>CM029458.1:14202270-14802270 GCA_017140185.1 Eucalyptus polyanthemos subsp. polyanthemos
GGTTTTAAAAAGAAAGAATAAATCTTTTTTTAAACCTTTCAAAAGAAAGAAAAAATCGGTCATGAAAACCATTCTATTTTTAAAAGGAATAATAAAAGAACTTTCCAAAATAAACCCAATTCAATTATTTGGATTAAGAAAAATAGATGAATTGAGTGAAACTAAAAAAGAAAAAAATGGGGTAATCAGTAATGGGATGATTAATGAATCGTCCATTCAAATTCGATTTATGGATTTGACAGATTCTTCATTGACAGAAAAAAAAATGAAAGATCTGGATGATAGAACCAGCACAATCAGGAATCAAATAGAAAAAATTACAAAAAATAATAAAAAAGGATTTTTAACTCCGGAAATCAATATAAATATTAGTTCTAATAAAATTAGTTCTGATAAAATAAGTTATCCTACTAAACTATTAGCATCAATAAAAAATATTTGGCAGAAATTAAAGAAATTCAAAAGAATAAATGTTCGATTAATCCGTAAATCATATTCTTTTTTCAAATTTTTAATTGAAAGGATATACATAGATATACTTATCTGTATCATTAATAGTCCGAGGATCACTACACAACTTTTTTTTTGATAATTCAAAAAAATGATCGATAAATACATTTACAATAATGAAACAAATAAAGAAAAAATAGCTAAAACAAATAAAAATACAATTCGTTTTATTTGGACTAAAAAAAAAAATCAATTTCTGATATTAGTAAAAAAATTCAAAGATTTTATTATCCTCCTTCTCACAAGCATATGTATTTTACCAATTATATCAAACGCAATTTTGTAATTTGTATAAGTTAAGATATGTCCTTCAATATCACGGAACATCTTTTTTCTTAAGAATGAAATAAAGGATTATTTTGAAACACAAGGAATTTTTTATCCTGAATTAAAACATAAAAATATTTTGAATTCGGAAATGATTCAATGGAAAAACTGGTTAAGGGGTCATTATCAATATGATTTATCTCCGATTAAATGGTATCGATTAGTACCACACAAATGGCGAAATAGATTCAATCAAACACGTATAGTGCAAAATAAAGATTTAAACAAAAGGCATTCAGATGAAAAAGATCGATTAATATTAATTAATTACAAAAAATTAAATGATTTTGAATTAAATTCATTATCAAATTCAAAATATAACCTTCAAAAATACTATGGATATGACCTTTTCTCATATAAATCGATTAATTATGAAAATAAGAAGGATTCACATATTTATGTATCACCATTACGTTTAAATAATAAACAAGAGATTTCTTATAATTACAACAAGATATATAAAAAAGGTAAATTAATTAATATGCCAGGAGGTATTATCCCTATTAATTTAGAAAATGATGATATTCTCAATCTAGATAAATTTACAGATAGAAAATATTTGGATTGGAGAATTTTCGATTTTTGTCTTCGAAATAAAGTCAATATTGAGTCCTGGATTGATATCGATACCAATGGTAATAAAAATACTAAGACTGGGTTTAATAATTATCAAATAATTGATAAAATGGATCAAAAAGGTCTTTTTTTTCTTAAAATTTCCCAAAATGGAGGAATTATGACATCCAACAAAAAAAAAAAAAGATCTTTTTGATTGGATGGCAATGAATGAAGAAATACTAAGTCGTCCCATATCAAATCGAAACCTTTGGTTCTTTCCAGAATTTGTGATCCTTTATAATACATATATTATGAAACCGTGGATCATACCAATCCAACTACTTCTTTTAAATTTTTATGAAAATGTTAGTGAAAATAAAAACATCACTAGAAAGAACAAAAGGGATCTTTTTCTATTTTCGAATGAAAAAAATCGATTGAATTAGAGAATCGAAATCAAGAAGAAAAAGAATCCGCAATTCGAGATAATCTTGAATCAGATGCACAAAATCAAGCGAATCTTGGATCACTTTTCTCAAACCAAGAAAAAGATATTGGAGAAGATTATGCAAGCTCCGATATGAAAAAACGTAGAAAGAAAAAAGAATATAAGAGCAACACGGAAGTAGAGCTTGATTTTTTCCTAAAAAGGTATTTACGTTTTCAATTGAGATGGGATGATTCTTTAAATCAAAAAATGATCAATAATATCAAAATATATTGTCTCCTACTTAGACTAATAAATCCAAGAGAAATTGCTATATCCTCTATTCAAAGGGGAGAAATGAGTTTAGATATTTTGATTATTCAAAAGGATTTAACTCTTACAGAATTAATGAAAAAAGGTATATTAATTATCGAACCAATTCGTTTGTTTATAAAAAATGATGGACAATTGATTATGTATCAAAGTCTAAATATTTCATTGTTTCATAAGAGTAAGCCCAAAATTAATCAAATATACCGAGAAAAAAGCTATGTTGCTAAGATTAATTTGGATAAATCCATTGCAAGACATCCAAAAATGGCTGAAAATAGATACAAAAATGATTATGATTTGTTGTTTGTTCCCGAAAAGGTTTTATCCACTAAAAGACGTCGAGAATTAAGAATTCTAATTTGTTTCAATTCGAGGAAGAGAAATGGTATTCATAAAAATCCAGTATTTTGCAACAACGTAAAAAACTGGGGTGAATTTTTGGATAAAAGAAAACATTTTGATAAAAAGAAACTAATAAAATTAAAGTTCTTTCTTTGGCCTAATTATCGATTAGAAGATTTATCTTGTATGAATCGATATTGGTTTGATACCAATAATGGGGGCCGCTTCACTATGATAAGGATACATATGTATCCACGATTGCAAATTTGTTAATTATGCGTTTTTCATATATATTCTGTACCATATATGTATGGTATATGAAAAAAGGAGTTGCACCTATGTATTGTCTTACCTTCCAGTCTGATACATGAATACTAATTCAATGCATTTTTCAATATCCAATAGATCTAGAAATGATTAACGGAATCTTCTTATTTTTTCTTTTTTTATTTATTATTAGATTTCGATCCAAAATTGTTTCTCTTTTCTAAATGTAGAAATATATCACCCTTTCCTATTCCTATACTAATTTTCCTATTCCTATACGAATAAAATTGAAAAGAAAATTGGATTGATTCATTTTATTTGATAAAATTAGGAGTTCATAAAGAAATTAAGATTATTGTGTATACCAAATTAAAATGACTAGCATTATTCTTACTGATCAGTAAAATCCATTAAAAAAAAAGAGGATAGAAAATCCGTTTTATGGTAAAAAATTCATTCATCTCAGTTATTTCACAAGAAGAAAAAGAAGAAAACAGGGGTCCATTGAATTTCAAGTATTTCGTTTCACCAATAAGATACGAAGACTGACTTCACATTTGGAATTGCACCGAAAAGATTATTTATCTCAGAGAGGTTTACGTAAAATCCTGGGAAAACGCCAACGACTGCTGTCTTATTTGTCAAAGAAAAATAGAATACGTTATAAAGAATTAATTAGTCAGCTGGATATTCGGGAGTCAAAAAAACTCGTTAAGTGAAAAAGGAATTTGAATTATTTTATTTTTTTATTCGATCTTGAATTTTAATGAACTTGTTTTCATTTTCAGCAATTCATGAAAGAATGAATCGAGGAATAACCTATGAATGTAACAACTACAAGAAAAGACCTCATGATAGTCAATATGGGACCTCACCACCCATCAATGCATGGTGTTCTTCGGCTCATCCTTACTCTAGATGGTGAAGATGTTATTGATTGTGAACCAATATTAGGTTATTTACACAGAGGAATGGAAAAAATTGCGGAAAATCGAACAGTTATACAATATCTACCTTATGTAACACGTTGGGATTATTTAGCTACTATGTTCACAGAAGCAATAACCGTAAATGGACCAGAACAGTTGGGAAATATTCAAGTACCTAAAAGAGCCAGTTATATCAGAGTAATTATGTTAGAGTTGAGTCGTATAGCTTCTCATCTGTTATGGCTTGGCCCCTTTATGGCAGATATTGGTGCACAGACCCCTTTTTTTCTATATTTTCAGAGAAAGAGAATTAGTATATGATCTATTCGAAGCTGCCACCGGTATGAGAATGATGCATAATTATTTTCGTATCGGAGGAGTAGCGGCCGATCTACCTTATGGATGGATAGATAAATGTTTGGATTTCTGTGATTATTTTTTAACAGCGGTTTCTGAATATCAAAAACTTATTACGCGAAATCCTATTTTTTTAGAACGAGTTGAGGGAGTAGGCATTATTGGTCCAGAAGAAGCAATAAATTGGGGTTTATCGGGACCAATGCTACGAGCTTCCGGAATCCAATGGGATCTTCGTAAAGTTGATCATTATGAATGTTACGACGAATTGGATTGGGAAATCCATTGGCAAAAAAGAAGGAGATTCATTAGCTCGCTATTTAGTCCGAATCGGTGAAATGAGGGAATCTATAAAAATTATTCAACAAGCTCTGGAAGGAATTCCAGGGGGGCCCTATGAGAATTTAGAAACCCGGTGCTTTGCTAGAGAAAGGGATCCGGAATGGAATGATTTTGAATATCGATTCATTAGTAAAAAACCTTCTCCTACTTTTGAATTGCCGAAGCAAGAACTTTATGTAAGAGTTGAAGCCCCAAAGGGAGAATTGGGAATTTTTTTAATAGGAGATCAGAGTGGTTTTCCTTGGAGGTGGAAAATTCGTCCACCTGGTTTTATCAATTTGCAAATTCTTCCTCAGTTAGTTAAAAGAATGAAATTGGCCGATATTATGACAATACTAGGTAGCATAGATATCATTATGGGAGAAGTTGATCGTTAAAATGATAATTGATACAACAGAAGTACAAGATCTAAATTCTTTTTCTAGATTGGAATCTTTAAAAGAAGTCTATGGAATCATAGGGATGTTTTTACCTATTTTGACTCTTGTATTGGGAATCACAATAGGTGTACTCGTAATTGTGTGGTTAGAAAGAGAAATATCCGCAGGAATACAACAACGTATTGGTCCCGAATACGCCGGTCCTTTGGGAATTCTTCAAGCTTTAGCAGATGGGACAAAACTTATTTTCAAAGAGAATCTTTTTCCATCTCGAGGAGATACTCGTTTATTCAGTATAGGACCATCCATAGCAGTTATATCCATTTTACTAAGTTATTCAGTAATTCCTTTTAGTTATCACCTTGTTTTATCTGATCTCAATATCGGTGTTTTTTTATGGATTGCCATTTCCAGTATTGCTCCCATTGGACTTCTTATGTCAGGATATGGATCAAATAATAAATATTCTTTTTTAGGTGGTCTACGAGCCGCTGCTCAATCGATTAGTTATGAAATACCATTAACTCTTTGTGTGTTATCAATATCTCTACGTGCGATTCGTTAAAACAGAAACTTTTCTTTTCTTTATTCCTTTTTTTTTTTTTTCGAAAAGAAATTGAATAGATATCTCCTTTTTTTATTCATCATTCAGTTTGATGACCTAAATCAGATAGTTGTATGAGTGAAAGAAAACAGCTTAGAAATTAGCAGTAAAAAAATGGAGTCTCATTTCCTACGTACAAGAAAAAAAAAAAGTAAATATAAGCAAGACTTTTACCCCAAGATTGGTTGATTAGTCATCCTGGCTTGAAGCGGGCTCAACTCAAAAGATCAACCGTATAGAGTTTTCACTCTGGTTTCTATGTATTACCCCTAACGGGTGATTGAGCAAAAATCAGTGGATGGTTAGGAACACCAAAATACATAAAGGATTAGTAATGGAGATTTTTTATGTAAATTATCCAAAAATAATTTTTACATAAGATAAAAAGAATAATAATTGGGACTTTAAGTTAGTAGAAATGATCAAGTAGTACTACCCACAATTCCGATTCAGAGTATGCTCCTATCCACAGATTCAAAAATGACTATCAGGAACGAAATAATCCTTTTTTTGAAACCCCCCTTTTTCAGAAAGAAGAATAGGAACGAAAAAAAAAAAGATCTTTTTCTTCTTTCCTATATTCATAGGGATAACGTGGTATTTTTCAGGAACTAATGTATAATTTTTTTTTTCGTAATCAAAAAGAATGGGTTGAGATATCTATTAATATTTCTAGAAAGAGTATTTTATTGAAGGATTAAGTTATTACTCAACAAAGAAAAATTCAAATTATTAAAGGATGAGATCAATTCAGAAGTGCTTTTTTAGTTATTATAGCAGACAGAATTCCATTGGTCTAATTCAGGACCTTCCGATAGGTTTTGACTCTATCTATATAGAATATATATTTAATTTCCAATCGATATTATAGTATTATACTACAAACATATCAATATAAATAATATCAATTCGGTCCTTAGATTTATTGATGGCCCTCGAGGAGCCGTATGAGGTGAAAATCTCACGTACGGTTCTGAAATAGCGATGGGAACAGTGATGTTATCATCGACTATGATTATCTAACAGTTCAAGTACAGTTGATATAGTTGAGGCCCAGTCCAAATATGGTTTTTGGGGATGGAATTTGTGGCGTCAACCTATAGGGTTTTTCATTTTTCTAATTTCTTCCCTAGCAGAATGTGAGAGATTACCTTTCGATTTACCAGAAGCAGAGGAAGAATTAGTAGCAGGTTATCAAACCGAATATTCGGGTATCAAATTTGGGTTATTTTATGTTGCTTCCTATCTAAATCTATTAGTTTCTTCGTTATTTGTAACAGTTCTTTACTTAGGGGGTTGGAATATCTCTATTCCTTACATATTCGTTCCTGAGCTATTTGAAATAAATAAAGTAGGTAGAGTCTTTGGAACGACAATTGGTATTTTTATTACATTAGCTAAAACTTATTTCTTCTTGTTTATTTCTATCACAACAAGATGGACTTTACCTAGACTAAGAATAGACCAATTATTAAATCTTGGATGGAAATTTCTTTTACCCATTTCTCTCGGTAATCTATTATTAACAACTTCTTTCCAACTCCTTTCATTGTAAAAAAGACTAGGATATTCTCGATTTACGACTTCTCTCAAATATCAAACAAGAGAAAGAAACAAACATAAAATTATTCATAGATCTTTACGATATGTTCCCTATGGTAACTGGGTTCATGAATTACGGTCAACAAACAGTACGAGCTGCAAGGTACATTGGTCAAGGGTTCATGATTACCTTATCTCACGCAAATCGTTTACCTGTAACTATTCAATATCCTTATGAAAAATTAATTACATCTGAGCGTTTCCGCGGCCGAATCCATTTTGAATTTGATAAATGCATTGCCTGTGAAGTATGTGTTCGTGTATGTCCTATAGATCTACCTGTTGTTGATTGGAAATTGGAAACTGGTATACGAAAGAAACGCTTGCTTAATTACAGTATTGATTTCGGAATTTGTATTTTTTGTGGTAACTGTGTTGAGTATTGTCCAACAAATTGTTTATCAATGACTGAAGAATATGAACTTTCTACTTATGATCGTCACGAATTGAATTATAATCAAATCGCATTGGGTCGTTTACCAATGTCAGTAATTAACGATTATACAATTCGAACAATTTCGAATTCGCCTCAAATAATAATAAAATAAAAAAATGTGAAAACCCTTTGATTTTTGATTAAAGAGGAATCTCCACCAATTAGTAGGGTTCAATTTGATCTAATCTACAGGAATGAGTTCTTTATTTGTTGGTCAATAACTAAAAATTCCAATTAACTGTTGATTAGTTGGTAAAAAGTACGATTAAAGTTAGATTGAAAATGGAATCTAATAATATAATTTAAGTTTTGAGCTAAATTACCCTTTTTCCATTTTTTGGGTAAAGAGAAAACCATATTATATTGGTCCACTAATTGGACCTAGACCCATTTTTAATCCATTCGATTTGAATTAAATGCAATTAGGAGCATATGCTAAAAAAATTCCTTGTCGAGTCAATAAAATCATGAAAAACATTTCAATTTATTTTTCTTTTACATATAATAATGGATTTGCCTGGACCAATACATGATTTTCTTTTAGTTTTTCTGGGATCAGGTCTTATATTAGGAAGTCTAGGAGTGGTATTACTTACCAATCCAATTTATTCTGCCTTTTCCTTGGGATTGGTTCTTGTTTGTATATCCTTATTTTATATTCTATCAAACTCCCATTTTGTAGCGGCTGCGCAGCTCCTTATTTATGTAGGAGCCATAAACGTTTTAATTCTATTTGCTGTGATGTTCATGAATGGTTCAGAATATTACAAAGATTTGAATCTTTGGACTGTTGGAGATGGGATTACTTCGTTGGTTTGTACAAGTATTTTGGTTTCACTAATGACTACTATTTTAGATACGTCTTGGTACGGGATTATCTGGACGACAAAGTCAAACCAGATTATCGAGCAAGATTTGATAGGTAATAGTCAACAAATTGGAATTCATTTATCAACAGATTTTTTTCTTCCATTTGAACTCATTTCCATAATTCTTTTAGTTGCTTTGATAGGTGCAATTGCTGTTGCTCGTCAATGATAAATCTTTATAACTATTACTAGCAATCAAAATTCAACTTTGTTTTCTGTTATCAAATCCATTTATCTTCAAAAATATTTGAAAACTGTTTATGTATAAAATAGAAATTCTTTATTTTGATCCATTACCAAATATCAATCTATTCCTTTGTTTTGTACTTGTTATATTATAGTCAATTGAATACGTTGAATTCTTGTTCATATTGAAATGAATCCAAATTAATAAGGAGCTGGTCAATGATACTCGAACATGTACTTGTTTTGAGTGCCTATTTATTTTCTATTGGTATCTATGGATTGATCACGAGTCGAAATATGGTTAGGGCCCTTATGTGTCTTGAACTTATCCTCAATGCGGTTAATATAAATTTTGTAACATTTTCAGATTTTTTTGATAGTCGACAATTAAAAGGAGATATTTTCTCCATTTTTGTTATAGCTATTGCAGCCGCCGAAGCAGCTATTGGGTTAGCTATTGTTTCGTCAATTTATCGTAACAGAAAATCAACTCGTATCAATCAATCGAATTTGTTGAATAAATGAATAAATAAATAAGTAGTATTAATTAATTATATTAATTAATTATATATTATTAATTATAGAAATTCGAATATTCATCAATTCAAATTAGTATGTATAATACGTAGGTTTGAGAAAAACGTAAAAAATCAAAGTATCTTGGGCCAATCTCATGACTCGATCCGGAATTAGATTGATTAGAAAAATTATGGTAAAATCCATTGATTCATCTAGTGTCTAAATATATGATCCATTTACAAGTTTACTAGATCGAAAATTGATGACATTCAAAAACTTATAGATCCGATGTCACATTCAGTAAAGATTTATGATACATGTATAGGATGTACTCAATGTGTGCGAGCCTGCCCAACAGATGTATTAGAAATGATACCGTGGGATGGATGTAAAGCTAAGCAAATTGCTTCTGCTCCAAGAACAGAGGACTGTGTCGGTTGTAAGAGATGTGAATCCGCCTGTCCAACGGATTTTTTGAGCGTTCGAGTTTATTTATGGCATGAAACAACTCGAAGCATGGGTCTAGCGTATTAATACGTTCCAGAAAAAACCACGTAAATACATTTTGAATACAATTGATTTTTTTTACCGACAAAAACCCGTGCTCAAAATAGATAATATATTATTCTTTTTTCTTTATTGAGTACGGGTTTTTTTGTCCAAGTGTATCTTGTCTTTATCACGAATTATTTTCCTTGGTTAACAATAATTGTACTTTTGCCGATATTCGCAGGTTCTTTAATTTTCTTTCTACCTCATAGAGGAAATAAGGTAATAAGGTGGTATACTATATGCATATGCACTTTAGAGCTCCTTTTAACTACCTATACATTCTGTTATCATTTCCAATTGAACGATCCATTAACCCAATTAACAGAGGATTATAAATGGATTCATTTTTTTGATTTTTACTGGAGATTGGGAATAGATGGACTTTCTATAGGACCTATTTTACTGACGGGATTTATCACCACTTTAGCTACTTTAGCGGCTCGGCCAGTTACTCGAGATTCCCGATTATTCCATTTCCTGATGTTAGCAATGTACAGCGGTCAAATAGGATCATTTTCTTCTCGAGACCTTTTACTTTTTTCATCATGTGGGAGTTAGAATTAATTCCCGTTTATCTACTTCTAGCGATGTGGGGGAAAGAAACGTCTGTATTCCGCTACAAAATTTATTTTGTACACTGCGGGAGGTTCCATTTTTCTATTAATAGGGGTTCTGGGTATTGGTTTATATGGTTCCAACGAACCAACATTAAATTTGGAAACATTAGCTAATCAATCGTATCCGGTGGCACTGGAAATAATACTCTATATTGGATTTCTTATTGCTTTTTCTGTTAAATTACCGATTATACCCTTACATACATGGTTACCAGACACCCACGGAGAGGCACATTATAGTACTTGTATGCTTCTAGCCGGAATTTTATTAAAAATGGGAGCATATGGGTTGGTTCGAATCAATATGGAATTATTACCTCATGCTCATTCTATATTTTCTCCCTGGTTGATTATAGTAGGCGCAATCCAAATAATCTATGCAGCTTTAACATCTCCTGGTCAACGTAATTTAAAAAAAAAAGAATAGCCTATTCCTCTGTATCTCATATGGGTTTCATAATTATTGGAATTGGCTCGATAACTGATACGGGACTCAATGGAGCCATTTTACAAATAATCTCTCATGGATTTATCGGCGCTGCTCTTTTTTCTTGGCAGGAACGAGTTATGATCGAATACGTCTTGTTTATCTCGACGAAATGGGTGGAATGGCTATCCACCTTCCAAAAATATTCACGATGTTTAGTATCTTATCAATGGCTTCCTTGCATTACCAGGTATGAGTGGTTTTCTTGCAGAATTGATAGTCTTTTTTGGAATAATTACCAGCCACCAATATCTTTTAATGCCAAAAATACTAATTACTTTTGTAATGGCAATTGGAATGATATTAACTCCTATTTATTTATTATCTATGTTACGCCAAATGTTCTATGGATACAAGTTATTTAATGTTCCAAACTCTTATTTTTTTGATTTTGGGCCGCGAGAGTTATTTGTTTCCATCTCTATTCTTCTACCAATAATAGCTATTGGTATTTATCCAGATTTCGTTCTTTCACTATCTGTTGACAAAGTCGAAGCTATTATATCTAATTATTTTTATCAATAGTTTTCATCAATAAAAGAAAAAATCAAAAAGTAATCCTATTATTATTTTTAATATTGTTCGTTGTACAATGAAAAAAAAGTATTTTTTCTCTATTTTTTCTCTTAAGTAAAAAAAATTGGAATTGTAAACAGATATTTTTGGTCTTTATGAGAACCTTTTGAATCAAGTATTGTAGTGATTCAAATGGTTCTCGACAGCCTACATGAAGTAGGAAGTTTTCTTATCTTGTATTCTTACTTATTTTTCTATTCTATTTCTATATAGGCTTGGCTTGTTCTATGTTTGTATTTGTCGGGATTTTTTTTTGAATTTTATTAGATCTTAATGTAAATTAAATGAACCATAACTATGTAATCCTATTCCTAATAAATTAACCCCAAAATAGCATATCCAAATTATAAGAAAGCCTATAGAAGCCACAATTGCGCAATTTAAACTTTCCCAATTTTTATTTGTTCGAGTATGTAAATAAATCGCAAATAGGGTCCAAGTAATAAATGCCCAAGTTTCCTTTGGGTCCCAATTCCAATATGACCCCCATGCCTCATTAGCCCATACTGCTCCCGAAAGAATACCTATGGTTAAAAAGAGAAACCCTAGACTAATAATACGATAACTCCACTGATCTAGTTGTTGAATCAGTTGAGCCCTGTAATAATTTCGAGAAGAACAAAAAGAAGTGGTTAGTAAAACATTGCTTCTTTCATTCATGTATTGGATCTCGACAAAGGAAAATGACTCATTTAAAAATTGTTTTTTTTACTAAAAACCCTTATGGCTTTTCGCAATGTAATGACTAAGAGAGCTACTGATAATAATGATCCACATAAAAGAGCTGCGTAGCCCAATATCATCATACTTACATGCATCATTAACCATTGGGATTGAGAGCAGGTACTACTATTTCGGATTGATGCATTTCAGTTAAAAGACCCGAAGTAGCAAAGCCTTGGGTAAAAATAGTACTTGGCGCGGTTATTGTGCTTAAATAATTTTTATGTTTTTTAAAATACGGAACCATATGAATAACGGAGAAACTCCATGAAAGAAAAATTAATGATTCATATAAATCACTTAACGGGAAATGTCCCGAATAAATCCAACGAGTGACTAATAAGCCTGTTATACATAAAAAAGTAGCTATCATGCCTTTTTCTGACGAATCATATAGTCCTACGATTTCATCGACCGATAAGCTTATCAAAAAAATAGTAATTACTATTGAAATGATCGAAAAGGATATATGAGTTAATATATGTTCTAAGGTGGAAAATATCATAAATTGATTTTTATTAAAATGAAAAAGTGGGGTAAACCAATTCTACGGAATTGAAATCAGGAATTGAATTTATTATAGGACTTATTCCATTTGTTTTAGAAGATGCCATGCCGCCACTCGGACTCGAACCGAGATGCTCTAGCACTGCTTCCTAAGAGCAGCGTGTCTACCGATTTCACCATAGCGGCGTACTCGAAATAATAATAATCTATTATTATTTAATCGTCGAGATTGAAGGAGTCAATTCAATATTTTTTTTTCATTTTCATTCAAAGTGATGAGAAAAAAACTCGTTTCGTTTCAATATGGATTGAAGCGTTCCCCATAAAAATCTTTATTATCATTTCATTTTTTAATTTTAAAATTCATTTCTCATTTATCTGATTTTATAAATCGAAGATGCACTTTTTTTATCAATGAACAAAAAAAGTCTTTTTATGGATCACAGTACAGTGTGACATTCAAAATTTTTTTATTTAACTATTTGTAGAGCTTTATATTAACCCTTAGGCCTTAGGTTGGTTTTTCGTCATGTAAAGAATTTTATTTAGGATTTCGAAAAACTAATTCGATATTGGACTGAACTGAACATTTTGTCTAAGAAAAAACTTTTTTTGTAATTTTATTATTTATTATGATGATATGACAGATAATTGTACCGATGAGGAAAATAAGAATCCCCACCGGATAAAACATATTCAAAAAAAAGTGAAACCTTTTTTTTTTGTATCAGATTAAGATTTTTTTTTTTAAAAAAAAAAAAAAAAAGTACCATTTTCAGATTAAGATTAGTTAATCTAGTGTTTGACTATTTAATTGTCGTACAAAAAAAAACTTTTTGAATTCCCGGTAGAAAGAGACTTCGCTAAGGAAAAAGCTTTCAACGCTGCCCGATATACCTTCTTTTTCCAAATGTTTTTACGAATACGTTTTTTTGATATAGAAGTACTTTTTTTTGGAACTGCCATTAAAAATTTGAAAAAAAGTTATTCATTTCTCTAGTTGAATGTGAAAGACATCTATTGGTCAAACAATTCCATTTTTTTTTTTTTATATCTCTGTCTATTTTCGTCGTGCTATATTTATACATGTAACAAAATACACCGAAAAGTTCAAAAAAAACCAATCCTTACCTAAAAATTCCAAATTACTGAAATTACTTTAGTTTTTTTTATTAGTTGGTCAAACTCAAAAGAAAAGAACGAGTACACATTTTTTGGATTTAAAAATTTGAATTAAACTAGTAGTTAATCAAAGAATACATGATTTTCTAAAAGTTGTCTTAGTAATTTCGTCTTTTCTTTTAATTCTATTTTCTCCTGGTATTGAAAGAAAAGTGTGGGATATTCTAGCGTTTTCTACAAAGAAAAAAAATATCTTTTATTCGAATGGAGTATAATCTGTTCTATCATGAATTAGTTAATGATTATGAATAAACGAACTAATAAAAAAAACGAGTTCTTTTTTTTTTATTGCGCCTGTTTTGGTATGGACCATCCTATTATTTCTATCAAAATAAAGTAATGTATTAACTACTCGATTTTGGTGTAATTATTTGCTCTATGCATATAAATTATCCTAATACGTAATACGTAATAATAATTGAATTTTTTCTTCATTTTCATAAAAATTTTACTTAATATTCAATATTAATAAAATGAATTATTGTCTTATTTCATTTTAAATATAAATAGTAACTTGATCATATTCATATCATTTGACCAATTCTAACTTCTTGATTTTAATATTTGAAATATTGGTTAAAGAAGAAAGATTCAGAATAATTAGGAATAGAAAATTCTATTTAAGTATTCCATATCTTGATTTTTATTGAACCTATAAAAAGATATAAGAGCCGGTGAATTATAAAGAATTAATTAAAAATAAAAAGGTTTTTTTATGGAATATACATATCAATATTCATGGATTATCCCCTTCATTCCACTTCCAGTTCCTATGTTAATAGGAGTGGGACTTCTACTTTTTCCAACGGCAACAAAAATCTTCGCCGTATGTGGGCTTTTCCTAGTATTTTCTTGTTAAGTATAGTTATGATACTTTCGGTCTATCTATCTATTCAGCAAATAAATAGAAGTTTTATCTATCAATATGTATGGTCTTGGACCATTAATAATGATTTTTCTTTAGAGTTCGGTCACTTAATAGATCCACTTACTTCTATTATGTTAATATTAATTACTACTGTTGGAATTTTGGTTCTTTTTTATAGTGACAATTATATGTCTCATGATCAAGGATATTTGAGATTTTTTGCTTATATGAGTTTTTTCAATACTTCCATGTTGGGATTAGTTACTAGTTCGAATTTGATACAAATTTATATTTTTTGGGAATTAGTTGGAATGTGTTCTTACCTATTAATAGGTTTTTGGTTCACACGACCTAGTGCGGCGACTGCTTGTCAAAAAGCGTTTTGTAACGAATCGTGTAGGCGATTTTGGTTTATTATTAGGAATTTTAGGTCTTTATTGGATAACCGGTAGTTTTGAATTTCGGGATTTGTTCCAAATATTGAATAACTTGATTTATAATAATGAGGTTCCTTTTTTATTTCTTACTTTGTGTGCCTTTCTTTTATTTGCAGGTGCAGTTGCGAAATCGGCACAATTTCCCCTTCATGTATGGTTACCTGATGCCATGGAAGGCCCTACTCCCATTTCGGCTCTTATACATGCCGCTACTATGGTAGCAGCGGGCATTTTTCTTGTAGCTCGACTTCTTCCTCTTTTTATAATCATACCTTACATAATGAATTTAATATCTTTAATAGGTATAATAACAGTATTATTAGGAGCTACTTTAGCTCTTGCTCAAAAAGATATTAAAAGAGGTTTAGCTTATTCTACAATGTCTCAATTGGGTTATATGATGTTGGCTCTAGGTATGGGGTCTTATCGAGCCGCTTTATTTCATTTGATTACTCATGCTTATTCAAAAGCATTGTTGTTTTTAGGATCCGGATCAATTATTCATTCAATGGAAGCTATTGTTGGATATTCTCCAGATAAAAGTCAGAATATGGTTCTTATGGGAGGTTTAAAAAGCATGTACCAATTACAAAAACTGCTTTTTTAGTAGGTACACTTTCTCTTTGTGGTATTCCCCTTGCTTGTTTTTGGTCCAAAGATGAAATTCTTAATGATAGTTGGTTGTATTCACCTATTTTCGCAATAATAGCTTGTTCCACAGCAGGATTAACCGCATTTTATATGTTTCGAATCTATTTACTTACTTTTGAGGGACATTTCAATGTTCATTTTCAAAATTACAATGGTCAAAAAGTAGTTCCTGCTATTCAATATCTCTATGGGAAAAAGAAGTGCCAAAAACGATTAAAAATCATTTTTTTGTTTATTAAGTTTATTAACAATGAATAAATGAAAGGGCTTCTTTTTTTTCGAATAAGACATATCCAATTGATGGTAATGGAAAAAACAGGATACACCCTTTTATTACTATTACTAATTTTGTCACTAAAAAATACTTTCTCTTATCCTCATGAATCGGACAATACCACGTTATTTTCTATGGTTATATTAGTGATATTTACTTTGTTTGTTGGGGTCGTAGGAATTCCCTTTGCTTTTAATCAAGAAGAAATTCATTTGGATATATTATCTAAATTGTTAAATCCGTCTATAAACCTTTTACATCCGAATTCAAATAATTCGGTGGATTGGTATGAATTTGTGACAAATGCAAGTTTTTCTGTCAGTATAGCTTTTTTCGGAATATTTATAGCGTCTTTTTTATATAAGCCTATTTATTCATCTTTACAAAATTTGAACTTACTAAATTCGTTTTTCTAAAAAAGAGGTCCTAATAGAATTTTAGGGGACAGAATAAGAAATAGATATATGATTGGTCATATAATCGTGGTTACATAGATGCTTTTATACAATATCCTTAACTCAGGGTATAAGAGGACTAGCTGAACTAATTCATTTTTTGATAGACGAGTAATTGATGGAATTACGAATGGTTTCAGTCTTACAAGTTTCTTTTTCGGAGAAGGTATCAAATATGTAGGGGCGGTCGGATCTCTTCTTATCTCTTATTGTATTTATTGTTTGTATTAATTTTTTTATTAATTTATTCCTTTTTGTTTTTTTTTTTAATTTGAATTTTTTATAAGTTCTATTTTTTTTCAACAAAAAAAATGAAATTCTTTTAATTCTATTTAATAGTCTTATTCTATTTAATAGTTGGAATAATTAATTTATTATTTAATAATGAATTTCTTTTAATTTAAGAATGAATTTCGTTTAATTTCTTATTTTCTGTTTAATTTCTTATTTTCTTATTTAATTTATTTTTTTCAAACCATAAAAAAAATGGATCTTTTTTCAATTTAAATATTTCTAACTTCGAATTCTCTTTATTTTTTATTCCTATCCATATAAGAAGTTTTATAAACTTGGCTATCTTTATAGAATGTCTCTTGAAAGTTGAATTCATCCCTTGTTTTTTCCTTTTCATTCACTCGGATCTCTTCCCTTCTTTCATCGATTTTGTCCGGATCCTCCTTTTCTTCGAAAAAAAGAGAAGGATCTTCTTCGGTGGATCCCTCTTGTTCCCGTTTAGTCCTCTTCGTTTCGAAAGTTGTTTCTATTTCTACATTCGTTTCTTCCTCGCCTTCCCCCTTTCTTCCGTTTCTGAGGTTTCTTTGAATTTTTATAAATAATGGGTGACGGTATTCTGCCTAAATAGTAAACACAGGTAATAAATAAGAGAATACTAAAGATTCGAGCCATAGAATTTCTCAATTCTGACACAAGGTAATTTTGGTCATTGATCGAATGTACTTATTCGATCGAATAGAATTATTTGTTGTATCCAGACTAATACCGATTCAACCCATTTCATGAAAAAAATGTGACCAATGAAAAACCAACAAGAAGAAAGAGCAAAAAAGTTATAAAAAAAAAGGAAATAAAGAAGGAAAGGGGCAGATAAGAGCACCATTGAAGCACGGCCACAGCATGTTGTTGCCGTTAGCACCATCACTTTGGTGACTATTCCCAACTTTGCCACCTTATAAGTTACAATGACCTCCATGAACAATATTTTTCTTGAGATGTTTTTTCTTAGAGTGGTTCGAAGTTGAGGATAATGACATCGAAATTATCAAAACTTTCGCTTGTTTTACAATAGAGTACCTAAACTTTTCTTTTTTCAATCAAGTATCTCACTTTTTCAAATTTGATACAATTTGAGGCATTCGCTAAATGAATCATCATGTCATATGATTTTGGTTACATCATTCGCTCACCTCGCATATTGAGTAATGTGGAAAGAAAAAATATTACTTAGATAATTCATAACCCTTTATATCTCATGATGTGGCAGCATTCAAGATATCGTAGAAAACAATAGATGTGGGCAATTAATGACTATTTAACATCATTAGTATAAAATCAACATTTTGTTAGTGATAGAATAGAATGAAATAACCAATATTCAAAAAAATGAGGTAATTGGCGAATGAAATAAAATTTTGGTATGATTACGAAGTATAATTTGGATGCTTGTGCATCATTATCCAATAATTTGTCTTTTTTACACATATTCATGTGAAGAGAATATTAAATAGTTTTGTCAATTTCAAGCCATTAAAAAGATTTTATTCAGTTATATGTCAAGCCATTCGGATACTATAACATTGTCAATGTTATTTCCTTTATATTTTCTGCAATCATTGATCATAAACCAATTCTGGCTCCTTTTTCTTTTTAATTTTATTTCCTCATCTATTCACCCAAAAATCAAAAAGTATGTGTAATTTGGTTTGGCCTAAATCGATTCGAACCAGTTTGAAAATGTACCAATTTTCAAAATTGGATCTACCTAGCATAGAAAAATCCACAAATAGTTGTTTTGCTCTTTATTGTATAGAAGGGAGGAACGCTCAATTCGATGGATTCCAGATTTTACTTCTATATCAAAAAAACGATTCATGCGTTCATTGGACAATTGACAGCATTACATATCTATAGCGAGTTTGACCGAGACAAAATCATTGAAAAACAGAATCCAATCACTAGGATTGCAAAAAACAAACTAAATGGTTCTAAAACTTGGCAGAACTTTGAAAACATTGGTGCCAAGTTCCTATTCCTTCTTAATAACAAGTAAATAATGACCATCTTATACATTGAGTTGTAATTGAATTAATACTTTTTACACGTAACGAAGATGATAAGCATAAGTGATTATAACTAATAAACAAAGAATGCTCCTCTTTCTCCTGAACATATTAAATCTAGAAATTCTTCGTACCGCTCCAAATGAGGTTGATGCTCAACTTCCATGAAACATTATTCAGTTGTTGCTATAGTTGGATCTATTGATTGATGATTGACCTTTCCCTTAAAAATTTTGTATTCATACGGTAAGTCTTTGATTATATCGTATATACTTCAATTTAAGATGCTAATAAATCCTAAAAAAGGAAGTTAAATCTAGCGCTCTTAGGAACCATTATATGCTATTAATAAATTCGTCGAGATGGCATTATATCGAAGGTTTAGGACTTTCTCGAGATTAAGAAGAGATCTAATCGATAACAAAAGTAATGAAATCTATCAACCATTGGATTTTGTTATAAAGCGAAAAACCATCTAATGAAGCAGTGCAATATTGCTACATAGTATCAGTTCCATTTGTTCACATATAGTTTTGGATATCATCTTTTATGAGCACGGGAATTCAACTAGCACAACATTTGGAAGCAAATTACTCAGCATCATCTCTAGTGAATTTGCTAAGAATTTTCTTTTGATGCAAAGAAATTTACTACACAATGGTTTTGCAGATTAGCCCATGTAACAAATCATAAATGCCGTTCATTGCTATGAGGTATAGAAAAGAATGCAATTTTAATGTCATTGTCGAATAACCAAAAGCCGAAGAAACCATCTATCTTTCAAATATTTTAAAACCAGTCTTGCTATTTAAAGGTCTCGTATTTCTTTCTTCACAACGAAACAGTAAGCTAGGGAAGTGAATTAACCATGAAAACAGCCCAACATAAACAAGGAGTAATAGAAACTACCCTACGTTTGAAGTTGGCTTCTAAAATCCAACAAAGGAAGTTCCTAGTAAATCCAAAAACGAGGAGTGTGCCATGGATTCATGGAGAACCAAACAGAAATTACAAGACCTACGAAATAGGCAATCGGATAGGAAGAAATGAAAGTATGTTGCGGGCGAGTCCTACACATTGTGGACTCGAATATCCATGCAAAGTGATGATAAGAAAATAATACGTTTAGCTCGGCATTAATTTTAACAACAGAGAGAATGTCAATCATCATTGTATTCGAACTATTAAATGATAGCTCTTTTATAGAATTATTTCTTTGAAAAAAAAATTGAGATTAAAGTTCGGGTGGCAAGTTAAACTTCGAATAAATTAATAGTATTAGCCGCACTCAATAAGTGGACCAACCTTTCGTGGCCCACTTGCTCTAAAAGAGCTTGCAAACCAAACTCTTCGAAATTTGCAATTTTGTCTAGATAAAGCTGTTTATCGGCAGTCCTTGTCAACATCCTAGTCATGTATTCAAAATAGTGCCAATTATGTCCAAAAATCAATCTCTCCTCTTCCTCTAAAAGTCTTCAGCTTCTTTAGTCAATTTAAAGTTCAATACCCCTTAAAGTCCTTGTACAACTAAAAACAGTTTTGTGACTTCCCAAATAAAATCCACCATACCGATTGCTTGGCTATAAATCCAGCGATCTCACAGATTATCATCTCGGTTCCTCTTTCAACATTTCCATCAAAACCAACACCCTCGACACCACTTTTGCTTCTCAAAGGGCAATTTCAAGATCACGGACCCTCTTGTCCTTGTTCCTATCTTGCACTCTCTTCCGGTGGTCATGAATCTACTCGTGACTGATTAAGTAAAATCTCGCCAAAACTCGAGTTTCCTCTCGTGGTAGGTGAATGCAATCGTGAGGCGACAAAGCAACCAAACTCTCTTGCCGTGCTTCATTCATTCGTTAAGCCCCTTTGTTTTACCAATGATTTGAAGACGGGTTATCTCCAAGATGGTAATGCCTCGCTCCAAATTCAAGAAACAAGCCCAACAAAAGCAAATGCCTCTCGCTCAAGGCAAACATCAAACGGCTTACGTGCAATGGAATGAGGAACGAGGAGAGCCCAAGACAAAAACATTCGAGAAGATCGCCGTAAATTCGTGATTACCAACTCTCTCAAATCACTCGATGAGCATTAGTGTCGACTTCGACGGAATGAGTTGTCGTTTTGGTTTTTTGTGTTTCTCTTCGGAAGGAGATGATATCTTGATTTAAATAATTAAAAGAGCTTGAGGGTCTTATAAATGGCGCATCTTCTTGTTTTTTTTACATCATAAAATTGAGGCATTTGAGATTACATCAGAAATCCGATTTAAGAACATAATAAATTTTAGTAAAAAAAAATCGAACCATATTGAAACCAAACATTGTATCTCGTATTTTGTAGACGAACGTCTTCTTCGTTATACATACATTCAAATACTTATGTCAAAGAAAATTCTTTTAGGAAAAAATATAAGAAAAAATATGTTGAAGATTAGTGATGTTCTATATTTTAAGTATGATTTGCCTCTTTTGTAAGTTGGAGTCGACATTAAATGTGCTCTAGTGTTCAACAAAAGAAAACACATTCTTCATGTTTATCACCTTTTACTAATCACCGAGTTATAAAATTTAGAACATGTGCCCAAACTGATCATGAGCAAGTTTTTAGCAAGTCATTCCAGATAACTCAATTGTTCTTTGATATTTTCCTAATTCTGTGAGCAATAAGCGTGGAATTTGAACATAATGCAACTAAACCAAGTATTGACCACAATATGGATTGATTCTTTTCCTTTTTTAAAAAGAACTTAATTCGGTCCAATCCAATTTAAGAAAATTATAAGCTGAACAGGACTAAGATAGATATAAAACCAAGCTAAAAAAAAAAAACTGAGTTATTTAATGTGAAATAAATAAATAAATCAAACCAATATTTTCCTCTCCTCTTTAGGAGTGTATCTGATAAATTCTTAAAACAGATCCACTAGACCTCAGTCAAACCTCGGAATAACGAAACTCAGTCAAACCTCTTTTTCTTAAAAGAGAAAAAATAAATAAATAAGCCGAGAGCCATTCCCAACCCACCCCCCACCCCCCCCCCCCCCCCCCCCCGCCCCCCGCGGCCGCTTCCCGCCTCTCTGTATATATATATAAGATTCCCTCCAAATCCCGATCGTTTCCAAAATCTGCAAAAAAAATTCGAAAGTTTCTCCTCCTGCGCAGAGCGAAATTCCATCGTCGTCGAAGATGCTTTTGTCTGTCAGGTGAGTTTCACGAAGCTCCGCTTGATGTCACCTCATGTCCCTTTCTGCAGCGCGATCGCCGGCTATGATGATTCTGAGTTTCGTCTCGTGTTCGCTCGTTGATGTTCGGAGCCGAAGAGCAGAAGATCGTGGAAAGAGAGGACGTCGACGACGAAGCAGAAGACCTGCTCGAAACGATCGACAAACAAACGTGAGTTACGGCGAAACAGAGTGTAGGCAACTCCTCTCTGTTCATCTGATCGCTTTCGTAATGCGTTTCAGTGCGTCCTTTGATTCTCAGATGATTATCGTGATTTTCTGATCCATGTTCGATGAAGCTATGGCTGTGATTATCGTGATTTACATCTCGAGCAGACAGAACTCGTTCTGATACAAGTAACGGTCCTTAACCGAGGACCCATTCAAGGTCGGGGACAGCAGCGAGTCCTCCAGGTTCTCCCGGACACGTCAAGGCACTAGTCGTCGTCCGAAGTGCCACCGCCCTGGCCGCAGGAGTCGCGGGGCGGAAGAGAATGGAGGCGACGACGACGAAGGTAGTGGTCTTTGGTCAAAAGAGGAGACCGGAGCGAACGGGAGCGGGGCGGACGAAGAAGAAAGCGATGGCGAGTGCTCTCTGCGGAAAGTCTTAACTACCCTCACTTTACACCAGAGTCGCCGCACGCGGTGGTGTAAATTTTGAGTTTGGACGAGGGCGTTCTGGTGAAAGGGGTTTTTTGAATTTTTTTTTCTCCTTTTGTGAAGGGGGAAGGGGGAGGCTACCGTTGGTAAGAAATTTCCCCAAAATGTTGTCGTAGTGCTTAGTGATTACACTTAAGGCTCGGTCCGAGATAGATGAGCCCATCATCTCAGCCATCAAAAGGCTATAAGTAGATAGACCTCTTTATGGCGATATTCGGTTCATAATGATCGCTAATCGTAAGTTTGTTGCTAATAATTAGACTTGTGAAAAGAATGAGTTCGATTAGATTTTTTTGTTTGGTCATAAGCCCGATTGAATTTGAGTGGATTAATAATGGGTCTGAGCCAAATTGACTAATTTAATCCATATTATGACCCATCTTTCTTTAATACAGTTCTCGCGACTTATATCCAACCCGACCCAAAATCGACTTATATCCAATCCAATATGGGTTCATAGCAATTATTTCCCTTAAATATGGAAAATGACATGTCAGAAAAACTAACCAATTAAAACAATTTTTTTCATACAATTAAAAACAAATCAAATGCGAAAATATGAGCGACAAGAAATTACTAAAAAAATTCGACGAATTAAGTGTTAGAATACATCTATAGCTCTCTTGGTGCAAGAAATTTATCTAATTTAGCATAAGAAAATGTCCGAAAGATACATATGACATAAATTTATACTCTCGTAAGCAATAAAAGATATGAAAAATACTCAAATTGTAAAATATGTAGGGACTACGTAATTTGATATTCTAACTTCTAGCTTCATGGCGAAGTTACGCGATTAAGTCCTTTTATCATTGCCATGGTTAGTATGTCAATGTATGGAATAAGAGACAAGCAATCGATTTAATTCCAAGCATTAAAATATACTCCAAAACCAATATTTCTTCTTATTTCTATAAGGCATCGGATGAAAAAATTTCAACTCTAGTAAAACATTTTCCATTTCAAAGATTTTAAACACCTTCATTTCATATGCTCGAAAATTGAAAAAAAAAAACACCAAAAAAGATTAGGCCAATGTTGCTTTGGGCTGAAAGGCCCAACTTATACCACAAGAACGGATGGATGGACCGGCGAGGAAGTGGCAATCGTCAGACCAAATTACCTTCTTTTGAATAAATAGGTCAAAAGTGTGTTCTTTCTAGACATATCAGAACCCATTATTATTTATGCTTTATTTTACTAGATCCATTTGAACCCATATTTAAGCAACCCTAAGGTAATCCATCCCATTACATATGAGTTAAAAAAATGGGTGTCGACCCATTTTGCCACCTCCAATCCTTTGTTGTTCTTTTCCTTCGTTTAGGGAAGCTTAGTTGCGCATGATTGGGTCGTTGCACAACAACTTGTATGTGAATCCCTTTATGTCTCTTAATCATGTCTCGGGTCCATGCCCTTTTTCGGCTGCATGTTTATTTTCTCCCACAATAAGATCTTTCTCTCTATGATCCACTCAGTTTGCTCTGATTTGTCCCTTCCCTACACATTTTAATGCTTTCTGTTGGGTCTATAGATGATGTTATGCATGTTGTACAGCTGCCCATGCCCAGTGCATGATGGCTCATAGTATATCCTCAAAGATTCAACTTTAGTTTGAATATCCAGTTGACAGGTTCTCATGAATTTTTTTCAATTTTAATCAAATTCTACACATTAAACACGCTCCATGTCCGTCACTCTTTACCAAATCATCTAGTTACAAATTTTAGGATGTATGCCGATCTAAGTTCAGCACAACCAAATCGGTCACGAATAAGTGCTTGGCAAGTCATTGTGAATAAGCTTAATTGTTGATCGATATTTTCATGATTTAATGAGCGATAAGTGCGGAGTTTGAGCACAATGCAATTAAACCAAGAATTGACCACAATGTAGATCAATTATTTTCCTTTTCTAAGAAGAAATTTATGCAGTCCAATTTGAGAAAATTATAAACCAAGTGAGACGAAGGTGAGTACAAAATTAAGCCAAATCGAATTAAATTATTCAATCCGAAATAAAAAAAAAGTCCTACCCAATTTTCTCTCATCCTCTTTAAGAGTGGATTTAAAAAGATTTTAAGAATTTATCAGATCCATTAAAGCTCAATTTATAATAACAAAACTCCATCAAACCTCTTTTTCTATAAAAAAAGAAAAAGAAAAAGAAGCCAATAGCCATTCTTCCCCACTTCCCGCCTCTATATCTATATAGATTCCCTCCGATTTGCGATCGTTTCCAAAATCCACAAAAATTTTGAAAGTCTCTTCTCCTGCGCAGACGCACCGAACTCCATGGCCGTTTGATTCTGAAGTTGATCATCGTGATTTTCTGGTCTCTGTTCTCAAGTTGACTGTATATCTCTTCGAATGTCGATGTTAAGTGACTCTGAATACTGCTAAGTGCATGAGCTTGATTTCGGTTTCGGTTGCTCAGTTTAGCTCGATTTTCCTGGAACATCACCGTGAATCCATTGGCGTTTTTGCATCTCGACCTTTCTCTCGAACTTGTCGCGATTTTCTGCGCGCTCACAATAGTTTTTAGTTTTTGTCTTCTGATCATCCAAGAGCAATTCAGCCTTCGTTATGTTACTTGACATCCACCGGATGTCTTTTTTCCCGTGTATTCGTGACGTAGCTGGATTAATGACGAATATCCTAAGCTAAATTCATCAATAATATCTGTTGCAACGCTAGAATGTCAGTGATGATCTAGGAAATGCTTTTGTGCTGACATTCTACATTCACCAGAAAACTTAGTTTAACGCGATGGTTAAGCTTGAGTCTTCATTGGAGGACAATTCTGGTTCGCTGAAATCCAGCAAAGTGAAGAATAATGTGAAGAGAAAATCAAAGACTAAAGATCGAAGAGTATCTCAAGCGTGTAATGCGGAAAGCTGATATATCTGCTGAGGAGGGTCTGAAATTGGAAAGGAAGCTTGCCAAGAAGTTCAAGGTGAAGGATGGACTGCTATGTGGGTCAGACGATGGAATGAATATGTTATTTAAAGGAATTCCTTCTATTCTTGATTCTTTTGAACAAGAAGCACCGGGGGTAAGAGAAAATCGTAGCGAAAGATTTGAAGGTAAGTCTTCAGGGGAAAAAAGTGAAATGTCCAACTAAGAGCTTATGCAGGATGATGGAAAAGCTGTTCATGTTAAGGCTGGAGCCTGTGACTCAGTAGACTAGAAACCCCTTCATTTCAGCTCTCAAGTGAGTTCGTGAGCTCCACAAATTTCAATTCATTTCCTTTTCGCGATGTGATTGCCAAGAATGATTCTGAGTTTCCATTCGACTTCCTCTTGAACTTGTCGTGATTTTCTGTGCAGATGATAGTTTAATTTTCTTTCCTTAAATGACGAGAAGTAATTTCCGCCACTACTTGAATATGATATGTCTAATTCACCTCTTTGACGTATGTCTTCTAAATCATACAAGAGCAATTTGGCCTTTGTTATGTTACGTCACATAGTAATTGCACCATCGGTACATCTGTTATACATGTATTTATGGCATAGATGGATTAATAACGAATCTCCTAAGCTAAATTCGTCAACAATCACTATTGGAACACTTGAGATGTGAAAAAAGATACAGGATGCGGGGATTGGCCCTTGCAAATGTCTTGATGATGCATACAGAGAAGGTATATCTGATATTGAGTTCCGAAAATTAAGTGGAGGTATTATTTGGCTAAGGTGATTTCCTCTGTCTTTGTTTTGTTTTTTTGTAGCACTTAACTAGAACCAAAGGTTTATCTGAAGCAAAAGTTGATCAGATATGCAAATCAGCTGAAAAGATAGTGGTTAGAGCTTAATTTCTTCTTATCCTGAGATGGCGCTGTAATCAATTGCAACTTCTATATGCATCTCACAATAACTTCTCTTTGTTTTCATCAGAATTCTCATTTTATTATGGAATTGAATCTATGCTCAGAGCAAGTTATGCTCAGAGTAAGTCCTTAATTCGGCAAATTTCGAGCTAAAAATGGTTCGTAAGACCTGAATGAGTCATTGACCCTTGAAATAAAGCCTGCAAATTAGCATATCGACTGTAGAGAACTGCACTTGCTCCAAACCCTACTTATCTCACAGCACAAAGTACTTTCAATGTCTTCGTTTTTTCCAGAGCAAGTTGGTTATTTGCATCACAACTGGAAGCCAAGCCCTCAATGAGCTTTTAGGCGGTAATAGACTTTCTTTTGTAGATTGTGTATATCATTCTTCATGCGTTTCAACAAAAACAACTTTCCCTGGTTCTGCAATGTTAAACAGGTGGTACTGAAACTCAGGCAATTACAGAAGCATTTGGCGTTAATACGTTACCCTTGATGAACTTTTAGTTGCTTTTGTTAGTTGGCTTTCACAGAAAATGCTGCTAACGTCACTTCAGGTCTGGGAAAACACAGCTTGCACATACCCTGTTTGTTACTACTCAGGTTGGTCTGAATTGCCCGTTAGGTTTCCATCGTTTAACTTCTATTTCATGTTATGTTTCCTAGATGAACAACATAAATAGCAAGATAATGATTGAATTTCTAGTAAAGAATAAAGCTGTGGTTAATCTTGGCATCGGAACGTGTTTATTAGGTGATTCTGGAAGTTTGGCACTCTCATCTTCTGTAAACTGCAATCAGCATACTGGAACACACAATCTATAGTGGTTCAAAGGAGAGCGTACTAGGTCATAACCAATCAGAAGCCTTAGTCATTGTCAGACTTGGACTTGGGTTGATCATCAGTTGAATAGGATGCTTGAAGTACTCTACTATATATGCAAATCCTACAACATTATTTTCCCTTCTTTCCATCACGCTTCATTAAAGCTGATCCCATTCCATGGGATGATATCTTATGGTTTGTGGATTCCACGATCCTAACAATTTTTCCAGCTGCCAACTCACGTCGGAGGGGCAAATGGCAAGGTAGCATACCTCGCCACAGAAAAAACTTTGTATCCTATTATAATCTGTTGGTCATTTTCTTGACCTCAACGAAGCTGCTTTTGTTTCATACTCGGCTTTTGTCCATGTAAGTGCATATGCACTTTCTTAACTTGGTACACCTGCAGTTGCCATGATTGAATTGTACAAATAGCTGAAAGATTTGGCATGGATCCTGGTGCCGTCGCACGTAATGTAAGCAATGCTTTCTACACCGGTGGCAAGTCTTCCTTCTTTTCTGGCTAATGTACTTGCTGTAATCTAGTCTTTCCATGAATTTGAAGATCATTTATGCCCGTGCCTCTACTTCTGAGCATCAGTACAACTTGCTTCTCAGTTTGGCTGCCAAGATGTCTGAAGAACCATTTAGGTTCCTGGTAAGTCAGTGCTCAAGAATTAAACTGCACACATTTTGTAAGGTGTCGATGGTTGACCTTAGCTGAGTAATATCTTTCAGATTGTGGATTCAGTGATCGCTCTCTTTCGAGTGGAATATAATGGAAGGGGAGAACTTGCAGGGCGTCAGGTCGATTCTGAAACCATCAAATCAGGCGAGTTGCAAATTTTCAGCTCATCTGGTTTGACACTAATAGATTCCCAATTGCAGCAAAAATTGGCACAAATGCTCTCACGCTTACTTAAGATAGCCGAGGAATTTAATGTGGCAGTGTACATGACCAATCAAGGTACCGCATCACATCTCATTTCTCCCACCACTAGTCATGCATCCATTAAAGGATCTTATCCAATTTAGCTCTTTGGTGGTTGCACACTGAAAAATAGCAATTTGGTGACTACACTAAGCTCATACTTGTTCTCGTAAATCTCAAGAACCAGCTATTTGGTGTAAACTAGTGATGCATACGGTAGCTGCAGTCCATGAGTTAAGCAAAAAAAATAATTTTTTTTGACGACTTTTTCTTTGATTTTTTTGTTTCAGTGGCATCAAAGAAACATGCAGGTGGGCATGTTCTGGGTCATGCAACCACAATTAGGTTGATGTTTACGAATGGCAAAGGTGAGCAATGGGTTTGCAAGGTGTTCAAAGCCCCATACCTACCTAAAGCTGAAGCTATATCCTTTTTGTGCTGGATCTTCGTCTAGCTATACACTTTGTTGAAATTTACCAGATTACACTGCAGACATTAAACAAAATTTCTAGAAATCTAATATCAATCGGAGAGAAAGTTGATACTAAGTCTATATATGGATAGGTGGAGACCAGAATTTGAGCAGTATACTTACATGCGCCGCCTGTGCTATGGAAACAAAATACCCAACCTTTGATGATGCCATACTGCAGATCTTCCTCTAGTTATATACTTCGTTGAAATTTTTCAGACCATACTGCAGAGACCAAGTAAAATATCTGGAAGTCTAGATCAAAATCTGTGAGAAAGTCGATACTTAGTCTACATAGGGATAGGTGGAGATCTGATTTAAGCATGATACTCACTGTATACTTGATGTTTCCTGGAGATCCATGAACATGTTGAATACGAATTTTGAATACGAATTTTGTCCAGAGGAATTAAACAAAAAGAAGTAGCTATTGAGAATTTTCCTCAGTAGGACCGGTATGTTATTTTTAGCTGTGCGGTTACGTAGACAATGCACATCTATCAAGACCATCACTTAATTTAATCAAAAAATTTTGGAAGAGCTCATCTGTCAATAAGATGAGACTGAGATATTCCATAAATGTTGAACTTGACAAACGCATGTTTTTCAGATAACACCAGGAGGCATCACACCGATGCGAAGGACTGAAGGAGTCTCTCCAACCAGGAAGGCAGGCGAAGTGCTTTTTTTTGTTAATCTGCAATTTGATGTTAGTCATCGTATTGACCGCAAGAGGCATATAATGAGCTCCCAAGCACTTGTTCATTTCCTTTCTCTGCAATGGACACTTTGTCACCCTTGTCATAGCTTGTCCCTAAGTTTCGTGTGCTCGACAACAAACCATTCATGAATGACATGAGATACTTTCTCTAACTGTGATGGTGACCCAAAAGATTTGTCAACTACAATGTCACCTTTGTGTATCAAATGCAAAATATATCATAAGGGTAAGGCCAAAGTATCATTTCTGCTTCTTCTATTTATGTTTAGCCAATTGAATGCAAATAATACAGCCTTATAAGCTCTTAGGAACTTAATCGAGCATGGCATGTAATTGAAAGGTCATAGGACTTCATAAGAGATGTAACCAAAAGAAAATTATTCAGTGTCATTTCGAATAACCTCAAATGAAATGAAATTTATCAATCACTATGTTTCGTCATAAAGAAAAAAAAAACATAAAATTATCGTGAAATATGTTTTTAACTACACATAATAGCAGATGGGTTTAAGGTCAACAGTTTGTGGATATCGTGGTTTTTATGAGCTCGAGAAGAAATCTAGTCACAATATTTGAAAGCTAATTACCCAACACCATCTCCATTGAGTTCGCAATAATTTTATTTTGATAATTAAAAAAACTTTGTTGAACTTTCTTACACGAGCAATCTGGCTTTTGTTTATGTTACATGACATTCAAATCGCACCATTGCAGTAGCTGCAGTCCTTGAGTTAAAGAAAAAGATGATTTTTGATGACTTTGTCTTTGATTTATTTGTTTCAGTCGTAGATGATCTAGGCGGTGCTGTGTTCATATTAGACCCAAAGAAACCTGCGGGTGGGGATGTTCTGGCTCATTTAGCCACAATTAGGTTGATATTTAGGAAAGGCAAAGGTGAGCAGCGCATATGAAAGTTGTTTAAGGCCCCAGACCTACCGAAAGCTGAAGCTAAGTCGATACTGAGTCTACATATAGATAGGTGGAGACCTGATTTAAGCACGGTGCTCACAGTATACTTGATGGTGTATGGAGATCCATGAACATGTTGAATACAAATTTTGTGCAGAGTAATTAAACAAAAAGAAGTGGATATCCAGAATTTTTTTAAGCAGGACTAGCAAGTTAGTTTTGCAGCCTGTGCTATGTAGACTGCACATCTATCAAAACCATCACTTACTAATTTAAGAAATTTTAGCGAGAGCTCATATGTCAATAGGGTGAGATTGACAAACGCACGCTTTTCAGATAACAGCAGGGGCATAGCCGATGAGGACTAAAGAGGTCTCTCCTACCAAGATGGCCAGGCGAAGTGTTTTTTTATTTTATTTTTTGGGTTAATCTGCAATTTGATTTTAGTCATCGTATTGATAGCTACCTCTATCTTCATGTTAAGTTTGTATTGGCAGGCATCAAGCTCCTTTTGACAGCTTTAAAATTGCACGAGAGGTTACCGCTTTAGCCTTAATATCTAACATGCTATCATTGTCTGTTATTAAAGTTCACACGACCCTTCACAAGGTGTTGTGTAAACTTGATTTCCATATGAGAACCAGCACGCTCCAAGTTATAATGGTTCACATTTGTTCTCATTTGGCAATATCGTCGTAGTCTAATTTACTAGTAGAGATTCTATGCGGAAAATATTACATTGGATAGACTTTGCATGACGGCTAAATGAAATGCCAGAAAGATATTACTGCACAAAGCATGATCAGGTTCTGTAAAGGCTTGGTTTTATAAGTACATATACAGCTGCATAAAAACGAGGTCATCTCAAACTCTCAATATAGAGCAACAGACCATTAGAGCTGAAAAAATTGTCAATGTATGAGAAAGGGTGACTGGGTCATAAGCAACAGAAGGCCATTCAATAGCTAATGGCCTAGCCAAAAGGGGCCACAATGCATATGACTCGGCAGTGCAAGGACAAGTTCGCAGCACTCCCAACTCTAGGCATACTGGACTCCTTAGTCTCTGCACCACTTCAAATATAGCGCTTTGTACTCAGCCCAAGCTATTCACCCTAGGAACTGGCTTCACCTCATTCGGTGCATGCTCATAACTCCTCAAACATTTAGAGCTGGTAAAGAAGCATCCTGAGTTGGAAAAGAAGGCAACGTTAACAGGTGAACGATTTGGCACTCAAAAATCATTGGAAGAGCAACATTGTACATGAAAAGGCACATTTCAATACATGAATACAGGTAAAGAACACCATTTTAACCTTAGATTATAGATTTATGTTCAAAACCAATTTTTCCAAAATGCTGTTACCCAACAACATAACATTCTCCTCTGAACTCTGCTTAATATCAGCAGAGCTCATCCATCCTTACTTTTCAGATTGCAATGCATGGACCAAATTCCAGTGGAGCCGCATCAACAAACTGAAAAAATAATTACATTTAGGAAATGGTGCGAAAGACTTCCCAAAGCCCATCTTCACGACTTCTGCATCATCTGAGCGAACAAGACTGCCTCCAGAATCAATTCCCCAGAAGGAAGGAAAACTGCCATAACATCCTGAATGATTCAGAGGACAGAAAGGATTAGATATAGATCACAGGTGGAGGGAGAGATTGAGAGCCATATCCCAGAACGAAACCAATGAACATTATTGTTACTCACACAGGCCAGAAAAGGGGTTTTAGAAGAGCTGTCGAAGAGCACAAAACCAAACTTCCTGCTGATGTCTCTCACGACTTGATCAGCAGGGTAGGCCTCCGATCCCTCAGAGTTCAATAAGCTTCTACGACGATAATGACCTCATTAGCGGTTTTATTCCATCCATATTGCTGCTTAAGAAGAGCAACATTGCCTCTGTCCTTGGAACAAGCAACCGCAGACAATCTGTCAGAGGGTAAGGCATGTCAAATCTCGATGTGGGACAAGCTGATTGAGAAGAGAAGACAGTACGACAATTTCCGTCAATTAACAATCCAATAAATTTCATTTTCTGGCTTTCAAAATGAACCAGAGACTTGAGTTCCACTATCTCCTTTAGGCTGACAAATGGAACCTTTCATGGCATCACAGTAAATTCCAACAAAAATCTGTTTGATCTAACCGTTGCCTCTCTAAACAATGAAATCACGATTATTTTTTTCTTTTTTGGAGGTTAAAGCTACCTTTATCAAGAGATGGAGTGGGAATTTGAATAGAAGAAAGATAAACTTTATTCTTTGACCAGGTAATCAGTTTTTAAATGGGTTTCGGCCAACATAATTCATTCAAAATTTAGCTGTTTCATTCACATATTCAAACCTCTGTTTTAAATTTATCCTTCCATCTATACAATAACTGTTATGGGAAGAAAGAGAGCTTCTTATTTTGAATATTGACCTGTAAATGTTAAAAGGATATTATCTAACCAATTCACATATAGAAACTCACATTGTATTTTGTGGCTCCTACAATATAGTCACTAAAAGCAATTCTGTACTTAGAGTCAAAAGTACAACTTTTTAACCTATTGGCAAGTGATACTGCATATTCAATGTTAAAAACTTAAGACTCCAAACACAAGTGAACTTGAAACTTTTGTTTCTGAACTCCTATAGGAAGAATGCCACATAAGAAGGTATTTTCATATAAAATAACATAATGTAAGACAAAATAATATTCCAGAGTAAATGCACACGACTGATACTTTATAAATGCACACGGCCGATACTTTAAAGAACTAAATAGATTTGCCCCAGAGGTCATTGCTGACAACACAATCACAGAAGCAGGTAGCATATCAATTCAATCTGACCAAACAAACATGAGTAAATTGGCTAACAATTTTTTTGCAAGCTTTTAATAATAGTTCCTAACCCACCAGAGATCAAGAGCCAAGCAGAAGGTCAATGCCGTCATGAATTGGTGTGGCATTGAAAGGTTGGAGCCATGAGGTGCCCCAGAATTTTATCCCAGATTGACTGATTAATACTATGAAGGATCATCATCAACAAAAAGAATGTTCTCAATTATAAAGGAAACCATTGAAAAAAAAAAAAAAAAAAAGAGAGAGAAAGGAAATGCATCCCTTTTCTTCGAATCAAGGGCTCTATGAGCATCCACATAACTAATCACTGCTTTTAGATTTTAGAAAAGATTATTCTTATTTAGATTCGGGATTCACTAGAAGAAAATTTAGGACATCTCAGTCCACCAAATAAAATTACATGCTTCTTCTTTTCTTTTATTAAATTGCAAAAAGTGACACTTAACATTGACAGCATTAGCCCCACCAACAGCATTTGCAAGTGATCCTTTCAAGAGCTTTTGCCAATACAGATCACAGTGGTATCACCAAAACAACCACAGTGAATGAGCTTTAGGGCACAAGAGGAAAGATGTTGGAAGAGAACATACAACAAACGCTGAAAATGAGGAATATGATTGTAGAATGCTATGATTTTGGTGATTCTCACACAAAGCATAGTGCATTTTGATTCACAATTTGGTTGGTGGGTCACTCAAGTGTAGAAATAAGCACAGATTTTGGGCATCAAGAAGAGTTCAAGATAGGTCATCAATATAGCAAAGGTGCAGTTTTGTGAACATTTCGTTCTACAGATGTATATCTTTCGGGCTTCAGCGGCTGGTTTTTTGAAAATTTATGTGAAAAAATCTGAACGAGGAAAAATCAGTTTGTATCAAGCATCAAATTGAGAAACTGGCTTCACCTCATCCGGTGGGTGCTCATAACTCCGCAAACTCCAGAGCTGGTGAAACAGACATCTGAGTTGGAAAAGAAGGCAACGTTAAAAGTGAACAATTTGGCGCTCAAAAACCATTGAAGAGCAACATTGTAGGTGAAAATACACAAATCAAAACATGCATACAGATAAAGAACACCATTTTAACCATAAATTATAAATTTAGGTTCAGAACCAATTTTTCCAATATGATGTTACAACAACATAACGTTTTCTCCCCTGAACTCTGCTAATATCAGCAGAGATCATCCATCCTTACTTTTCACATTGCAATGCATCTACTGAACTCCAGTGAGCTGCATCAACAATCCGAAAAAATAATTATCTTTAGGGAATGAATTAGAAAGATTTCCCACAGCCATCTTCATGACTTCTGCATCATCCGGAGAACAAGATTGCCCCCAGAATCACTTCCCCAGAAGAAAGCAACACTTCCATCAACATCCTGCATGATTCAGAGAACAGGAAAGGATTAGATCTAGATTGCAGGTGGAGGAACGATTGAGAGTGATATCCCAGAAGCGAAACCAATGAACATTATTGTTACTCACAGAGCTGCCAGAAAAGCTGCAACTTGATCAGCAGGGTAAGGCCTCCAATCCCTCCAAGAGTTCTATAGCTTCTATGACAATGATGACCTCATTAGCAGTTTTGTTCCATCCATATTGCTGCTTATGAAGAGCTATTTCTATGTGTCTCTGGAACAAAGTGTGAGATGTCATTGACAACAGCAAGCAATCTGCCAGAGGGTAAGACATGTCAAATCTCGATGTGGGATGAGCTGATCGAGAGGAGAAGACAGTAGTGCAATCCCTGTCAACGAACAATCCAACAAATTTCATGTTCTGGCTTTCAAAAGAGCTAGAGACTCAAGTTCCGATATCAGCCTGTATTAGCATCGAATTGAGGGAGCAGAATCAAAATTGATGTGAAAACCCAAAGCTGCCCGAACCCAAGAAAACTTGCATTACATCAAAGAATGAATCCCGGCAGTTAACAAATGAAAGTGAAATATGAAAGAAGTTGGAAGCATTACCTGAGGAACAAAAATAAGTCAACGCAGACAAATCTATCATCATGGCTTGGGCATGATCAGTTACTCTTAATGGATCCAGATACTATCAATGCTGATGAAGAGGATCTCTGGGGAGAGAGAGGAGCCATATCACCAACCAAGTCACCCCAACTTCACATCCATATGTGAACAAAAATTGTTGGGATTGAGGCCAAAACAGAAACAGAGGACGCTGAATTACTTGCCATTCGAAAGAGCATTGCGGTGGCTAAAGAGAAAGAAGCCGGCCCAAGGCAGTAGTGGAGATGCTTTCAGCTGTGGCACACAAGAATATCATCATCATCATCACATCATCATCATCAACTTTCGCAAGCCGGTGCAATCGGAGACTAAGGCTCTTGCTGGATATTCAAGCTGCTAATTATCAATTTTTCAGCTCTGAATTTCAGTCATACTTCAACACAAAAAGCAAACCTTTGCGCGCATTGGAAGAAATTACTTCGTATTAAGCGTCGAACTGAAGAACAGACACGAAATCGATGCATTCAAGACGAAAGGACTCACCCGAACCCTTAGAAATCTGACCGTAGATCGAAGGAATGAATCGCGGCAGTTAGCAAAATGAAAGCGAAAGTGGATCGATTTCACTTCGTCGGATCAGAGAACCCAATCAATGCGGATGTCAGGGATTTTTAGATTTTCGGAAATTCATGCGGAGCTTCTTCATGGGAAAGTATCGATTTGTATCGAGTATTGAGCTGAGAGAGCAGAATGGGAAATCGATGCCTTCAAAACCATAAACTTTACCCAAACCCTATAAAACCCGACTGTAGATGGAAGAATCAATTAATGGAGAGTAAAGGGATCTCTTGGATGAGGGGGCCAATAGTCGCCGGTGTGTTTTGACCATCCATCTTTCAGATTCTCGCATCCCTTTTATCCACAAATCTTGGAGGAGGGAGGAGGCCATCCTCTGGCAAGTCCCTCAACTTCGGACAATCTCTAATCCATAACAGTTGGAGAGAGGAGAGATGGTGGCGAAGACCGCTTGATAGTCTTTCCACGTTCTTCATATGTCCCAACTTAAGAGAGGTAAGAGAGGAAGGAAGAGAAGACTCCAGGGAATCCTCGTCGTCTTCCTCCGAAGGAAAGCACTCCTTGTCTCCTCCCTCCCATGCTGCTTCCGTCCATCTCCAGTGTCTCGAGGGAAGTGAGCATGGGCAAGCCCATTTTCTCACTGGCTGCTTCATATTTTCACAACTTATAATACATAGGCCCCATGGGACGTAAGACGATGCCACTCCAATGACTTTATCTTCGGACATTCATAAAGTGCAAGACCCAATAGGGTGATTGGAAGGGGAGGGAAGTTCTCCATCTCCAATGCTGGACACTCCCATATTTCCAAATAAGTGAGATTGTTACAACCATCAATGTTACAGTTGGCAATAGACTTTATTTTCGGACACCCAGAAAGTGAAAGACTCGACAAAGGTGAGGGAAAGGGGAGGAGGTCCTTTAATGCTGGACAGTCACTTATTATCAAACAAGTAAGATGGATGAGCGCAAAGGCACTGTGGTAGGCTTCCCAAATTCATACAATTGCGAATATATAGATCTTCGGCGATTCACCACGGTGATCTCTGCTAGCAACTCTACTTCCTTGTAATTGTCAATAGTAAGTCTCTTCAAAGCAATAAGTCTATCCTTAGCAAACAAAAGGATATCCAAGAATCACAACTACGTCAATCCACATATATTCAAGCTGCGACATTGTGTTATTGCTGCTAAGGTCATCTGGAGGAATGGTTTGTCCCATGATTTTTGGACAATTCCGAATGCTCAAATCTCTAAGTGTGTGCATCTTGCTTGGAAGCTTTTCTAAACTCGTGCAATTCTTTAATTCCATCTTTTCAAGGTTGCAGGGCAGCTCTATCTCTCCTTCTCCACCCACAAAAGATGTGAATTGAAAACAAGATTCATGACTAATTCTTGGAGGCAAGAAAGATTTTGCATTTCAATTCCACTTTGCCATAGGTATGTTAGCTTGTCACATCTAATTATCGAAGCTCCTTTAACTTGACCAAGTAGCTCATAAATCCATTATCAAAGTAAACAAGCTCTCCAAGATTCTCAATTTTGAGAATGGTTAAAGAAGTTAGTTGTCCAACCACTTTAAGATCTCATTGTTACAATCCTTAATGTATAACTCACAAAGAGATGGAAGATGAACCTTATTGGTTGAGTCATTCAAATGCGAGCATGAACAAATTTCTAGCTTTATGAGATGATCTAATCGATGAGGCAATGTCCCCGCCAACTTTGGACATCTTTGGACAACAAGATGCTGAAGGCAGGGGGGAATGGGAACTTTCTTCTCGACCTCCAAGATAATAAGACCAATCTTCCCATGCCGACATCCCTTCTCAACTTCAAAATTGTTAAGGATGGAAAAGGGCTTTTAGTTCCGTAAAATTCAAAGCCTATCATGCGTACGCACTTAGACCTTCAAGAGATAATTCTTTGAGTGAAGGGAGCTGTCCAAGTGATGGTAGCGAACTAACATATGAGGACAGCCAAGCAAGCACAAATACACTATCTTAGAATAGGATGGATCACCTAACCATGACGGGAGTGATTCACCGCCATAGTATGAGATAGTGAGATTTTTAATATTAGTGTGAGGTCGCGGAGAGTGAAGAACCCGTGCTTCGCCTCCGTATCGGAAATCTCCAAAACCTTCATTCCAATGCAAGAATAAGTCGCTAAGGTCTTGCTTTTCCAAACAAATTAGCATCAATTGCATCTCTAGCTTCTTCCACCTTCTGCAATTCAGATATGAGTAACTCTCCTTGAAGATGTGGCAAATTCTTTAACTCTTTTAATTGTGACCTTTCTCTAGTCCCACCACAAACTTGGGCAAGATAATAAGATTCCTCAAATTACTAATACCCAATGGCAACTTTTTGAGACTCCTTGTATCTCATGTCAAGAAATTGTAACCTGACCAATTTTGTGATGCCTCGGAGGCAACATAGAAAGCATTTGACAACCTCTTAAGATCAAAGCTAGTAATTTGCATAAGGCACCAATTGACTCGGGTAGCCTTTTGATATTGGTGTATGAGACATTGAGATATCGGAGATGTTTTAAATCACATACACAATTCGGTACCTCCCATGATGTTACAATGGCATAATGATAACACCCGCAAGTATTTCAAGTTTGTTAGCAAGTCGTGCAACACCTTTCCGGAAATAAAACTTCTTTGGTACTTACGCATTAAATCGTCCATTCAACAGCATTAAACTTCTTAGTACCTTCATTTCAGCATATGCTCTCAAGCTTTTGATGTAAAACATATTGAGACAAATGATGCATACCCAGCTTTCTCTTTAAAAGAGGCATCATCTTCATCACTCACTACCGAGACTCCTCAAAGGTAAAGCATGTTACATCTGCAATTGACTTTGCTAGATCATTCAAAAGATCATGCATCACAAACTTTGATGTGTCAACACGGATTGAAGAAAGGATCTAGATACTAACTCCATCGAAGTATTTCGTCCTGATCTCAAGATATTCTCTTTCGCTTTTCGTCCATCTAAAAAGCCCACCGCTATCCATAAGAGCACCAGCCATCCCTCTCAAATTCGTAGTCCTTTGGAAATCTTTGCGCAATAAGTAAAACATCTTTTCAAATAAGAAGGGAGATGGACATAACTCAATTTCAAAGTTTGGAAGAACCTCATCGTTTTTTGCTGATGCTACATCCCCATATTCTATTTTTTAAGATAGCTTCCCATTCATCTAGATTCTCTTTATTACGTAGGAGACCGCCCAATATCTTCACTGCTTAAAGGTAAACCTCTACACTTTTTGGCTATTTTCTTGCCTACTATTTTCCAGATGTGGGCGCCTCTCGAAATTTCTTGCTTCCAAAGCATGATAGGCTAATAAGTTGGTACAATTATCAACGGACAACTCCTTCAAAGCATATGGCGAAGCTCACATTATGGAAACCACAGAATGGTTGCGCGTCGTGATGATGATCTTGCTTCCTTAGCCCCCCGCTTCAAATGGCTTTAAGGGAAGTCCATTCTCCATACTTCTCATTCGAGACATCATCTAAGACCACAAGGAACTTCTTTTCGGATAGATCATCTTTCAACTTAACTTGCGGCCAGTTAAGATCTTTGCCCTCGTAAGACAACCCAGTTGATCGATTGTAAAATAGTCTTCGTTATGTCGAGAACATCAAAAACATCGAAACACAAACCCATGCTTTCCTCTCGAAATAGCTACTCATTTTGGGATCATTGTACAGCCGTTGAGCCATGGCCGTCTTTCCAACACCGCCCATCCCAACTATGGGGACTATGCTTAGTCTAGCATCGGAATTTTCAACCCTCATTGATCAATAGTTCCAATATCCCCGCTTCTTCCTTCTCCCTACCGAAAAATTGAGTCTACGGCAAAGAAGTGTCTGTAAAAAGCCTTTTGTTGGTGCGGTTGGATATGTCCATGGCATTCTCTCTTAAGCTTAGATGAGCCTTCCCGGTGATAATCTTTTCAACCTACCATTGATATCTTGTACCTTAGTTTCAAACAAGTTTGAGTTCGATCCGGAGGATCCATCTTGGCCAAAGAAAGGAACAACCTTTTCTTTTGACCTTTGCTTGTGCTTGATTCTGCCGCCGGACTTAACCCGAGCAACTTCAATCATGAACTCATCAAGCAAGTCTTCCATGTCATAGGCCAAGTCCCTAACATCGTCCACCACAAAGCTTCACTAGACGGTTATCGGCTAACCGCTATCCTCTCGCATCATCCAACACCGTATTGATTGTTTCCAGCATCCCCTTCCACTCATCGAACGGGGTGATGCTGATTCCTTCTCGTTGGGCATAGTCCAATCCCAAAGAAGTCAACTTGTCAAAGAGGACTTGAAAGAGGGAACCCAAAAAGATCTCTCCAATGGCCATGGGTGAATACGATGACGATAACGAAAGAGAAAAACAAGGGCAACAAGAAGCTAAATGATAGTAAGCTAATGAAGAGAGAAAAACTATCAAGTCCAAGAAGACCAAGATTGTTTGCCTACCTAAAATCGAACAAAGACAAAGACTTTTAAGGACGATTTCATTCCACCCTCATTTCATCTCTTCCATTTGTATTTTGTTTTTTTGAGTCAAGCCCGTGATATTTGTAGTTTCCACAATCATATTTTCATTCATGTAATTTAACCATAAACTAAGGAATACCAAGGCTTTTGTGGACATTATGTATTTTTTTTTTTGTCTAGAAAAAGAAGCAAAAGTCAAAACGAAAGGCAATAAAATTCAGGAAGGCAATAAAATTCAAGAAGGTCAAGACTTTTTAGGATGCACATGACTTTGTTGCTTCACTTTTCACATCCCTCATCTTCCATCCCTATGCAAATACCTTGTTTTCCATTAATTTAGGCGTTCTTGGTAAAATTTACGATACTATAATTTTGGTCCAACCTTTTCATGTTCATTCATATTGTGATTTTTCATCATTAATCTCTATTGTTCTTGTCCATTAGAATTATGCCTAGATTTCCATATATCTTTTCAAATTTAAGTTCAATAAAAGGAAAAAAAAAAAGCAAAGAGAAAAACTAAAAGAAAAGTACAGCAAGAAACTTCAAAAAAAAAAAAAAAATGCAGGAATGGGGCGAGAGAGAGCACCACCCGGTCGCGATCATTGCTCCGACCGCTAGGCGTCCACTTCCATCGTACCACCTTATAGTCACATTTGTAAGCAATATTTTTTGTTAAATGATTTTCTTAGAGCGGTTTGAGTTAGGGATAATGACATAGTAACCTCATTTTTGCTCGACTTTTACAATCAAATACCTAAACTATTTTTAAGCAATATTTGTTCTACAAACTCATCCTTTCGATTCATTGCTTGGTCTCACTTCAATAGTTTTTTTTTTTTGTATTTTTCATGATTTGATGAAAAAGAGAATAGGAAATAGTTTCGTTAATTTCACGCCATTGCAAAAAGATTTTAGTGGCTAAATGTCAAGCGCACTTGGAGACTATGAAGTGCTCAATGTTAAGTTCTTTAGATTTTCTTCTCACGTAATTTTGATCATAAAGTTCAAAAATAACGTAATATTCTTGCCCTTTTTCTGGCCAATTCCATTGCTTTCCTTTTGATCTCCTCACCTAAATCAACAAGAGTATATGCTTAGATAGCTTGGTACATGTGCATGTAATTGGAGATTTAAGTTCCATTTGTTTCGAGAAAAATGATGATTGGTAAACCATTTTCCTGAAAATGATTACTTGTATCTTTTATAAAAATGTATAAACCAAAAAATATATTTATCATTCATGAAAATATTCAGATAGGTTGTTGTAAATAGTAAAAGCATTTTTAATCAACACTAGTTGTTTTGACCAAAACAAGCGATCATCTATAGGAAAATATGTTCTAAATCATTCATTTTTGTAGAACAAATGGAATATTAATATATGTGTAAGTCTAAGAATCTTTCTTTTCTCCGGTTCTAAATACTTTAGTGGACTATCAAACATTTGATTGAATATAGATTCTTTCTATGCATTTGATTTTTCATCGAATGGACATTATGTCAATCAATAATATTATTATCACAGGTAATCCTTCGGCACTCATAATTTAAATCTTTACCATGTTTTCTTTATTCAATTGAAGAAACTGGCACATTTTTATGTTCTTTATTTATTTGTCTGTTCTACAAATTGAAACTAACTTGCCTAAATAGTCTATTCTGTAGATAATAGCCTGTACATTTTTTGAGCCAAAAATACTGCTTGATTTTCATCATGGATTACTAAAAGTTTCATCATTAATGATAGTTGTAAAGTATGGATAATTGTCCAAAAACTCTAGATCTATTGTATAGCGTCAATTAAACATTAATTTTTTTTAATTTGGCTAATTTAGTTTTAATATGGTATGGTTGCTCAATAAGCAATTTCAAGTCAAATCATCTAAAGGTTTAGAGGTTGGTGGCTGAATGAATTGTAGTACAACAAATTTATAAATTTTTGGATTATTGTCACAACTTCAACTTTGGCATCACATAGATTTGGTTAATGGACTACTAAGTCTAAACTTAGCTTGAGCTCTTTCAAGGCTATACCAATTCACGACTTAGGGTTAACTTTTTAGTATAAATTTTATCTAAGAGTTGATACTAATCAATTTAAGTAGACAGTCGCATTAGACACCTAAATAAAATAATTTGAGAATTATTTTACTTCGCCAATCCAGAGAAATTGTGGTAATTTACATTTAATTACATTAGATTCTCTAATGTCCTTTTTCATATCTTTCTTTTTTATTTTCAAGAATATCTTTGCAAGTAGCTGGATTAATTTTAATCTAAATCACTATCACGCAATGTGTGATCCCAATGGATGTCAACAATCAAATAAAATTGCACTGAAAAAATTAAACACACAAAGCAAGCAATTATTTTTGGGTTTTCTCTTATCTTGAATTAGAACTTTTACTATAATGCATTTTAACTATATGACCTAACTCTATAGACAAGTAAATTCTAATTAAATGAACCTAACATGCAAACTATTTGACCTATACATTTAATATTTTTTGTGTTTTTTTTATTAAAATTCGTAATAAAAAACTAATCAAACCATCTAAAATGAATAATTTTCTCATCTATTTTAGGGTTAATTTGACTTAAACCCTATCCTATCTCAGGAAAACTATTTTTTTTTAAATGATTATTAAAATATGCAAACATTATCTAAGACCCTATCTATATAAAAAAAATGTTATTTAGATCCTATCCTAATCTATTCCAAAATTATCTAAACGTGCAATCCTATTCAAACTAGATAATGTTATCATGAAATCCTATATATCCTATCAGCAATCTAAAAAATGCAATCTTAATTTAGGAAATATCCTATTCCAATACAAGATTTTGATTTTTTTTTTTTTAGTGTTTTCCAAAACAAGCAATTACCATACAAGCATTATATTCAAGATATTCATCAAATGAAGGATTAAAATTTTCTAATTCCATTGTCTCACTTAATTAAATTAACAATTATTTTAATCCTAATTATCACAATAGTCAAGAAAAATCAAAATAAGTAAAAAAAAATTGATATGAAGTCTCAGATCAAATTAATAATTATAATATTTTCAAAGTTAAATATCATCAAAATCAATATAATTAAAAAAAAGATCCAAAGTTTTACGGATCAAATTAGTAATTATAGTGATTTTTTTACCGATAATATCCTATCAGGTAATGCTTAAAGCACCCACGAAATCAACATTGGCATCAAATATTCCGACTCAGGCAATGATATCGAAACTCTGATTTAAGAAAATTACCTTGACTATTTTTATTTCAAAACGGACGGGCGTTAAGGATTCGCGAACGACTATTTGCGTCAGGGTTCGGTCAGTGGCAGCGGACTCAATGACCAAAGATCCTACAAGAAAGCTTGTGAAACCGACTCGGTTCAGACATTCAGTGGGAATAGCGGGCGTAAGGAACGCAACAGCAGCTCCCAACAAGCTCGTGGCGGCTTGTAGAGGCAGCTCAGGGCGCAGCAACTCGGGAGGGGAGCCGGTAGGACTCGGCAGAACAGCAAAGCAGGCCGGTGTCGAGTCAGCGAGCTCAGGACAACGGGGCTAGCAGCTGAGGGTGCTCGCAACGAAGCTCGTCGACCCCGGAGTGGCGATGGGTCATCGGCGTCAGGTCGTGGCAGGAGGACCAGCAGCAGATCGGACGGATGCACGGCAGCAGTGGCGCTCGCGGCTTCGAGCTGGGCGACAGTAGCAGCGGTGGCGTGGAGGTAGGGCGACGGGTAGTTGTGAGACGGGCGGAGGTGTGCGATGGCAGTTGAAGCGGAGACGGGCGGAGGGGGTGCGATTGCCGAGGCGTGGCGACGGCGCAGAGGCGCAGAGGCGCGGGTTGCAGGCGTCGGGCAGAGGCGCGCAGTGGTGTTCGCGGCTTTGATCTGGGCGACGGCAGCAGCGGCGGGTGTCGTGGCTTGGCTGAGGGTCAGCAACGGCGACGGCGTTCGGAGCTCCGGGCGACTTCCAAACAACAGCTGTGGTGGTGGAGTTGAAGGCGCTGCTCAAGCCTCACTCAAGAAGACAACCTCATTTTATAATTTTTTTTTTGTCTCTCTGCTCTTCCCTCTCTCTGTGTATTTTCAGTGGATCTTATTCCTTCTGCTGCCTCTTCTTTTTTCCTGGCTTCTTGAATGGACGAGAGAGAGAGAGAGGTTCCTCCTTTTTTATTTTGTTTTCCTCATTTTATTTTTTTAGGACTTAAAAATTTAACCTCTAATTTTTTATGAATAAATAACTAGATCTTTAAAATTTAAGTATCAATAATTATTTTTTGTGAAGTCACGTACATATGTCAAAAGTATTGAAGTAGTCTTTCTTGGGACAAGGCTACAGCACCAATCATTCAATTTTGGGTGCCATTCACATGCGCATCAGCGATTAAAGGAATGAAAATGAAGTACTTTTGTCCACAAGTGCTTCTTTTTTTAATATTCAGAGAACATCCCCATAGACTTTACTGGACCGTGTGCTTTTTATCTGAAAGTAAAACAAAAAAGTGAAAAAGCGTTAACGGGAAAGAAACTTTAATAGATTCCATGAAGACCAAGACTTTCCAGGCGATGCTTTTGCTTTCACATCCCTCCTTTATCTATCCCCATGAGAACGTCTCTTTTTCCGTTACAAGAAGAACTTTCATGTGCTATGTCTGAATTAAATTCTAATTTTTTTTCTTTTTTCAAATTTGTCTCAATTCTTGGCCTCCGTTAAAAAAATTGCCATGTTATAATGATTTTATTGACGTGATTTGCTTACCCTACAAATTGAGTGATGTGGAGAGTTTGTGTTGGTTTAGACAATCTTAGCATCCCATGTCTCTACGACGTGGCAACACCTCAATATGCTATATTGGACACCAATAGGAACATTTAACAACTATTTAATAGCGTTAGCATCATGTTAATATTTTCCTTCGGTAATATGAATGAAGGCATCACGTTGATCCACATGAAAAATTGAGATAATTGGTTGAATGAAAAACTTTAGGTACCTTATCGCAAAATAGGTAATAATTCAAGTACTTGCGATGTTATCATTCCAAAAAGTTTATTATACAATCATTGGTCTAGGCTCAAATCTCAAACATACTTTTGTTTACACAGTATTTGTTCCACAAACTCATTCTCTCCATTCATTGCTTGGTCCTTTAATAATTTTCTTTTGCGAGATTATTCATTCTTTCGTGTGAAAGAAAACGAGATAGTTCTGTTAATTTCACACGCCAAAATATTTTAGTGGCTAAATGTCAAGCACATTGAGAGACTACAAAGTTCTCGATGTCAATTTCCTTTGGATTTTCTTCTTGAATCATATGATCGGATCATCAAATATTTCATTGAAGGTTGATTTTCTTTCGGTTGGACATCATACTAATAAGATTATCATCATGTTTGACCCGCAAGAGATAAAAATTGATACAACAAAGAATATATAGGAGGCCAATGTAAACGGTCAACGGCTACTTAAGCGTCAGTGTCATGTAGACATTTTTCGTTTGCGATCAATGGAGGTCTCCTGTTGACCCACATTCAAAATGTTGAGGTGATTGATTGAATGAAAAAAAAAAAAAACTTTAGATAGTTGATTGCCAGCACATAGATAAGAAATTTTATGGACTTTTTGCTTCAACCACTCGCATGTAAAATTGAGTAAGTGCCTCTCTCTTTTCCCAATTCAGCTAGATCCCAAATGCTTGAAATAAGGAAAATCAAATTATAGCAAAAAATATTTTTTATATATACAACGCAATTGTTAAGGATAGTTTAAACTTGCAAAGTTATACAAATATTTTAACAGTATTGAAATACTTTGTCATCCATTAAATTTTGATGCTCTTCACTGGCATTATGGTCAGTATTTTATATATTTTCTTCTCTTTTAATAGTCAATAACTTCACAAATTCAATAATTTTTTTATTTTGTGAAAAAATAAAAATGGAAAATCGATATTACTTTTTAGTTGAGGCCTCCATGTACCAAATTAGTGCATTTGTCAATTTTAATTTTTATGTAGGCACTTATGTTTGGTTCAAGCATGCCAAGTTACGGGTTTGAGTGACATTTGAAAACAATTAACCATAGAAACAGTTCATTTTATGCTAATTGCTTATTTTTAATTTCATGTGATCTAAAAATATGTGCACAATACTCATATGTTCAGGTCTGTGCGTGTAATGGATAGGGACAATATTAATTTTCATAGTTTTTGAATTTCATAATTAAAGGACCTCATTAATTGGGGTAAAATTCAAATATATTTTAAATTTCATAAACAAGATGTTTGCTCACTTGCTAATAAAAATAATTAATAGGACTCGTTAATGAGCACGCATACACATATATATGTATGCATTGATACCCATTTATGCATGGGCATATAATCATCGTGTGTTCACTTGTAAAATTAAATCTTTCATTTTAGGAATTCATGAGCAATAATTGAAATTTTCCAGAACTTATTGAATTTTTTCTATTTTTCGTTTAGTTCCATCTCATTTAAAGCAAAAGTTAGCTTAATCAACGGCGGGCATTTCACAACGTTCGAGTTCGTCACTGGGAATTTCAGCGAGGGGCTCAACTTTAGCAGCACAAGTGCCGACCGCAAAGTTCAAGCCCTTCTTTTTCACCTTTGACTTCATAGACGCAGTTTTGTCGATCAACCCATCTTGCTTTAGTGTCGCTGGAACAACTTTAAATCATTTAGAAAAAAGAAAGGGGCCTCTTGTCTGCCATTATTGGTAGAAGAAGATAAGAAGAAACAAGATAAAGGTGGAGCGTGCAAGCTTGATGGAGATGGTGAGGAAGGGGACCCAAAATTTGGAATAATTTCGCCCTTTTTGCATTAGAATTGCGAAAGGAGTCTTTCCGTCTACACACCAAAAGGCAACCCAACCAAATAAAAAGGCTAAAGTACCTCGGCGGTAGATGCTTCCGAGCCAGCATACATTACCTTTCCTTTGAGATGAAGCAAGAAATGATGCTGGACCTCTTGGCAAAAGATATTTCCGTACCTTACCTCGGTAGAAAGAAACAACGAATGTCGCATTACTAATGGTACGAGGAAGATAACAGATGCTGTCCTAATTCTGTGAGCTTTTGTTCCAATGGAGGATGATCTTCCTTATAGCGAAGCTATACCGAATATGTCAAGTAATGATGTTGCTTCTGCTTAATTGCTAGAGCAGTTCACGAAACAAATGTGATGTTGCCATGACACGGCAACTTTAAGCAACGATGATCAGTAGATCCCAAGTGCAGTTCATTCAATCTTCTGATGGCTGAATCCAAAGTCATTACCACTTTCTTCGAGTTCTCTCTCAAGAGGTTGGAACATGTCATAACAATGCTGAATGTTATATTAACAGATATGTTAGCTATATTTTCTTGAGAAAATAATGCAAATGGTCCTCAAAGTTTAGCCGAATTTGCAGTGTAGTTTCTAAACTTTAACTCGATGTACAACGTCCTTTAAATTTTTAATTTATTTAATTTGGTCCCTAAACTTTTTGCACATGTTTAATTTAGTCATTGCATTGTTCCTAAACTAAAATTAATGGAAGAATGACATTGACCATTTTCATATAAATGGATTAGAAGATAGTTTTATTTAATAAAACTAGCAAAAGTACATACTAGTTGCGTGTAAAGATTAACATCCAAAGATTTTGCAAAATTCAGATTATTAATTCATGTAAAGTTATTTATACAATATGAGGAAATTGTATCAATGTACATTTACGTGGAAAGAGAAACATATCAAGATTTGGATTTTTTGGTAAATTTTTTTATAAGATGGAAAGAATTCAAATATTTAAGATCGAAATGCATGAGAGAATATAACAAAATTATTAATGAACATATTGAGCAAGGTGATGCTGATCCATCACTTTACACATAGTCCAATGCTAGAAAACTCGATTTTGTTGAACAAACGAAGGAATCAAGAAAGATCTCTCCAATGACCACAAGCGAATAGTCCATTGTAGAAGTTACAGCAAAGCAAAGTGATGATGAGCTAATGGAGAGAGAGGACCATAAAATCCAAGAAGATCAGGACTTTCACTTACTAAAAATATCATTTTCAGACAAGACTTCGACCGACTAAAGATACGATTTTTTTTTTTCTTTTTCTTTTTTCTTTTTTCTGTTTTGGAAGGTGAAGCAAAAGTGAGTGATGGTGGAAAAGAAACTAATAGATTCCAGGACGACCAAGACTTTGCACGTCTATTGATGGTGCACGGCTTTGGATGGGAGGAAACAAATTATAATAGATTTTAAGAAGACCAAGACGTTTTGCACATCTTTTATTATACACGTCTTTTTGTTGGTGGGAAGAAAACTATGATAGACGTCAGGAAGACCAGGACTTTATGTGTTTCTTGCCATTGCTAGTATAATTTCCAAGCATTACAAGTCTTGCTTAAAATTTCTCCAACTCTTTTCGGGTTTAAACATTTTAGGATTTTTTCATTCACTAATCTTTATTGTATTTTTTTCAAATTTGAGTTCAACAAAAGAAAAAAAGCAAAGAAAAAAGACTAAAAAGAAGAAGCGGCACAAAGTTAAAAAGGAAAAAATAAAAAGGGAAAGGGGGAGACAGAGCACCACCGAAGCATGGCCGATCGCAATGGCTATATGTCAAGCCCATTCGGAGACTATAAAGTTCTCAATGTTAATTTCCTTAAGATCTTCTGGTATCATTCAAACATAAAGTATTGCTCTTGCCCCTTTTTCTTGGCCAATTCCATTGCTTTCCCTTTGTTCTATTCATACAAAACTAATCAAGTATGTGCAAGTAGTTTGGCCAAAATCAGATCAAAGCAGTCTAAATACCAGTTCACTCACTAAACCAACGAAACAAACCGTATTCCAAAATTGGATCCACCTAGTTTTAGAGTCCCATGGGAGTCCCATGGGTACAAAACTGGGCTTTGGCTATAGTTGCACGTGGAGGGACTCGAGCACTCAACTCCTTGGATCACCGGCACTTCACTTTACCACCAAGGCCCAACGATTCATATGTCCACAAGCAATCAACAACATTAAAAATCTATAATTGCTTGCTCATGACATCATCACCGGTTTGCCCGTAGTGCAACCACTTGGACCGCAAACTGGTAACCTAATTGGTTCTCCGACCAGCCCAAGTTTGAAAACATTGGTGCAAAACTCCGATCCCTTCTTAAAACAAGTAGATTTGACTATCTAATATGAATTGGGCCGTAATGCACGCAATGCTTTTTCCATGTAACGGAAGATGATAGCTAAGTGATTATAACTAATAAACATTGATGCTCCTTTTTCCTTGATCGTATGAGATCTGGAAACCTTCGTAGTGCTCCAAATGAGGTTGATGCTCAACCTCCATGGCACATTACTCATGTCGTTGCTCTAGTTGGAGCTATGACTGATGCTTGACCTTTCCTTTAAAAAATTTTTGTTTTCAACAGTAAGTCTTTGCATTGGCATCGCACATACTTCAATTTTAGATGCCAATAAATCTTAGTCAAAAGGGAAAAAAATTAACATCTACCGCTCTTAGGAACCTTATATTTTAGAAACTTAGTCAAGCATGGCATGCTATTGAGGGGTTGGAGGACTTTGTCAAGCTTGAGAAGAGATCTAATTGCTACAAACAAAAGAAATGAAATCTATCAACCATCGGATTTTGTTATAAAGCAAAAACTAGAAAATGATGTAGTGCAATACATTTAGCTATAGAGTGGCAGTTTGATTTGTCACATACAGTTTTGGATATCATGGTTTTCATGAGCACAAGAAGAAATCTAATCGCAACATTTGATAGCAAATTACTCAACATCATCTCCGGTGAGTTTGTTAAGAATTTTCTCTCGACAAGCTAAAGAAATTTATTGCACAATGGCATCAAGCATATGCTAGCCCATGTAACAAATCATAAATGCAATTCATGCTATGAGGTATAAGAAAGAATGCACTTAGTAATGTCATTTTCACACAACCAAAAGTTGTGGAAAGCCATCTATCATTCAAATTAAAAAACCAGTCCTGCTATTTTCAAAGGCTCTCCTATTTCTTTCTTCAAAACAAAACAATAAGCTAATGAAGTGAATCAACCATGAACATAGCCCAACATAAACAAGGAGAAATAAAAACTACTTACTATTTGATGTTGGGTTCCAAAATCCAACAAAAGGAAGTTCTCTAGTAGAACCCAAAAACAGGAGTGTGCCATAGATTCATAGAGAATTTGAACAGAAATTACAAGGCCTATAGGATAGGCAATCGGATAGAAAGCAAATGAAAGTATGCTGCAGAAGGCAGTCTTATATATTATGGACTTGAATATCCATGCATAGTGATGAACAAGGCATTACTGCAAGGTGAGCTCGGCATCGAATTTGTAACAACAAGAGAGAGAATGTTGATCGTCATAGCAGCAAAGGCTATGTTCTCCATGATAGCTACTACGTAGTCATCTCTTTGACCCAACATTGAGATTCAAATGCAAGGTGGCAAGTTCATCTTCAGAATAGCAGATTAGTATTGCCACACTCATTAAGTCAGACCAATAACCAAGAATGAACCAGTCACCGTAAATAGACTGCTTTTGATGTCCTTGTTGGCACCAAGGAGAGTTGAGAGTTGCCAAAAGCATTATCTGCACATTCTTTCTGAATCATTGATTTCATGAGTTCCGATGGCAATATTTAGGACTAACAAGGAATGAGATGGATCAGTCCGCTATTAATTAACTTGGTTTATAGATGTAAGCAGAGTTTGTCTAATTAAATCTGTACAAAGACTCAAAACTTTGAACTTGTGAAGAAGAAGACTGGAAAGCAAGTTATCTTGACAACTTGAATAAGAACATATGACCTTAAAATGCATCATGAGGCTTGCATCTATTGTCAATTTCATGTATATCCATGAAGGAGCTGTCTCCAATTGCAATATCCTCCAATTCACCGATGGCTTATATTTGACTAAGTTGCATAGCAACGCCTCCATCCTCAGAGCTACTCTAGAAAATCATTATCTTCCATATGTGATAAGTCCATAAAGGTTCCTATCTTATTCTTCCTCCCCGTACAACCAATAGGGCTTAGGACCTTTTCCTTCCAAATAACCAGCCTACATTTCTGAATCAGCTCCACACCTTCATAAGCTCCTGTCAAGGACACACTAAACCTCTTCCCCCTCTCAGAGACATAGAAAACGCAATAATGCTTCAACAAGAGTCTCATAAGCTTCTGAGGCATCACAAATTCTTGTTGAAAGTGCCCTATGTGATCGGTTACCGACCTCTTTTCCATTGTGAAGCCAAGTAACTCTTGCATTGCTACAATGGCTCTCTTATTGAATTCTTTCAATCCAGCTTGAAGGCCACATGCATCAACATAAGGAGATAAGTATAACCTTTTCTATAGGTGCTCAATCTTCCCTCAATATCTATACACCTTCTTGTAACTGGCGGGAAACTTCAAGGGGAAAGATAGGGAAAGCAACCCTGGAGTATGAAAGGAAAATTCCAATACCCCCAATATGGGTTTCTCCAACTCTATGATCACTCTACGAGCTCGAGATAGCCAATTGCATCTGGAGATTTAACCACTTTGAAGTGCTGTGGATACTCGTGTAGCCACTTGCTCCTGAAATCAGCTGGCAAAGCAAACTCTCTCGTGAAATGAGCAATTTTATCCACATGAAGCCATTTATTGACCGACATCATCAACATCCTAGTCATGTATTCAACAGCCGTGCTAGAGTGTCCCCTAACCAATCTCTCCTCTTCCTCGAACTAGTCTTCAGCTTCTTTAGTCAATTCAAAACCACAATACCCCTTTTTGATCCTTATACAACTCAAACAGTTTTGGCAACTTCCGAATAAAATCCACTATACTGTTTGGCTTGATTATAGATCCAGCAACCTCACAGGGATTATCATCTGGGTTCCTTCTTCAACATTTCCATCAAAACCAACACCTTTGACACCACTATATGCTTCTCAGTGGCAATTTCGAGATCATAAACCCTATTGTCCTTGCTCCTATCTTGCACTTTCTTGCTGGTGGTCATGAATCTATGTTGCAGCCATGTAAGTAAAACCTCGCCAAAACTCCAGTTTCTTCTTAGGGTAGGTGAACACACTAGGGAGGTGACAAAGCAACCAAACTCTCTTGCCGCGCTCCATTCATTCGAGGAAGCTACGGCTTTACCAATGATTTGAAGATGGGTCATGTCAAGATGGTAATGCATCGCTCCAAATTCAAGAAACAAGCCCAAGAAAAGCAAATGCCTCTCACTCAGGACAAACATCAAACGGCTTACGTGCAATGGAACAAGGAACAGCGAAAGCCCAAGACAAAAATATTCGAGAAGATCGCCGTAAATGCGCGATTACCATCTCTCTCGGATCACTTGATCAGCATCAGTCTCGACTTCGACAGATTGTCGTTTTGGTTTTTGCGTTTCCCGTCGTGAGAGAGACGATATTTTGATTTAAATAATTAAAAGAGCTTGAGGGTCTTATAAATGGCGATATTCTTGTTTTATTTTTATATAATAAAATTTAGGCATTTGATATTACATCAAAAATCTGATTTAAAATCATAATAAAGTTTAGTGAAAAAAAAAATCGAACCATATCAAAACCAAATATTACATTTCATAATTCGTAAGCAACTGAATGTCTCCTCTCATTATACATACGTTTAAAAACTTACTTAAAAGAACAATTTTTTACGAAAAATATGAGGAAAAACATGTCAAAGATTACCAATGGTTTTATATTTTAAGTCTGATTTGCCAATTTTATAAATTTGAGTCAAAAGGGGTTGATATTAAAATATGCTCCATGTTCCACAAAAGAAAGCACATGCTCCATGTTCATCACCTTTTACCGAATCAATGAGTTACAAATTTTAGGATGTGTGCCACCTAAGTGTAATATAATCAAACCGATCACGAGCAAGTTCTTACCAAGCCATTTCGAATAACTCAATTGTTCGTTGATAATTTTCATGATTCAATGAGTGATAAGCATGGAGTTTGGACATAATGCAATTAAATCAAGTATCGATTACAATAAAAAGAACTTAATTCGGTCCAATTTAAGAAAATTATAAGTCAAACATGATTAAGATGAATATAAAACTGAGCTAATTTTTCTATAAAAAAAAAACTGAGTTATTTAATGTGAAATAAAAGAAAAAATCAAACCAATATTTTCCTCTCCCTCTTTAGGAGTGCATCTGACAGATCCATTAAACCTCAATTTATAAGGATCTATCTCCGAATAACGAAAGAAAAAAGAGAAAAGGAAAATAAGCCAAGAGCCATTCTTCCCCGCTTCCCGCTCTCTCTCTCTCTCTCTCTCTCTCTCTCTCTCTCTCTCAGATCCCCTCCAATTTCCGATCGTTTCCAATATCCGCAGAAAAATTCGAAAGTCTCTTCTCCTGCGCAGACGCAGCGAACTTCATCGCCGATCGTCAAACTCCATCGTTATCGAAGATGCTTTCGTCTCTCTCAACTGAGTTTCACGATCTCCGCTTGATTTCGGTTCATCTCCTTTTCCGCAGCGCGATCGCCGGCGACGATGACTCTGAGTTTCGTCTCGTGTTCGCTCGTTGATGTTCGGAGCCGAAGAGCAGAAGATCGTGGAAAGAGAGGACGTCGACGACGAAGCAGGAGACCTGCTCGAAACGATCGACAAACAAGCGTGAGTTACGGAAAAACAAGAGTGTAGGCAACTCCTCTCTGTTCATCTGATCGCTTTCCTAATGGGTTTCGGTGCGTCCTTTGATTCTGAGATTGATTATCGTGGTTTTCTGATCCGTGTTCCGAAAGTTAGAATTAAGATGCAAATGGTTCGATGAAGCTATGGCCGTGATTATCATGATATACAAGAGCAATGTTACGTGACATTGGAATTGCACCATTGTATTGGTGACATAGCTGGATTAATAAGGAATATCCTCAGCTAAATTAATCAATAATCACTGTTGGAAAAGCTAGATTGTCATTGATCATCTAGGAAATGCTTTTGTCCTGACATTCTACATTCACCAGGAAACATAAGAGTTTAACGCGATGCTGAGTTGAGGAACGTATTCTTATTTGGCCAAGTGAATTGCTTTTTCTTTGTTTATTTTTTGTAGCACTTAACTGGAATAAAAGGATTATCTGAGGCAAAAGTTGAAAAGATATGAGATGGTGACTCCAATCAATTTGAACTTCTATAAGCATCTCGCATTTACTTCCCTTTGTTTTATCAGAATTTTGGCTATATTATTGGAAGTGATGCTCTGCTCAGAGTACGTTCTTAATTCTGCAAACTTCAAGCTAAAATGGTTCAGAATACCCTTGAAATAAAGCTTGCAAATTAGCAAATCTGTTGCTCAAAGTACTTTCAATGTCTTCATTATTTCCAGAGAGAGTCGTCGGTTGTTTGCATCACAACTGGAAGCCCCCTCGATGAGCTTTTAGGTGGTAAAAGACTTTCTTTTGCAGATTCTGTGTCTTATTCTTCATGCATTTCAACAAATACAAATTTCATTGGTTTGGCAATGTTAACAGGTGGTATTGAAACTCCGGCAATTACAGAAACATTTGGCGAATCTGGGTGAAAATCACAGTCCAACAATGTTACCTTTGATGAACTTTTAGTTGCTTTTGTTAATTAGCTTTCTCAGAAAATGCTGCTGACGTCACTTCAAGTCTGGGAAAACACAGCTGGCATATACCCTATGTGTTACTTCTCAGGTTGGACTGAATTAGATGTTAGGTTTCTGTCTTGAACTTCTGTTACATTTTTTTTCTCAGATGAACAATGCCAAATAGTAACATAATGATTGAATTTCTATGGAGTATAAAGATGTGGGTGATCTTGGCATCATAATGTGTGTATTAGGTGATTCTAGAAGTATGGCACTCATTTTCTGTAATCTGCAGTCAGTATACTGGGATGCATATACAGTGGCTCAAACCAAGCAGGAAAAAGGCCAATCATAGTCGGACTTGGACTCGGGTTGATCATTAGTCGAATGTGATGCTTGAAGATACTCTACTTTATTTGCAAATCCTACAACAGTATTTACCCCTGTTTTTAATCATTCTTTTATAATGGTTTGTGGATTCCATGTTGTAAAATATTTTCAGCTGCCAACTCACATGAGAGGAGGAAATGGCAAGGTAGCTTATATCGATGCAGTAGGAACTTTGTATCCTATTATAATAATGTCTGTATTTTTCTTGACCTTGGCAAAGCTGCTTGTGTTTAATAATCGTTGTCTGTCCATGTAAGTGCATGTGCACTTTCTTAACTCAGTACACCTGCAGTCTTAGATATTGTAAGCAATGCTTTCTATACTGGTGGCAACTCTTTACTTTTCTGGCTAGTGTACTTGCTGTAATCTAGTCTTTCCATGAATTTGAAGATCATTTATGCCCATGCCTCTACTTCTGAGCATCAGTACAACTTGCTTCTTGGTTTGGCTGCCAAAATGTCTGAAGAGCCATTCAAATTACTGGTAAGTCACTGCTCAAGAATCAAACCCCACAGATTTTCTGAGATGTGGATGGTTGACCTATGGTGAATGCCTTTTTCAGATTGTGGATTGGTGATTGCTCTCTTCTGAGTGATTTTACTGTCAGAGAACTTGCAGAGCCCCAGGTTGATCCCAAAACCATCAAATCATGCAAGTTGTTATTCTGCAGCTTATCTGGTTTGACACTAATGAATTCTGGATTGCAGCAAAAATTGGCACAAATGTCTCACGTTTAATTAAGATAGCCGAGGAATCTAACGTGGCAGTGTACGTGGCAGTGTGCATGACCAATCAAGGTACTGCATCACATCTCATTACTCCCACGTAGTCCTGCATCCATTCAAAGTTGTTATTCAATTTGGCCCTTTGATGGTTGCACACTGACAAATAGCATTTTGGGGACTGCACTAAGCTTATACTGATTCTTGTAAATCTCAAGAACCAGCTATTTGGTGTAAACTGGGGATGCATACAGTAGCTTCAGTCCATGACATAGGAAAAGGATTTTATTATTTTTAAGACTTTGTCTTTGATTTATTTGTTTCAGTCGTAGCTGATCCAGGCGGAGGTGTGTTATCAGACCCAATGAAACCTGCAGGCGGGCATGTTTGGGCTCAAGCAGCCACAACTAGGTTAATGTTTGGGAAAGGCAGAGGGAATCAGCGTGTTTGCAAGGTGTTTGATGCCCCAAGCTTACCTGAAGCTGAAGCTAAGTCGATACTGAGGCTACATATAGATAGGTGGAGACTTGATTTAAGCATGGTGCTTACAGTATACTTGATGTTGTATGGAGATCCATGAACACGTTGAATATGAATTTTGTGCAGAGTAATTAAACAAAAAGAAGTGGATATGGAGAATTTTTTTAAGCAGGACTAGTAGGTTAGTTGTGCAGCCTGTGCTATGTAGACGGCACATCTATCAAAACCATCACTTTACTTATGTAAGAAATTTCAGTGTGAGCTCATATATCTATAGGATGAGACTGAGATTTATTTAATTGATGTTGAACTTGATAAACACACGTTTTTCAGATAACAACAGGGGCATAGCCGATGCGAAGGGCTAAAGAGGTCTCTCCTACCGAGATGGCTAGGCGAAGTGTTTTTTTATTGGTTAATCTGCAATATGGATAGCTATGTCTATCTTCCCTCATGTTAAGTTCGTATCGACATGCGTCAAGGTCCTTTCGACTGCTTTTAAAATTGCACGAGAGTTTACTGCTTTAGCCTTTAATATCTAACATGCCACAAGGTATCGTGTAAACTCGATTTCCATATGAGGACCAGCATGCTCCAAGTTTTTATAGTTCACATTTGTCCTCATATAACAATGTCGTCCCAGCCTAATTTACAAATGGAGAGAACAATTTCACAATAGACATCTAAGTTAAAAAAAAAAAAAAAAAAAAAAAAAAACATGACGGTCAATAGACTCTGCATGATGGCTAAATGAAATGCCAGAAAGATATTACTTTACAAAGCATGAGCAGGTTCTGTAAAGGCTTGGTTTTAAAAGCAACATATACAGCTGCATAATACACTGTCATCTCAAACTCTCAACATAGAGTAACCAACCATTAGAGCTGAAAAATTTGCAATGTATGAGAAAGCATGACTGGGTTATTGGCAACAGAAGGCCCTCCAATAGCTAAAAGCCTGTCCATGAAAGGGCCATAAACCATACGACTCAGTAGAATGAGGACCAGTTCGCAGCACTCCCAACTCTAGGCATGCTGGAGTCCTTAGTCTCTGCATCCACATTGAATGTGGTGCCGCACACATGGCCAGAGCTGTCCACTCTGGGAACCAGCTTCACCTCATTCGGTGGGTGCTCATAACTCCTCAAAACTCCAGAGCTGGTGAAGCAGCATCGTGAGTTGGAAAAGAAGGCAACACTAAAAGGTGAACGATTTGGCACTCGAAAACCATTGGAAGAACAACATTGTAGGTGAAAATGCACAAATCAAAACATGCATACAGGTAAAGAACACCATTTTAACCATAAATTATAAATTTAGGTGCGAAACCAATTTTTCTAATATGATGTCACCCAACAACTTAACATTCTCCTCTGAACTCTGCTTAATATCATCAGAGCTCTTCCATCCTTACTTTTCACATTGCAATGCATGGACTGAACTCCAGTGGAGCTGCATCAACAATCCGAAAAAATAATTACCTTTAGGGAATGGTGTGAAAGATTTCCCACAGCCTATCTTCACGACTTCTGCACCATCCGAGAGAACAAGATTACCTCCAGAATCACTTCCCCAGAAGAAGGCAACACTTCCATCAATATCCTGCATGATTCAGAGAACAGAAAGGATTAGATATAGATCGCAGGAGGAGGGAGAGATTGAAGAGCGATATCCAGAACGAAACCAATGAACATTATTATTACTCACCGAGGCCTGAATAGCGGTTTTAGAATAGCTGTCAAAGAGCACAAAAACAAACTTCCTGGTGATGTCTCTCACAACTTGATCAGCAAGGTAAGGCTTCCAATCCCTCAGAGTTCTATAAGCTTCTATGATGAGGATGACCTCATTTTCGGTTTTGTTCCATCCATATTGCTGTTTAACAAGAACTACATTCTCAATGTGTCCTTGGAACAAGCTGGAGATATCAACTGCAAACAATCTGCCACAGACGGTAAGACATGTCAAATCTGGATGTGGGATGAGCTGATCGAGAAGAGAAGACAGCAGCGCAATTCCCGTCAATTAACAATCCAGTAAATTTCATTTTCAGGCTTTCAAAGTGAGCTAGAGACTCGAGTTCCAATATCAGTTTGTATTACAAATTGAATTGAGGGAGCAGAATCAAAATTTATGCCTTGAAAACCAAAAACTTACCCAAACCCAAGAAAACTTACTGTACATCGAAGACTGAATCCCGGCGGTTAACAAATGAAAGCGGAAAGAATGAAAGAAGTTGGAAGCATTACCTGAGGAACAAAAAGAAGTCAACGAAGACAAATCTATTATCATGGCCGGGGCATGATCGATTTTACTCCATTGGATCTGAATGCTATCAATGCTGATGAAAGGGATCACTTGAAGGGAGAGAGAGAGGGCCATCCTCTGGCGAGTACCCCAACTTCACATCCATATATGAACAAAAATTGTGGGGATTGAGGCCAGAACTGAAACAGGGGAGAGGGTTGCCTTCAGAGGAGGCTGAATTGCTTGCCGTTTGAAAGAGCATTGCGGTGGATAAAGAGAAAAGCTGGCCCAAGGCAGTTGAGGACATGGATGCAGCTGTGGCATCCAAGAACATCATCATCATCATCATCAATCATCAACTTTGGAGACTAAAGCCAGTGCATTGCTGGAGACTAATTATCCATTTTTCAGCTCTGAATTTCAGTTGTACTTCAACACGAAAAGCAAACCTGCGCGCACTGGAAGAAATTACTTGGATGTCGAACTGAAGAACAGAGACATGAAATCAATGCATTGGATTTGACCGTAGATTGAAGGATTGAATTGTGGCAGTTAGCAAATGAAAGCAAAACTGGATCGATTTCACTTCATTGGATCTAAGAACCCACTCAATGCGGATGTCAGGGATTTCTTGGATTTTCGGAAATTCATGCTGAGCTTCTTCGTGGAAAGTATCAATTTGTATCGAGCATCGAGTTGAGGAAGCAGAATGGAAATCGATGCCTTCAAAACCAAAAACTTACCCGAACCTTAGAAAACTGACTGTACATGGACGAATCAATTCACCAGATCGTACGGTTATCAATGGCGATGATCAGGATCTCTTGGATGAAGGGCCAATGGTCGCTGGTGCGTTTTGAGCATCGATCTTTCAGAATCTCGCATCCAAGAATGTGCAATTGTTGGAGGGAGGGAGGGAGGCCATCCTACGGCAAGTCCCTCAACTTTGGACAACACTCAATCGATAACTCTTGGAGAGAGGAGAGATGGTTGCGAAGGCCATTTGATAGTCTTTCCACGTTCCTCATATGGCCAATCTGAAGAGAGGTAAGAGAGGAAGGAAAGAGAAGACTCCAGGAATCCTCCGAAGGAAAGCACTCCTTGTCTCCCTCCCCTCCCATGCTGCTTCCGTTCATTCCCAGTCTCTCGAGGGAAGTGAGCATGGGCAAGCCCCATTTTCTCACTGGCTGCTTCATATTCTTGCACCCCCTAATATAAAACAACCGCAAATTTGGAGGCAAACCTCCTTCGGGGAAGCATTGGATATTTTCACAACGAATAATTTCTAGCCATTGAAGGGACGTAAGACGATGCCACTCTAATGACTTTATCTTCGGACATAAGTAAAGTGCAAGATGCAATAGGGTGATTGGAAGGGGAGGGAAGTCTTCCATCTCCAGTGCTGGACACTCCCATATTTCCAAATAAGTGAGATTGTTACAACTATCAATGTTACCGCTGGCAATAGACTTTATCTTCATACACCTAAAAAGTGAAAGACTCGACAAGGTGAGTGGAAGGGGAGGGAGGTCCTCCATCTCCAATGCTGCACAATCACTTATTTCCAAATGAGTGAGATGGACGAGCATGCGAAGGCACTGTGGTAGACTTCTCAAATTCATACAATTGCCAATATCTAGAGATTCTAGTGATTCTAGTGCGGTGATCTCTGCTAGCGACTCTACTCCCTTGCAACTCTTAATATCAAGTGTCTTCAAAGCAGCAAGTCTATCCTTAGCAAACGGAAAAGATACCCAAGAATCACAATGATCAATCTGTAGATATTCAAGCTGTGACATCGTGTTATTGTTGCTGGGGTCATTTGGAGGAATGGTTAGTCCCATGATTTTTGGACAATCCCAAATGCTCAAACGTCTAAGTGTGTGCATCTTGCTTGGAAGCCTTTCTAAACTCACGCAATGCTCCAATTGTATTGTTTCAAGGTTGTGCGGCAGCTCAATCTCTCCTTGTCCCCTCATAAAAGATGTGAATTGAGGACAATATTCAATGACTACACTCTGGAGGCAAATAAGATTACACATTCCATCTCCATCTTGCCATAGGTATGTAAGCTTTTCACAACTTCTTATACGAAGCTCCTTAAGGTTGATCAAGTGGCTAATAAATCCATTATCAAAGCAAACAAGCTCAGCAAGATCCTCAATTTTGAGAATGGTTAAAGAAGTTAGGTGGTCCAACCTCTTTAAGATCTCTTTGTTACATTCCTCAATGTGTAACTCACAGAGAGATGGAAGACAAACCACATTGGTTGAGTCATTCAAATGCAAGCATGAACAAATTTCTAGCTTTATGAGATTATCTAATTGACGAGGTAATTCCCCTGTCAACTCTCGACATCTTCGAACAACAAGATGCTGAAGACAGGAGAATGGTACTTTTTCTTCTCGGCCTCCAGCATAATAAGACCAATCTTTCCATGCTGACAACCCTTCAAACTTCAAAATTGTTAAGGATGGAAAAGGGCTTCAGAGCCTATCATGCGTACTGCACTTAGACCTTCAAGAGATAATTCTCTGAGTGAAGGGAGCTGTCCAAGTGATGGCAATGATGTGACTTTCAGACAAGCATGCAAGCACAAATACACTATGTTAGAATAGGATGGATCACCAAACCATGAAGGGAATATTCCACCACCATAGTACGAAATAGTGAGATTTTCAAGATTAGTGTGAGGTCTCAGAGAGTTAAGAACCCGTGCTTCACATTTTGTATTCCGGAAATTTCCAAAACCTTCATTCCAATGCAAGAATAAGTTGCTAAGGTCTTGCTTTCCAAACAAATTAGCATTAGCTGCATCTCCAAATTCTTCCACCATTTGCAATTTAGATATGAGTAACTCTCCTTGAAGATGTGGCAAGTTCTGTAACTCATTTAATTGTGACCCTCTCTCGGGTCCTACCACAAACTTGGACAAGATAATAAGATTCCTCAAATTACCAATATTCAATGGCATCTCTTTCAGATTCTTTGTATCTCTAATGTCAAGAAACTGTAAGTTGACCAAATTTGCTATATGTGGAGGCAACATAAAAAGGTACCAACAACCTCTTAAGATCAAAAATTGTAATTTCCACAAGGTGCCAATTGACTCAGGTAGCCTTTTGATTCCGGTGTATGAGAGATTGAGATGTCGGAGATATTTTAAATCACAGACACAATTCGGTACCTCTGTGATGCCACAATGAGATAACGATAGCACCTGCAAGTACTTCAAGTTTGTTAGCAAGTCATGCAGCACCTTTCCGGAAATGAAAATTCGTTGACTAAATTGAACATTCAGCAGCATTAAACTTCTTAGTACCTTCATTTTAGCATATGCTCTCGAGCTTTCTGATGTAACAAACTGTGAGACAAATGATGCATAACGAGCTTTCTCTTTAGTACTCACTACTTAAGAGTCCCCAGAGGTAAAGCATGTCGTATTCGCAATTGATTTTGCTAGATCATTCAAAAGATCATGCATCAAAAACTTTGATGTGTTAACATTGGATTGCTGAAAAAAAGATCTAGATACTAACTCATCAAAGCAATCACGTCCTAATCTCAAGATAATCTCTTTTTCTTTTTCTTCACCTAAAAAGCCCTCTGCTATCCACAAGAGTGCCAGCTCGTCCCTCTCAAATTCGTAGTCCTTTGGAAATATAGCGCAATACGCAAAACATCTCTTCAAACAAGAAGGAAGATGCAAATAACTCAATTTCAAAGCTGGAAGAACCTCACCATCTTTTCCTATTGCTTTATCCCATGTTCTGTTATTTAAGATAGCTTCCCATTCTTTGGGATTCTCTCTATTATGTAGGAGACCGCCCAACATCTTTGCTGCCAAAGGTAAACCTTTGCATTTTTCAGCTATTCTCTTGCTCGCTTTTTCGAAATTTGGGTGCCCCTCAAAATTTCTTGCTCTCGAGCATGATAGGCTAACATGCTGGTACAATTATCTTCAGACAACACATTCAAAGAATATGACGAAACTCTTTTTATGCAAACAATAGAATTGTTACGCGTTGTGATGATGATCTTGCTTCCCTTGGCCCCGACTTCAAATGGCTTTAGGAGGGAAGTCCATTCTTCGTACTTCACATTCCAAACATCATCTAAGACCACAAGAAACTTCTTTCTAGATAGATTGTCCTTCAACTTTGATTGAAGCCTATCAAGATCTTTGTCCTTGCAAGGCTCTTTGGTGATTGACCCCAAAATAGTCTTTGTTATGTCAAGAACATCAAAAACATCTGAAACACAGACCCATGCTCTCCTCTCAAAACAATTACTCACTTTGTCATTGTTATACAACCATTGAGCCAAGGCCGTCTTTCCAACACCGCCCATCCCAATTATGGAGACTATGCTTAGTGTGCTATCAACATTTTCGGCTTCGCCTATCAGTAATTTGAGTATATCCGCTTCTTCCTTCTCCCTACCGAAAAATTGAGGCTCTGGCAAAGAAGTGCTGGGGAGCCTTTTGTTGGTGTAGTGAGATCTGTCCACAACATTCTCTCTTAAGCTTAAAGGAGCCTTCTTGTTGACAATATCTTCAAACCTACCTTTGATCTCTTGTAACTTGGTTTCAAACGTGGGTGAGTGCAATTGGCTAAAGGAAAGGAACTTCCTTTTCACCCCACCTTTGCTTGTGCTGGATTCTACCCCCAACTTGACTTGAGTAGCTTCGATCTCGAACTCATCGAGCAAATCTTCCGTGTCATAGGCCAAGTCCCTAACGTTGTCCAACCACTGCTTCACTCGATGGTCACCGTCGAGTTGCTTGTCCTCTGCATCATCAAGCACTGCATTGATTGTTTTTAGCATCTCCTCACACTTATGGAGCAAGGTGCTGGTTCCTTCCCGTTGCGCATAGTTCGATACCATAGAAGCCAACTTTTCGAGCAAGAACTGAAAGAAGGAACTTAAAAAGATCTCTCCAATGGCCATGGTGAATCAATCACTATAGTTTGTGGAGAACAACAAGGGTTATGAGGAAGCAAAGTGATAGTGAGCTAATGGAGAGAGAAAACTGTGAAGACCAGGAAGATCAAGACTTTTAAGGATGCACATTAGAGGTTAGAGAAATCAAAGTAAACTGTTTTTTGTCCACAAATGGTTGATTTGTAATATTTACAGAATATCCCCGGTGACTGTATTGAGTATCATGCGCCTTCTTTGTCTAGAAAGTGAAGCAAAAGTAAAAAAGAGCAAATTGGGAACAAAACTTTAATAGATTCCAAGAAGAATAAGACTTTGCAAGGCACAAATTGACTGTGTTGCTTCACTTTTCACATCCCTTGTCTTCCGTCCCAATGTGAATGTCTCTTTTATCTTTATTAGTAGAACTTCCTCGCTTGACATGTCTTGCTTAAAATTGACAATGCAATAATTTTTGTCCAACTCTTTTCCAGTTCATTCATATAGTGATTTTTCATTCATAAATCTAGAATTATCTCTAAACTTTCGTGTATCTTTTCAAATTTAATTTCAATAAAAAAGAAAAAAAAAAAGCAAAGAGGAAAATTAAAGTTAAAGAAAAGCAAAAAACTATAAATAAAAGAAGAAGAAGAAGAAGAAGAAGAAGCAAGGATGGGCAAGAGAGAACCCCACCGTTCCACGGTCTCTGCAGCGCTGTTGCCATAGGAACCCCCGCCAGGTTGACATTTCCAACGTCGCCACCTTATAGTCGCCTTCAGAGACAATATTTTTCTTGAGATGCTTTTCTTAGAGTGGTTTAAGAGTTAGGGTGTGATACTGTAGATACCTAAACTTCTGTTCATATTATAAACTTCTTTTTTTTAAATGAAGCATCTCTTTTTTTCTTTTTTCTTTTCAATTTTAGCTCACTTTAAGGCATCCATTAAATAAATTATTTTTTATGTTATGTGATTTTGTTGACATGACTTGCTCACTCAGTAGAAATTAAGCATAACAATTGACGTGGCTCGTTTAACCTATGGATTGGGTGATGAAGAGATAATGGATGTGTGTTGGTTTAAATGATCTTAGCGTCCAATATGTCTATACTAATGTGCAACATCTCAAGATATCATATCGAATGCCAGTGTGGACAGTTAATGGCTATCCAATAGCATTATTGTCATATCTACGTTTTCAATTTGTGGTTTTAATTAAGGCCATGACCCATTGAACAAGAAAACCTTTAGGCACTTGATTACAAAAACAGGGTAACAATTCGGAGTCTTGTGTGTCAATATCCAAGAATTTATCATACTGATTATTGGTCTAGATTCAGATCTTAACCATACTTTTGTTTACGTGATATTTGTCCTAAAAACTTAATCTCTTGATTCACTGCTTGGTCTCACTTTAATAATTTCTATATTGAGATTTGTCTTCTTTCATGTAAAAGAGAATAGGAAAAAGTTTAGTTAATTTCATGCCATTACAGAAAGATTTTAGTGGCTAAATGTCAAGCACACTTAGAGACTATAAAGGTCTCGATGTTGATTTCTTTCTCGAGTAATTTCAATCACAAAAAGTCAAAAAGTTAGGTATTGGTCTTGCGCCCCTTTTTGGCCAATTCCATTGCTTTCCCTTTGACCTCCTCACCCAAACCAACAAAAGTATATGCTCAAGCGTCGGCTTATAATTAGGGTGTACATATTTTTTAAAGTTGAATCTTTCAATTTAGGAACTCATGAGCAACAGTTGAAATTGTCCGCAACTTATTGAATTTTTCATATCTTTTTTGCTTAGTTCTCTCTTATGTAAAGCAGAAGTAAGCTAATGGAGAGAAAAAAAAAAAAAACTATTTAGTTCTAGAAGACAAAGACATTCACCGACCAAAAACATTAAACAAAGACGAAGATCAAGGCATTTTTTTTTTCTTAATTCATACATTCTCTGCAACCTTAAAATTTCAATGTCTTCATTTGATGTGTCATTGGTGAATATGCAATCAATGCAGGCTTTTATGTGGCACTCACAGTGCTAAAGATTCGCAGCAAAACGGGCAAACAATGATCTACTGGAGGGTGCTGAGGTAGTAGTTGATGATCGAGAACCACTTGATAGGAGAATCGTGGTCCTTTGCATGATTTTCTTGTTGATAAGTGTGATGCCTAGAGTATATCTAGTACATTGTACATTGTTAGTTGGCGATGTCTGACCCTTTTTTTTGCCTAGCAGTGAATGAAGCAACCACAATTAATATGATTGACAAATAAATATCTTTGTGGAACTTGCACCGACTGAAATAAATGTTGACAATCCACCTAACATTGACATCTTCTTTCTATTATACATTTGCAAGTCATTAAAGACAACTAACTTTGACCGTTCAATAAGGGGAACCAAAACACGTGCTTTGGGAAGAGTCAGGTACACCAACAAATCCATGAAGCAAGTTGCTTAATTTTACTCTAGAAATAGTAAACAATTCAAAAATCACCAACTCATCCATCAAGCAAGTTGCTTTTGGGCTAGCTTTTTCAATTTCAAGGACCACAATTCTCCTATTAAGCGATTAACGGTCATCAGCAACTACTTCAGCACCCTTTAGTAGATCAATACTGCTTATTTTGTTGCAAATTTTTAGCACTATAGCTGCCATATAAGAACCTATACTCAATAGCATTGATACCACAAAGAATATATTGGAGGCCAATATAAGCAGTTAACGACTACTTTATAACGTTGATGTCATATAGACATTTTTCGTTCACGATTCAATGGAGGTCTCGCATTGACCCACATCTGAAATGTCAAGGTAATTGATTGAATGAAAAAAACTCTAGATACTTGATTGCCAATTCATAAGTAAGAAATTTCATGCACCTCACAATCTGGTTTTATTTCAATCAATTCGAATATTGTTGGAAGCCATAGATACAGAATGAAATTGATGATGTTTCTTTTATGAAGGTTTTGCCTCTGATTGTCTCTCTATTTTCCTTATTCAGCCATATCCCAAATGCTTGAAACAAGGCACCATTATATATATATATATATATAAGAGATATTCTTATATATACAAGGCGATTGTTAATGATAGTCATAAAGTTGTACACATATTTCAACAATAGTGAAATACTTCCTCATCCATTTAATTTTGGTGCTCTTCACTGCTTTATGGATAGTATCGTATATGTTTTTTTCTCTTTTAATAGTCAATAACTTCGCAGATTCATTAATTTTTTATTTTGTGAAAAAAGAAAAATGGAAAATCAATATTGCTTGCGATTGAGGCCGCCATGTACCAAATTAGATTAGTGCATTTGTCAATTTTAATTTTATTTTATTTTTTTTATTTTTTTTTGTGTAGGCACTCATATTTGGTTCAAGTATACCAACTTATGAGGTTGGAGTTGAAAACAATCAACCATGTTAGCTATATTTTCTTGGGAAAATGATGCAAATGGTCCCTGACGTTTAACTCAACGTATAATGTAGTCCCTAAACCTTAACTCAATGTGCAATGCCGTCCTTAAATTTTTAATTTGTTCAATTTGATCCCTAAACTTTTTGCATATGTTCAATTTAGTCCTTGGAGTCCCTAAACTTGAATTAATGGAAGAATGATATTGACCATTTTCATATAAATGGATTAGAAGATAGTTTTATTTTATAAAACTAGCAAAAGTGCATACTAGTTGCATTTAAAGATTAACATCCAAAAGATTTTGCAAAATTCAAATTATTAATTCATAAAAGTTATTTATACAATATCAAGAAATTGTACCCATGTACATTTACGTGGAAAGAGAGAAACATATCAAGATTTGAATTTTTTGGCAAAAATTTTTATAAGAAAGAAAAAATTCAAATATTTAAGATCAAATTACATGAGAGAATAAAAAAAAAGTATTGATGTACATATATTGAGCAAGGTGATGCTGATTCCATCACTTTACACATAGTCCAACACCAGAGAACTCAACTTTGTTGAACATATTCTGAAAGAAGGAACCAAGAAAGATGTCTCCAATGGCCATGAGCAGATCAGTCCACTGTAGAAGTTATGGTGAAACAAAGTGATGAGGAGCAAATGAAAAGAAAACCATAAAGTCCAAGAAGATCACGACTGATATCATTTTCAGACGAGGACTTTCACCTACTAAAAATATCATTTTCAGACGAGGACTTTCACCTACTAAGGATGTCATTTTCGTTTTTTGTGGAAAGTGAAGCAAAAGTGAAACAATGATGGTGGGAAAGAAACAAATATATTTTAGGAAGATCAAGACTTTGCATGTCATTTGATTGTGCATGTCTTTTGACAATGGGAAAGAAACTTTAATAGATTGCACGAAGATCAAGACTTTTGCATGATTTTATGTTAGTGGGAAAGAAACCTCAATGGATGCCAAGAAGACAAAGGGTGCGTTTGGTTCGGGATTCTCAATGAGCTTTAAGCCTTTAAGCCGCCTAGGGAAATGCTGGACTGTTCGGCAACCATTTTGAAGTAACTTTCAAGTGAAAATCAGCATTGGGAAGGCTGAAAGCCCAACACTAGTAGAAACTAGCTTTGAGCTTTCAATACTTGGCCAAATGCTGAAACTTTTTTTTTCCAAAACTATCATCACTTATTCTTCAAATTTCTAATTTTACCCTCATTATTATTATTTTTAAATGCCAAATAATGCTAAAAAAATCAAATTTATATAAATACTAAAACAATAAATGTATTTTGGTCTTTTTAAAAATATTTATATATTTGATTTTTTTAGCATTATTGTCAAAAATTATATTTAAAAAGTTACATACATTATTTTTTTCAATTTTAACAAATAAAAATTAAAAAATTCCAATGAAGAGTTTGGTCTTTTTTTTCTATATATATATGTATGTATTTGATTTTTTTGCATTATTTTCAAATTTATATTTAAAAAGTTGCATACATTATTTTTTTCAATTTTAAACAAATAAAGATTAAAAAATTTTGATGAAGGATTTGGTCTTTATATATATATGTTTTTTTGATTTTTTTAGCATTATTTTCAAAATTTATACTTAGAAAGTTGCATACATTATTTTTTTCAATTTAAACAATTAAAAATTAAAAATTCCGATGAAGGGTTTGGTCTTTTTAAAATATATATATATATATATATATATATATATATATATGTATTTGATTTTTTTTAGTATTATTGTCAAAATTTATATTTAAAAAGTTGTATAATTTTTTTTTCAATTTTAAACAAATGAAATTAAAAAAAAAACTAATATTAATCATGCAAATGGCTTTTCAAATGTTTTTTCTACCGAACAGCATTTCTCTTAAAGTTGCTTCTCAAAGCATAGTTTACCAAATGGCATTTGCATTTGCATAAAATTCTTTAGGCTAAACTGTTTTGCATTTTCCCCATGGGCTTTCAAAATGCTGAACCAAATGCACCCAAAGACTTCGTATGTCTTTCTTGCCATTACCAAAATAATTTCCGGGCGGTACAAGTCTTGCTTAAAATTAACAATGCCATAATTTTCCACCAATTCTTTTCGGGTTTAATCATTTTGGGATTTTTTCATTCATTAATCTCTATTGTATCTTTTCAAATTTGAGTTTAACAAATTTAAAGAAAAAAGCAAAGAGAAAAACGGACAAGAAGAAAGAGCAAAAAAGTTCAAAAAGGAAATAAAGAAGGAAAGGGCCAAGATAGAGCACCATTGAAGCATGGCCACGGCGTTGTTGTTGCCGTTAGCACCACCACTATGGTTACTATTTCCAACTTTGCCACCTTATAAATTACAATGACCTTTGTAGACAACATTTTTCTTGAGACATTTTTCTTAGAGCAGCTTAGAAGTTGAGGATAATGACATCGAAGTTATCAAAATTTTTGCTTGTTTTACAATAGAGTACCTAAACTTTTTTTTTTTCAATCAAGTATCTCACTTTTTCAAATTTGATTCAATTTGAGGTATTCGCTAAATGAATCGTCATGTCATGTGATTTTGATTACATGATTCGCTTACCTTGCATATTGAGTGATGTGGAAAGAAAAAATATTGACTTAGATAATCGTAGTGTCTTATATATCTCAGCCCATGTGGCAGCATATCAAGATATCATAGCAAACGCTAATGTGAGCAATTAATGACTATTTAACAACATTAGTATGATATCAACATTTTTTGTTAGTGATTTAATTGAGGACTTAACCTATATTCGAAAAATTGAGGTAATTGACTGAATGAAATAAAATTTTGGATACTTGTGCGTCATTATCCAATAATTTATCTTCTTATTTTTTTTACGCAATATTCATGTGAAAGAGAATATTAAATAGTTTTGTCAATTTCGGGCTGTTGCAAAAAGATTTTAGTGGCTATATGTTAAGCCCATCCGGAGACTATAACGTTGTCAATGTTGATTTCCTTTAGATTTTATGCAATCATTCGATCATAAATCATTCCTATCCCTTTTGCTTAGCCAATTCCACTGCTTTCTCCTTCATCTATTCACCCAAAACTAAAAAAGTATGTGTAGGTGATTTGGCCTAAATCAGTTTGAACTAGTTTGAAAATGTACCGATTTTCAAAATTGGATCTGCCTAGTTTTAGAATCCCACAGGTATAGATTGAGCTTTTGGCTATTATTGCACATGAAGGGACTCGAGCACTCAATTCCACGGATCACCGGCATTTTACTTTACCATTAAGGCCCAACGATTTATGTGTTCATTGACAGCATTACATATCTATAATCGTTTGCTCTGGACACAATCACTGATTCACCCCTAGTCCAATCACTAGGACCGAAAACTGGCAACCTAACTGGTTCTTTGACTAGCCTAAGTTTGAAAACATTGGTGCCAAGTTCCTATCCCTTTTTAAAACAAGTAGATAATGACCATCTTATATGAATTGAGTTGTAATTGACGCAATACTTTTGCCACGTAACGAAAGATGATAGCTAAGTGATTATAACTAATTAACATTGATGCTCCTCTTTCTCCTTGATTATATTAGATCTGGAAATTCTTCATATTGCTCCAAATGAGGTTGATGCTCAACTTCCATGGTACATTACTCCTGTCGTTGCTCTAGTTGGAGCTATGACCAATGCTTGACCTTTCCCTTAAAAATTTTGTATTCAACAGTAAGTCTTTGCTTTGGCATCGCACAGACTTCAATTTAAGATGCTAATAAATCTTAGTCAAGAGGGAAAAAGAGTTAACATCAACCACTCTTAGGAACCTTATATGCTACTAGGAACTTGGTCGAGCATGGCATGCTATCAAGAGGTCGTAGGACTTGTTAAGGCTTAAGAAGAGATCTAATCGCCCCAATCAAAAGAAATGAAATCTATCAACCATTGGATTTTGTTATAAAGCAAAAAACCAGAAAATGATGCAGTGCAATATATTTATCTACACAGTAGTAGTTTGATTTGTCACATGTAGTTTTTGGATATCATGGTTTTTGGGAGCACGAGAAGAAAACTAGTCACAACATTTGGAAGCAAATCACTTAGTATCATCTCTAGTGAGTTTGCTAAGAATTTTCTTTTGATAAGCAAAAGAAATTTACTGCACAATGGCATCAAGCAGATGCTAGCCCATGTAACACAAATCATAAACGCAGTTCATGCAGATTAGTAATGTCGTTGTCACACAACCAAAAGCCGTGGAAAGCCATTTATCATTCAAATGAAAAAAATAAAACCAGTCTTGCTATTTTCAAAAGCTCTCGTATTTCTTTCTTCACAACAAAACAATAAGCTATTGAAGTGAATCAACCATGAACATAGCCCAACATAAACGAGGAGTAATAAAAACTACTTACTGTTTGATGTTGGGTTCTAAAATCCAACAAAAGGAAGTTCTCTAGTAGAACCCAAAAACAGGAGTGTGCCATAGATTCATGGAGAATTTAAACAGAAATTACAAGATCTATGAAACAGACAATTGGATAGAAAGCAAATGAAGGTATGTTGCATAAGGTAGTCATAGACATTGTGGACCTGAATATCCATGCACAGTGATGCACGAGGCATTACAGCAAGGTGAGCTCGGCATCTAATTTGTAACAACAAGAGAGAGAATGCTAATCATCATAGCAGCTGAGGCTGTGTTCTCCATGATAGCTACTAACCAATCATCTCTTTGACCCAACAATTGAGATTCCAATGCAGGGTGGCAAGTTCATCTTTAGAATAGCAGATTAGTATAGTCACACTCATTAAGTTAGACCAATAACTGAGAATGAACCAGTCATTGTAAATAGACTGCTTCAGTTGTCCTTGCTGGCATCAAGGTGAGCTGAGAGTTGCCAAAAGCATTATCTGCACATTCTTTCTGAATAATTGATTTCAGGAGTTCCAGTGGCAATTTTTTGGACTAACAAGGAATGAGATGGGTCAGTCCACTATTAATTAACTTGATTTATAGATGTAAGCAGAGTTTGTCTAATTAAATCAATACAAAAACTTGAAACTTTGAACTCGTGAAGAAGAAGACTGAAAAGCAAGTTATCTTGACAACTCGAATAAGAACATATGACCTTAAAATGAATCATGAGGCTTGTATTTATTGTGAATTTCATGTATATCCATTAAGGAGTTGTCTCCAACTACAATATCCTCCAATTCAGTGATGGCTTCTATTTGGTTAAGCTGCATAGCAATGCCTCCATCCTCAGAGCTACCCTCTAGAAAATCATTATCTTCCATATTTGATGAGTCCATAAAAGTTTCTATCTTTTTCTTCCTCCCCGTATAACCAATAAGGCTTAGGACTTTTTCCTTCCAAATAACGAGCGGACATTTCTAAATTAGCTCTGCACCTTCATAAACTCCTCTGAAGAACACACTAAACCTCTTTCCCCTCTTAGAGACATAGAAAACGCCATAATGCTTCGACAGGAGTCTCATCAACTTCTGAGGCATCACAAATTCTTGTCGAAAGTGTGCAAGGTGATTGGTTACCAACCTCTTTTTCATTGTGAAGCTAAGTAACGCGTGCATTGCTGCAATGGATCTCTTATTGAATTCTTTCAATCCAACTTGAAGGCCACATGCATCAGCATAAGGAGTCAAGTAAGACCCTTTCCAAAAGTGCTCAATTTCCCTCCATATCTACACACCTTCTTGTAACTGGCAGGAAACTTCAAGGAGAAAGATAGGGAAAGCAACCCAGGAGTATGCAAAGGCAAATTCTGATACCCCCAATATGGGCTTGTCCAACTCTGTGATAGCCCAAGCAAGATTCCACTCTATGAGCTCGAGATAATCAACTTCATCTGGAGATTTAACCACTTTGAAGTGCTACGGATGCTCGTGTATCCACTTGCTCCTAAAATTAGCTAGCAAACCAAACTCTTTCCTGAAATGAGCAATTTTGTCCGGAGGAAGCCATTTATCGACCGACATCGTCAACATCCTGGTCACGTATTCAACAGCCGTGCCAGAATGTCCCCTAATCAATCTCTCCTCTTCCTCTAACAAGTCTTCAGCTTCTTTAGTCAATTCCAAACCGCAATACCCCCTTTTGATCCTTATACAACTCAAAACAGTTTTGTTGACTTCCGAATAAAATCCACTATACCGTTTGCTTGGCTATAGATCCAGCGATCTCACAAGGATTATCATCTCGGGTTCCTTTTTCAACATTTCCATCAAAACCAACACCTTTGACACCACTTTTGCTTCCCAGTGACAATTTCAAGATCATGGACCCTCTTGTCCTTGTTCCTATCTTGCACTCTCTTACTGGTGGTCATGAATCTACGCCGTGACGAGTTAAGTAAAATCTCGCCAAAACTCAAGTTTCCTCTTAGGGTAGGCGAATGCACTGGTGAGGCTTATTGAAGTAAGGCTCTTTTTCAATTCACTTCTTTGAAATATTTGAAAGTCCGTTTTTAAGAGTAAACATTTTCTTTCAAAAGATCATCTTCTTTTTCTTTAAGAGCAGAAACATTTAGGTCTAGACTTTTTAACTCTTTCTTCTAAAATGTCTTCCTTTTTGTTTTAGAGCTGAGTTTTCCTTTTTAAGATGAGAAGTCATCTCAATATATTTAGAGATGGAATTTTAAAATGCCTCGCGAGTCCAAATTCAAGAATCGACATATGTTGGCATATTCATTATCACTTTCTTCACAGAAAAGAAACTTTTCAAACTCTTTTTCCTCTTTTCTTCTTCGAAGAAATTCTTACTCACAAGGATTATCATCTCGGGTCTTTTTCAACATTTCCATCAAAACCAACACCTTTGACACCACTTTTGCTTCCCAAGGGCAATTTCATGATCATGGACCTCTTGTCCTGTTCCTATCTTGCACTCTTGCTGGTGGTCATGAATCTACGCCATGACAAGTTGGTAAAATCTCGCCAAACTCAAAGTTTCCTCTCGTGGTAGGCGAATGCACCGGTGAGGTAACAAAGCAACCAAACTCTCTTGCCGCGCTCCATTCATTCGAGAAAGCCACTGTTTTACCAATGATTTGAAGATGGGTCATCTCAAGATGGTAATGCCTCGCCTCCAAATTCAAGAAACAAGCCCAAGAAAAGCAAATGCCTCTCACCGTGTGGCAAACATCAAATGGCTTACGTGCAATGGAACGAGGAACAACAAGAACCCAAGACAAAAACATTCGAGAAGATCGCCGTAAATGCGCGATTACCAACTCTCTCGGATCACTCAATTAGCATCAGTCTCAACTTCGACGGAAGCTGGTTGGGATTTCAGGTCAGGAAGAAGAAAAAGAAGAAGAAGAAGAAGAAGAAGAAGAAGAAGAAGAAGAAGAGGGAATGGGCGGCAGAAACTTTAACGGATTGTCGTTTTGGTTTTTGTGTTTCTCATCGTGGAGAGATGATATTTTGATTTAAATAATTAAAAGAGCTTGAGGGTCTTATAAATGGCGATATTCTTGTGCTTTAAAAAAAAATCATAAATTTGAGGCATTAGAGATTACATTAGAAATCTGACTTAAAAACATAATAAATTTCAGTAAAAAAATCGAACCATATTGAAACCAAACATCGTATCTTATATTTTGTAGCGTCTTCTCTCATTATACATACATTCAAATACTTATGTAAAAGAACAAATTTTTTAGAAAAAATATGTTGAGATTAGTGATGGTTCTACATTTTAAGTATGATTTGCCTATTTTGTAAGTTGGAGTCGAACCACAAATCAACTTGTAGACATTAAATGTGCTCCGTGTTCAACAAAAGAAAGCACATGCTCCATGTTCATCACCTTTCATTGAATCACCAAATTACAAATTTTAAGATGTGTGCCCAACCGTCACTAGCAAATTCTTAGCAAGTCATTCGGATAACTCAATTGTTCATTGATATCTTCCTAATTCTGTGAGCAATAAGCCTGGAGTTTGAACATAATGCAACTAAACCAAGTATTGACCACAATATGGATTGATTCTTTTCCTTTTCTAAGAAGAAGCTAATTCAGTCCAATTTATGAAAATTATAAGCCGAACAGGATTAAGATAAATATAAAACCAAGCTAAATATAAAAAAAAACTGAGTTATTTAATGCAAAAAAAAAAAAATCAAACCAATATTTCCCTCTCCCTCTTTAGGAGCGTATCTGATAAATTCTTAAAACAGATCCATTAAACCTCAGTCAAACCTCAGAATAACGAAACTCAGTCAAACCTCTTTTTCTTAAAAAAGAAAAAAAATAAAAAAAAATAAAGAAAAGAAAAATAAGCCGAGAGCCATTCCGGCCTCTTTGTATATATATATAAGATTCCCTCCAATTTCCGATCATTTCCAAAATCTGCAAAAAAAAGTTCGAGAGTTTCTCCTCCTGCGCAGAGCGAAATTCCATGGTCGTCGAAGATGCTTTTGTCTCTCAAGTGAGTTTCACGAAGCTCCGCTTGATTTCAGCTCATGTCCTTTTCGCGGCGCGATCGCCGGCAATGATGATTCTGAGTTTCGTCTTGTGTTCGCTCGTTGATGTTCGGAGCCGAAGAGCAGAAGATCGTGGAAAGAGAGGACGTCGACGACGAAGCAGAAGACCTGCTCGAAACGATCGACAAACAAACGTGAGTTACGGCGAAACAGAGTGTAGGCAACTCCTCTCTGTTCATCTGATCGCTTTCGTAATGCGTTTCAGTGCGTCCTTTGATTCTCAGATGATTATCGTGATTTTCTGATCCATGTTCGATGAAGCTATGGCTGTGATTATCGTGATTTACATCTCGAGCAGACAGAACTCGTTCTGATACAAGTAATGGTCCTTAACCGAGGACCCATTCAAGGTCGGGGACAGCAGCGAGTCCTCCAGGTTCTCCCGGACACGTCAAGGCACTAGTCGTCGTCCGAAGCGCCGCCGCCCTGGCCGCAGGAGTCGCGGGGCGGAAGAGAATGGAGGCGACGACGAAGGTAGTGGTCTTTGGTCAAAAGAGGAGACCGGAGCGAACAGGAGCGGGGCGGACGAAGAAGAAAGCGATGGCGAGTGCTCTCTGCGGAAAGTCTTAACTACCCTCCACTTTACACCAGAGTCGCCGCACGCGGTGGTGTAAATTTTGAGTTTGGACGAGGGCGTTCTGGTGAAAGGGGTTTTTTTTGTTTTTTTTTTTCTCCTTGTGTGTAAAGGGGAAGGGGAGGCTACCGTTGGTAAGAAATTTCCCCAAAATTTTGTCGTAGTGCTTAGTGATTACATTTAAGGCTCGGTCCGAGATAGATGAGCCCATCATCTCAGCCCATCAAAAGGCTATAAGTAGACAGACCTCTTTATAGCGATATTCGGTTCATAATGATCGCTAATGCGTAAGTTTGTTGCTAATAATTAGACTTGTGAAAAAAATGAGTTCGATTAGATTTTTTTTTTTTTTTTTTGTTTGGTCATAAGCCCGATTGAATTTGAGTGGATTAATAATGGGTCCGAGCCAAATTGACTCGATTTAATCCATATCATGACCTATCTTTATTCAATACGTTCTTGCGACTTATATCCAACCCGACCCAAAATCGACTTATATCCAATCCAATATGGGGTCATAGCAATTATTTCCCTTAAATATGGAAAATGACATGTCAGAAAAACTAACCAATTAAAAACAATTTTTTCATACAATTAAAAACAAATCAAATGCGAAAAATGAGCGACAAGAAATTACTAAAAAATTCGACGAATTAAGTGTTAGAGTACATCTATAGCTCTCTTGGTGCAAGAAATTTATCTAATTTAGCATAAGAAACCATGTCCAAAAAGATACATATGACATAAATTTATACTCTCGTAAGCAATAAAAGATATGAAAAATACTCAAATTGTAAAATATGTAGGGACTGCGTAATTTGATATTCTAACTTCTAGCTTCATGGCGAAGTTACGCGATTAAGTCCTTTTATCATTGCCATGGTTAGTATGTCAATGTATGGAATAAGAGACAATCAACCGATTTAATTCCAAGCATTAAAATATACTCCAAAACCAATATTTCTTCCTATTTCAATAAGGCATCGGATGAAAAAATTTCAACTCTAGTAAAACATTTTCCATTTCAAAGATTTTAAACACCTTCATTTCGTATGCTCGAAAATTGAAAAAAAAAAAACACCAAAAAAGATTAGGCCAATGTTGTTTTGGGCCTGAAAGGCCCAACTTATACCACAAGAACGGATGGATGGACCGACAGAGGAAGTGGCACCATCAGACCAAATTACCTTCTTTTGAATAAATAGGTCAAAAGTGTGTTCTTTCTAGACATATCAGAACCCATTATTAGTTATGCTTTATTTTACTAGATCCATTTGAACCCATATTTAAGCAACCCTAAGGTAATCCATCCCATTACAAATGAGTGTCTGACCCATTCTGCCACCTCCAATCCTTTGTTGTTCTTTTTCCTTCGTTTAGGGAAGCTTAGTTGCGCATGATTGGGTCGTTGCACAACAACTTGTATGTGAATCCCTTTATGTCTCTTAATCATGTCTCGGGTCCATGCGCTTTTCGGCTGCATGTTTATTTTCTCCCGCAATAAGATCCTTTCTTCTCTATGATCCACTCAGTTTGCTCTGATTTGTCCCTTCCCTACACATTTTAATGCTTTCTGTTGGGTCTATAGATGATGTTATGCATGTTGTACAGCTGCCCATGCCCAGTGCATGATGGCTCATAGTATATCCTCAAGATTCAACTTTTAGTTTGAATATCCAGTTGACAGTTTCTATTTTTGAAGACTAATCAAGGATTTTACTCTCCATGGACACACATAACTACTGCTCCACAAAGATCCCCAAAGAGGGTCCTCATGAATTTTTCTGTTCTCCCACGGGATACTTTGATATCGAGCTTGAAGCGAGAGTTTAATGACGGGGCTTAAGCTTATTTTGAGAGAAGCTCGCTCCAAAGAGCGGGAAGTTGTGCAAAAGGCCAAGCAATAACTTGCAACAAAGAAGTAAGAAGCGTTGATATCGTCAAATACGAAGTTCAGAATGCACTAGACAATCTTTCGTGTGAATGATAAAGATGTCGCATTTCATTGCAAGATGGCATCTGATTCCGTCCTAGTGAACTTTTATCTGATTGTGGAACTGAAGGTAAAAAGGAGGTCACTAGCGACTCGCTTTGTCAAAGTCGTTGTGCCCCGCTCGCCTGAACGTCAATTCGAGCCAATAGGCAACGGCGGAATTGTGGAATGTCCGAATTGATCAATTCCCACCAGCATTAGAAGATGGAGAAATTATTAGATATTTTTAATTTACCGTGAGAATAATAGTATATTTTGCACCATGAAAATCATATAACAAATAATTCACGAGGATCCTTAGTGAGGATGTTGTGGAGCAAAGAGTTATGTGTGTCCATGAAGAGGAAATCCTTCAAATGAGGATGTTTGTCGGGGACTCCTTTCCCTCTAACACCATCATGGGATGCTCCTCTTTCTCCTTGAGCAAATGAGGATGCAGGAAAACCTTTGTAATACTCCAAATGAGGTACATTAATCTAGTCGTTGCTCTAGTTGGAACTATGACTTATACTTTTGACATTTTCCTTAAAATTCTGGTATTAAAACAATCTTAGCTTTGGCATCCTACGAACTTCAATCTAACATGCCAAAAAATCTCAGTTAAGAGGGAAAAAAAGTTTTAACATCTACATCTTCGTTTAGTTTACAATCAATAATGACAAAATAGTGCCATAACACCAAAAATGAAAAAAAGGGTCCCACCAACTAAGATAACAAATTACGTGAAAAAAAGGCAAATTTAGAATTATTTGAGCATGCGCTAAATCAAATAAGGAAACTTACCTCTAATAATCAATTTATCCTCCAAAAAAAAAAAAAGAAAAGAAAAGAAAAGAAAGGATCTTTCTAGTTTATTCGACTGAAAAGTGCCATACCCAGGAGTATCATCATCTCTCCCATCGCCTTTTGCATATAATGAGCTCTCAAGCATTTGTTCATTTCCTTTTTTCTACAATGGACACTTTGTCCCTCATGTCATAGATGTCCCTAAGTTTCATGTGCTATAAAATGGTGATATTCTTTTGCTTTAATGAAAATGGAGGTGTTCTAAAATCATATGAAAGATCCAATTTAAAATCATGATAAAGTTTAGTAAAAGAAATAAGTTGAATCGTATCGAACCAGGCATTGCATCTTGTATTTGTAGACAGCTAGACCTCTTCTCATTATATACACATTCAAAAACTCACAAATTACTAATTATTTTAACTTTTAAGCTTAATTTGCTTATTTTTGTAAATTGGAGTCGAAATGGTTCAATTTTAATCAAATTCTAGACATTAAACATGCTCCATGTTCATCACTCTTTACTAAATCACCTAGCTACAAATTTTAGGATGTGTGTCGATCTAGGTGTAACACCACCAAATCGATCACGAGTAAGTGCTTGGCAAGTCATTGTGAATAAGCTTAATTGTTGATTGATATTTTCATGATTTTATGAATGATAAGTGCAGAGTTTGAGTACAATGCAATTAAACCAAGAATTGACCACAATGCAAATCGATTATTTTCCTTTTCTAAGAAGAACTTTATGCGGTCCAATTTGAGAAAATTATAAACCAAGCCAGAGGAAGGTGAGTATAAAATTAAGCCAAATCAAATTAAATTATTCAGTCCGAAATAATAATAAAAAAAGTCATACCCAATTTTCTCTCACCCTCTTTAAGAGTTGATTTAAAAAGATTTTAATAATTTATCAGATCCATTAAACCTCAATTTATAATAACAAAACTCCATCAAACCTCTTTTTCTTAAAAAGAAAAAATAAGCCAAGAGCCATTCCTCCCCGCTTCCCGCCTATATATATAGATTCCTCCAATTTGCGATCGTTTCAAAATCCACAAAAATCTTGAAAGTCTCCTCTCCTGCGCAGACGCACCGAATTCCATGGCCAATCGTCGCACTCCATCATCGTCGAAGATGCTTGTTGAGTTTCACGATCGACGAAGAAGACCTGCTCGAAGCGATCGACGAACGTAAGTCAGGGGGCAAACAAGAGCGTAGGCAACTGCTCTCTGTTCATCTCATCGCTTTCGTTTTCTCGTCGATGTTTCGGTGCGTCGTTTGATTCTGAAGTTGATCATCGTGATTTTCTGGTCTCTGTTCTCAAGTTAACTCTATATCTCTTTGAATGTCGATGTTAGTGACTCTGAATACTGCTGAGTGGATGAGTTCGATTTCGATTTCGGTTTCGGTTGCTCAGTTTAGCTCGATTTTCCTGGAACATCACCGTGGATCCAATGGTGTTTTTACATCTCGGCCTTTCTCGAGCTTGTCGCGATTTTCTGCGCGTACGATAGTTTTTTGTTTTTGTCTTCTGATCATCCAAGAGCAATTCCAGCCTTCGTTATGTTACGCGACATCCACTGGATGCCTTTTTTCCCGTGTATTCGTGACGTAGCTGGATTAATAAGGAATATCCTAAGCTAAATTCATCAATAATATCTGTTGGAACGCTAGATTGTCAGTGATGATCTAGGAAATGCTTTTGTCCTGACATTATACATTCACCAGAAAACTTAAGAGTTTGACATTTCTGGTTTGCTGAAATCCAGCAAAGTGAAGAATAATGTGAAGAGAAAATCAAAGACTAAGATCGAAGAGTATCTCGAGCGTGTTATGCGGAAAGCTGCCATGTCTGCCGAGGAGGATCTGGAATTGGGAAGGAAGCTTGCCAAGAAACTCAAGGTGAAGGATGGAAAGCTACGTTGGTCAGACGATGGAATGAATATGTTATTTAAAGGAATTCCTTCTATTCTTGATTCTTTTGAACAAGAAGTACCAGGGGTAAGAGAAAATCGTAGTGAAAGATTCGAAGGCAAATCTTCAGGAGAAAAAAGTGAAATGTCCAACTAAGAGCATATGCAGGATGATGGAAAAGCTGTTCATGTTAAGGCTGGAGCCTGTGGCTCAGTAGACTAGAAACCCCTTCATTTCAGCTCTCAAGTGAGTTCATGAGCTCCGCAAATTTCAATTCATTTCCTTTTTGTGATGTGATTACTGAGAATGATTCTGAGTTTCCATTCGACTTCCTCTTGAACTTGCTGTGATTTTCTGTGCATACGATAGTTTAATTTTCTTTCCTTAAATGATGAGAAGTCATTTCCGCTACTACTTGAATATGATAGGTCTAATTCACCTCTTTGACGTATGTCTTCTAAATCATACAAGAGCAATTTGACCTTTGTTATGTTACGTCACATATCCATCTATTATCCACGCATTTATGGCATAGATGGATTAATAACGAATCTCCTAAGCTATATTCGTCAACAATCACTATTGGAACACTTGACATTCTACATTCACCAGAAAATATAGAGTTAAACACGATGGTGGGTTGTATTTTTTCGTTTTGCAGGTATTTCTCAGGGAATCCATGCTGGAGATGTGGAAAAAGATACAGGATGCGGGGATCGACACTTGCAACTGTCTTGATGATGCATACAGAGAAGGTATATCTGATATTCAGTTCCGAAAATTAAGTGGAGGTATTATTTGGCTAAGGTGATTTCCTCTGTCTTTGTTTTGTTTTTTTGTAGCACTTAACTAGAACCAAAGGTTTATCTGAAGCAAAAGTTGATAAGATATGCGAATCAGCTGAAAAGATAGTGGTTAGAGCTTAATTTCTTCTTATCCTGGAATGGTGCTGTAATCAATTGCAACTTCTATATGCATCTCACAATAACTTCTCTTTGTTTTCATCAGAATTCTCGTTCTCTTGCAGGAATTGAAGCTATGCTCAGAGTAAGTTATGCTAAGAGTAAGTCCTCAATTCGGCAAATTTCGAGCTAAAAATGGTTCGGAAGACCTGAATGAGTCATTGACCCTTGAAATAAAGCCTGCAAATTAGCATATCCACTGTAGAAAATTGCACTTGCTCTAAACACTACTTATCTCACAGCACAAAGTACTTTCAATGTCTTTGTTTTTTCCAGAGCAAGTCAGTTATTTGCATCACAACTGGAAGCCAAGCCCTCAATGAGCTTTTAGGCAGTGATAGACTTTCTTTGTAGATTGTGTATATTATTCTTCACGCATTTCAACAAAAACAATTTTCCCTGGTTCTGCAATGTTAAACAGGTGGTACTGAAACTCAGGCAATTACAGAAGCATTTGGCGTGTCTCGGTGACAAGCAAAGTCCAATAACGTTACCCTGGATGAACTTTTAGTTGCTTTTGTTAGTTGGCTTTCTCAGAAAATGCTGCTAACATCACTTCAGGTCTGGGAAAACACAGCTTGCACATACCCTGTTTGTTACTACTCAGGTTGGTCTGAATTGCATGTTAGGTTTTCGTCGTTAACTTCTATTCATGTTATGTTTCTTAGATGAACAACATAAATAGCAAGATAATGATTGAATTTCTAGTAAAGAATAAAGCTGTGGTTAATCTTGGCATTGGAACATGTTTATTAGGTGATTCTGGAAGTTTGGCACTCTCATCTTCTGTAAACTGCAACAGCATACTGGAACACACAATCTATAGGGGTTCAAAGGAGAGCGTACTAGGTCATAACCAATCAGAAGCCTTAGTCATTGTCAGACTTGGACTTGGGTTGATCATCAGTTGAATAGGATGCCTGAAGTACTCAACTATATATGCACCTCCTACAACATTATTTTCCCTTCTTTCCATCACTCTGCATTAAAGCTGATCCCGTTCCATGAGATGATATCTTATGGTTTGTGGATTCCACGATCCTAACAATTTTTCCAGCTGCCAACTCACGTGGGGGGGCAAATGGCAAGGTAGCATACCTTGCCACAGAAAAAACTTTGTATCCTATTATAATCTGTTGGTCATTTTCTTGAACTCAACAAAGCTGCTTTTGTTTCATACTTGCCTTATGTCCATGTAAGTGCATATGCACTTTCTTAACTTGGTACACCTGCAGTTGCCATGATCGAATTGTACAAATAGCTGAAAGATTTGGCATGGATCCTGGTGCCGTTGCACATAATGTAAGCAATGCTTTCTACACTGGTGGCAAGTCTTCCTTCTTTTCTGGCTAATGTACTTGCTGTAATCTAGTCGTTCCATGAATTTGAAGATCATTTATGCCCGTGCCTCTACTTCTGAGCATCAGTACAACTTGCTTCTCAGTTTGGCTGCCAAGATGTCTGAAGAACCATTTTGGTTCCTGGTACGATAGTGCTCAAGAATCAAACTGCACACATTTTGTAAGGTGTCGATGGTTGACCTTAGCTGAGTAATATCTTTCAGATTGTGGATTCAGTGATCGCTCTCTTTCGAGTGGAATATAATGGAAGGGAGAACTTGCAGCGCGTCAGGTCGATTCTGAAACCATCAAATCATGCGAGTTGCAAATTTTCAGCTCATCTGGTTTGACACTAATAGATTCCCAATTGCAGCAAAAATTGGCACAAATGCTCTCACGCTTACTTAAGATAACCAAGGAATTTAATGTGGCAGTGTACATGACCAATCAAGGTGCTGCATCACATCTCATTTCTCCCACCTAGTCATGCATCCATTAAAGGATCTTATCCAATTTAGCTCTTTGATGGTTGCACACTGAAAAATAGCAATTCGGTGACTACACTAAGCTCATACTAGTTCTCGTAAATCTCAAGAACCAGCTATTTGGTGTAAACTAGTGATGCTTATGGTAGCTGCAGTCCATGAGTTAAGCCAAAAGGATAATTTTTTTGACGACATTTTCTTTAATTTCTTTGTTTCAGTGGCATCAAAGAAACATGCAGGTGGGCATGTTCTGGGTCATGCAACCACAATTAGGTTGATGTCTACGAGTGGCAAAGGTGGGCAGAGGGTTTGCAAGGTGTTCAAAGCCCCAGACCTACCTAAAGCTGAAGCTAAATCCTTTTTGTCTGGATCTTCGTCTAGCTATACACTTTATCGAAATTTACCAGATTACACTGCAGACATTAAACAAAATTTCTAGTAATCTAATATCAATCGGAGAGAAAGTTGATACTAAGTCTATATATGGATAGGTGGAGACCAGAATTTGAGCAGTATACTTGTAGTATACTTACATGCGCTGCCTGTGCTATGGAAACAAAATACCCAAACATTGATGATGCCATACTGCAGATCTTCCTCTAGTTATATACTTCGTTGAAATTTTTCAGACCATACTGCAGAGACCAAGTAAAATATCTGGAAGTCTAGATCAAAATCTGGGAGAAAGTCAATACTTAGTCTACATAGGGATAGGTGGAGACCTGATTTAAGCATGATACTCACTGTATACTTTATGTTGCCTGGAGATCCCTGAACATGTTGAATACGAATTTTGTCCAGAGGAATTAAACAAAAAGAAGTAGCTATGGAGAATTTTCCTCAGTAGGACCGGTATGTTATTTTTAGCTGTGCTGTTACGTAGACGATGCACATCTATCAAGACCATCACTTAATTTTATCAAAAAAATTTAAGAAGAGCTCATCTGTCAATAAAATGAGACTGAGATATTCCATATATGTTGAACTTGACAAACACGTTTTCCAGATAACACCAGGAGGCATCACCGATGCGAAGGACTGAAGGAGGCTCTCCAACCAGGAAGGCAGGCGAAGTGCTTGTTTTTGTTAATCTGCAATTTGATGTTAGTCATCGTGTTGACCGCAAGAGGCATATAATGAGCTCCCAAGCACTTGTTCATTTCCTTTCTTTGCAATGGACACTTTATCACCCTTGTCATAGCTTGTCCCTAAGTTTCATGTGCTCGACAACAAACCATTCATGAATGACATGAGATACTTTCTCTAACTGCGATGGTGACCCAAAAGATTTGTTAGCTACAATGTCACCTTTGCGTATCAAATGCAAAATATATCATAAGGGTAAGGCCGAAGTATCCTTTCTACTTCTATTTATGTTTAGCCAATTGAATGCAAACAATTCAGCCTTATATGCTCTTAGGAACTTAATCAAGCATGGCATGTAATTGAAAGGTCATAGGACTTTATAAGAGATGTAACCAAAAGAAAATTATTCAGTGCCATTTCGAATAACCTCAAATGAAATGAAATTTATCAATAATTGTGTTTCGTCATAAAGAAAAAACAAAAAATTATCCAGTGCAATATATTTTTAACTACACATAATAGCATATGGGTTTAAGGTCAACAGTTTGTGGATATCATGGTTTTCATGAGCCAGAGAAGAAATCCAGTCACAATATTCGAAAAGCTAATTACCCAACATCATCTCCATTGAGTTCACAATAATTTTCTTCTGATAATTAAAAAAACTTTGTTGAACTTTCTTACATGAGCAATCTGGCTTTTGTTTATGTTACACGACATTCAAATCGCACCATTGCAGTAGCTGCAGTCCTTTAAGGAAAAAGATGATTTTTGATGACTTTGTCTTTGATTTATTTGTTTCAGTTGTAGATGATCTAGGCAGTGCTGTGTTCATATCAGACCCAAAGAAACCTACGGGTGGGGATGTTCTGGCTCATTTAGCCACAATTAGGTTGACATTTAGGAAAGGCAAAGGTGAGCAGCGCGTCTGCAAGGTGTTTAAGGCCCCAAACCTACTGAAAGCTGAAGCTAAGTCGATACTGAGTCTACGTATAGATAGGTGGAGACCTGATTTAAGCACGGCGCTCACAGTATACTTGATGGTGTATGGAGATCCATGAACACGTTGAATACAAATTTTGTGCAGAGTAATTAAACAAAAAGAAGTGGACATCCAGAATTTTTTAAGCAGGACAAGTAGGTTAGTTGTGCAGCCTGTGCTATGTAGACTGCACATCTATCAAAACCATCACTTATTGCATGAGAGGTTACCGCTTTACCCTCAATATCTAACATGCTATCATTGTCTGTTACTAAAGTTACACATGATCACAAGGTGTTGTGTAAACTTGATTTCCATATGAGAACCAGCACGCTCCAACTTATATTGGTTCACATTTGTTCTCATATGGCAATATCGTGCCAGTCTGATTTTCTAGTAGAGATTCTATGTGGAAAACATTACATTGGATAAACTTTGCATGATGGCTAAATGAAATGCCAGAAAGATATTACTGCACAAAGCATGATCAGGTTCTGTAGAGGCTTGGTTTTATAAGTACATATACAGCTGCATAAAAATAATGTCATCTCAAACTCTCAACATAGAGCAACAGACCATTAGAGCTGAAAAAATTGTCAATGTATGAGAAAGGGTGACTGGATTATAAGCAACAGAAGGCCATTCAATTGCTAATGGCCTGGCCAAAAAGGGCCACAATGCATATGACTCGGCAGCGCAAGGACAAGTTCACAGCACTCCCAAATCTAGGCATGCTGGATTCCTTAGTCTCTGTGGCACTTCAAATGTAGCGCTTTGCACTCAGCTCAAGCTATTCACCCTAGGAACTGGCTTCACCTCATTTGGTGCATGCTCGTAACTCCTCAAACATTTAGAGCTGGTAAAGAAGCATCCTGAGTTGGAAAAGAAGGCAATGCTAACAGGTGAACAATTTGGCACTCAAAAATCATTGGAAGAGCATTATTGTAGGTGAAAAGGTACATTTCAATACATGCATACCAGTAAAGAACACCAATTTAACCTTAGATTATAAATTTATGTTTGAAACCAATTTTTCCAAAATGCTGTTACCCAACAACATAACATTCTCCTCTGAACTCTGCTTAATATCAGCAGAGCTCATCCATTCTTACTTTTCACATTGCAATGCATGGACCAAATTCCAGTGGAGCCGCATCAACAAACTGAAAAAATAATTACCTTTAGGGAAATGGTGCAAAGACTTCCCAAAGCCCATCTTCACGACTTCTGCATCATCTGAGTGAACAAGACTGCCTCCGGAATCAATTCCCAGAAGGAAGGAAAACTGCCATAACATCCTGAATGATTCAGAGGACAGAAAGGATTAAATATAGATCAAAGAGGAGGGAAAGATTGAGAGCGATATCCCAGAACGAAACCAATGAACATTATTATTACTCACACAGGCCAGAAAAGGGGTTTTAGAAGAGCTGTCGAAGAGCACAAAACCAAACTTCCTGCTGATGTCTCTCACGACTTGATCAGCAGGGTAGGCCTCCCATCCCTCAGAGTTCAATAAGCTTCTACGACGATAATGACCTCATTAGCGGTTTTATTCCATCCATATTGCTGCTTAAGAAGAGCAACATTGCCTGTGTCCTTGGAACAAGCAACCGCAAACAATCTGTCACAGAGGGTAAGGCATGTCAAATCTCGATGTGGGATCAGCTGATTGAGAAGAGAAGACAGTATGGCAATTTCTGTCAATTAGCAATCCAATAAAATCATTTTCTGGCTTTCAAAATGAACCAGAGACTCGAGTTCCACTATCTCCTTTAGGCTGACAAATGGAACCTTTCATGGTATCACAGTAAAGTCCAACAAAAATCAGTTTGATCTAACCGTTGCCTCTCTAAACAATGAAATCATGATTATTTTTTCTTTTTTGGTGGTTAAAGCTACCTTTATCAATAGATGGAGTGGGAATTTGAATAGAAGAAAGATAAATATGTTATATGTGCAATAACATTCAAAAAGCCTCAGAGAAAGTACACAGTGAACTGCGATTTAGATTACAAATTAACTCACCTCTAAAAGAGCTTCACGATCTCACACAAAAATTGCTTCGATAAAAGATTTACATATGCAACAGTAACAGAGAGGGAGGAGATGTATCAGACAAGGTTTGCATTCGTCGAACTGCAAGATTTCCAGTTACACCAAACAAACACAAGTAAGCTCGAAACTTTTGTTCTGGAACTCCCCACACGAAAAAAGCCACATAAGAAGGTATTTTCAGATAAAATAACATAATGTAAGACAAAATAATATTCCACATTAGAGTAAACGCACATGACTGATACTTTAAAGAACTGAATAGATTTGCCCCAGAGGTCACTGCTGACAGCACAATCACAGAAGCAGGTGGCATATCATTTCAATCTCAACCAAACAAGCATAAGTAAATTGGCTAAAAATTTCTTGCAAGCTTTTAGTAATAGTTCCTAACCCACCAGAGATCAAGACCCAAGTGGAAGGTGATTTGTGGAATATCAATGCTGTCGTGAATTGGTGTGGCATTGAAAGGTTGGAGCCATGAGGTGCCCCAGAATTTTCTCCCAAATTGACTGGTTAATACTACGAAGGATCATCATCAACAAAAAGAAGGTTCTCAATGATAAAGGAAACCATTGAAAAAAGAAAAAAAGAAAAAAAGGAAGCGCATCCCTTTTCTTCACAATCATATCATGGCATCCACATAACTAATCATGTTTTTAGATTTTAGAAAAGATTATTCTTATTTAGATCATATTCACCAGAAGAAAATTTAGAACATCTCAATGCACCAAATAAAATTAAACACTTCTTTTTTCTATTATTAAATTGCAAAAGGTGACAATTAACATTGACAGCATTAGCCCCACCTCAACAGCATTTGCAAGTGATCCTTCCAAGAGGTTTGCCAATACAGATCACAGTGGTATCTGCAAAGCAACCACAGTGAATGAACTTAAGGGCAGAAGAAAAAAGATGTTGCGAAGAGAACATACAACAAATGCTGAAAAGCATAGTGCATTTTGATTCACAATTTGTTTGGCGAGTCACGCAAGCGCAAAAATAAGCATAGTTTTTGGGCATCAAGAAGAGTTCAAGATATGTCATCAATATAGCAAGATGCAGCTTTGTGAACAGTTCGTTCTACATATGTCAATCTTTCACCTTCAGCGGCTGGTTTTCGAAAAATTTATGTGAAAAATCTAAATGAGGAAAATCAGTTCGTATCAAGCATCGAATTTAGGAACTCGCTTCACCTCATTCGGTGGGTGCTCATAACTCCTCAAACCTCCAGAGCTGGTGAAGCAGCATCCTGAGTTGGAAGAGAAGGCAATGTTAAAAGGTGAACAATTTGGCGCTCAAAAACCATTGGAAGAGCAACACTGTAAGTGAAAATGCACAAATCAAAACATGCATACAGGTAAAGAGCACCATTTTAACCATAACTTAGAAATTTAGGTTTGGAACCAATTTTTCCAATATGATGTTTACCCAACTAAATAACATTCTCCTCTGAATTCTGCTTAATATCAGCAGAGCTTATCCATCCTTACTTTTCACATTGCAATGCATGGACCGAACCCCAGTGGAGCCGCATCAACAAACCGAAAAATAATTACCTTTAGGGAATGGTGCGAAACATTTCCCAAAGCCCATCTTTATGACTTCTGCATTATCCAAGAGAACAAGACTGCCTCCAGAATCAAGTCCCCAGAAGAAAGGAACACTTCCATCAACATCCTGCATGATTCAGAGAACAGAAAGGATTAGATATAGACCACAGGTGAAGGGAGAGATTGAGAGTGATATCCCAGAACCAAACCAATGAACATTATTATTACTCAGAGGCCAGAAAAGCGGTTTTAGAAGAGCTGTCAAAGAGCACAGAACCAAACTTCCTGCTGATATCTCTCACAACTTGATCAGCAGGGTAAGGCCTCCAATACCTCAAGAGTTCAATAAGCTTCTACGATGATAATGACCTCATTAGCAGTTTTATTCCATCCATATTGCCACTTAAGAAAAGCAACATTGTCTGTGTCCTTGGAACAAGCAGGAGATATCATTGACAACGGCAAGCAATCTGCCACACAGGGTAAGACATGTCAAATCCTGATGTGGGATAAGCTAATCGAGAAGAGAAGATAGCAGCACAATCCCCATCGATTAACAATCCAATAAATTTCATTTTCTGGCTTTCAAAATGAGCTAGAGACTGGAGTTCCAATATCAGTCTGTATTACGCATCAAATTGAGGGAGCAGAATCAAAATTGATGCCTTGAAAACCAAAAACTTACCCAAACCCAAGAAAACTTACATTACATCAAAGAATGAATCACGGCAGTTAACAAATGAAAGTGAAATATGAAAGAAGTTGGAAGCAGTACCTGAGGAACAAAAAGAAGTCAACGAAGACAAATCTATCATCATGGCTCGGGCATGATCGATTTTACTTCATTGGATCCGAATGCTATCAATGCTGATGAAAGGGATCTCTTGAAGGGAGAGAGAGAGAGAGAGGGCCATCCTCTGGCAAGTACCCCAACTTCGCATCCATATATGAACAAAAATTATCGGGATTGAGGCCAGAACTGAAACAGGGGAGGCTGAATTACTTGACTTTGGAAAGAGCATTGCAGTGGCTAAAGAGAAAAGCCGGCCCGAGGCAGTAGTGGACATGGATGCAGCTGTGGCATACAAGAATATCATCATCATCATCAACTTTCGCAAGCCAGTGCAATTGGAGACTAAAGGAAGCTCTTGCTGGATATTCAAGCAGCTAATTATCAATTTTTCAGGTCTGAATTTCAGTCGTACTCCACGAGAAGCAAACGTCTGCGCGCATTGGAAGAAATTATTTCGTATTAAGTGTCGAACTGAAGAACAGAGACACGAAATCGATGCATTCAAGACGAAAGGACTCACCTGAACTCGTAGAAATCTGACCGTAGATGGAACGGATTGAATTGCGGCAGTTAGCAAAGGACAGCGAAAGTGGATCGATTTCACTTCATCGGATGTCAGGGATTTCTTAGATTTCCGGAAATTCATGCGGAGCTTCTTCATGGGAAAGTATCGATTTGTATCGAGCATCGAGCTGAGAGAGCAGAATGGGAAATCGATGCCTTCAATTTATCGGATTCGAACGCCATCAATCTCGATGCGAGGGATCTCTTGGATGAGGGGCCAATAGTCGCCGGTGTGTTTTGAGCATCGATCTTTCAGATTCTTGCATCTATATATGGACAACCATTGGAACGAGGGAGGGAAGCCATCCTCTGGCAAGTCCCTCAATTTTTGGCAATCTCCAATCCAAAAATCTTGGAGAGAGGAGAGATGGTTGCGAAGGCCATTTGATAGTCTTTCCACGTTCCTCATACCGTCAATCGAAACAAACTTAAGAGAGGAAGGAAAGAGAAGACTCCAGGAATCCTCGTCGTCTCCGTCTGAAGGAAAGCACTCCTTGTCTCCCTCCCCTCCCATGCTGCTTCCGTCCATTGCCACTATCTCGAGGGAAGTGAGCATGGGCAAGCCCCATTCTCTCACTGGCTGCATCATATTGATGCACCCCCAAATCTCAAACAACCGCAAATTTGGAGGCAAGCCTCCTTCAGGGAAGCATTCGATATTTTCACAACTTATAATATATAGCTCTTGCAGGGACGTAAGACGATGCCACTCCAATGACTTTATCCTCGGACAAGAGTAAAGTTGAAGGTGCGATAGGGTGATTGGAAGGGGAGGGAAGTCCTCCATCTCCAATTCTGGACACTCACATATATCCAAATCAGTGAGATTGTTACAACTATCAATGTTACTGTTGGCAATAGACTTCATCTTCGGACACCCAAAAAGTGAAAGACTCAACAAGGTGAGGGGAAGGGGAGGGAGGTCCTCCATCTCCAGTGCTGGACAACCACTTATTTCCAAACGAGTAAGATGGATGAGCATGTGAAGGCACTGTGGTAGGCTTCCCAGATTCTCACAATATTTAATATCTAGAGATTCTAGCGATTCTACTTCGGTGATCTCTGCTAGCGACTCTATTCCCACACAATCCTCAATACTAAGTGTCTTCAGGGCAGCAAAGCTATCCTTAGCAAATGGAAAAGATATCCAAGAATCACAACAATTAATTGACAGATATTCAAGCTGCGACATCGTGTCATTGTTGCTCGGGTCATTTGGAGGAATGGTTAGTCCCATGATTTTTGGACAAAAAGAAATAATCAAACTTCTAAGTGTGTGCAGCTTGCTTGGAAGCCTTTCTAAACTCATGCAATCCCTCAAGTCCATCCTTTCAAGGTTGCATGGCAGCTCAATCTCTCCTTCTGTCTCCATAAAAGATGTGAATCGAAGACAATCTTCAATGACTACACTCTGGAGGCAAGAAAGATTTTGCATTTCAATTCCACTTTGCCATAGGTATGTTAGCATCTCACAGCTTTTTATATGAAGCTCCTCTAGCTTGACCAAGTAGCTCATAAATCCATTATCAAAGCAAACAAGCTCCGCAAGATTCTCAATTTTGAGAATGGTTAAAGAAGTTAGGTTGTTCAACCACTTTAAGATCTCCTTGTTACAATCCTTAATGTGTAACTCACATAGAGATGGAAGATGAACCTTATTGGTTGAGTCATTCAAATGCGAGCATGAATAAATTTCTAGCTTTATGAGATGATCTAATCGATGAGGCAATGTCCCCATTAACTTTGGACATCCTTGGACAACAAGATGCCGAAGACAAGGGAATGGTACTTTTTCTTCTCGACCTCCAGCATAATAAGACCAATCTTCCCATGCCGACATCCCTTCAAACTCCAAAATTGTTAAGGATGGAAAAGCGCTTTCGGTTCCGTAAAATTCAGAGCCTATCATGCGTATTGCATGTAGATTTTTAAGAGATAATTCTCTAAGTGAAGGGAGCTGTCCAAGGGATGGTAGCAATCTAACATTATGACAGCCAAGCAAGCACAAAGACACCATCTTAGAATAGGATGGACCATTTAACCATGATGGGAATATTCCACCACCATAGTACAAGATAGTGAGATTTTTAATATTAGTGTGAGGTTGCAGAAAGTGAAGAACCCATGCTTCACGCTTTGTATTATGAGAATCTCCAAAACCTTCATTCCAATGCAAGAATAAGTTGCTAAGGTCTTGCTTTCCAGACAAATTAGCACCAATTGCATCTCTAACTTCTTCCACCTTATGTAATTCAGATATGAGTAAATCTCCTTGAAGATGTGGCAAGTTTTTTAACTCCTTTAATCGTGACCCTTCCTCTGGTCCTACCATAAACTTGGGCAAGATAATAAGATTCCTCAAATGACCAATATTCAATGGCATCTCTTTCAGACCCTCTGTACCTCTAATGTCAAGAAACTGTAAGCTGACCAAATTTGCTATATATGGAGGCAACATAGAAAGGTACTCACAACCTCTTAAGATCAAAACTTGTAATTTGCACAAGGTGCCAATTGACTCGGGTAGCCTTTCGATTTTGGTGTATGAGAGATTGAGATATCGAAGGTATTTTAGATCACCGACACAATCTGGTACCTCTATGATGTCACAATGGCATAATGATAACACCCGCAAGTACTTCAATTTTGTTAGCAAGTCGTGCAGCACCTTTCCGGAAATAAAAATTCCTTTTCTATTTTGAGTAGATTGAACATTCAACAACACTAAACTTCTTAGTACCTTCATTCGAGCATATGCTCTCAAGCTTTCTGTTGTAACCATCTCTGAGACAAATGATGCATAACGAGCTTTCTCTTCAGTACTCACTACTTTTGAGTCCCCAAAGGTAAAGCATGTCATATTCGCAATTGACTTTGCTAAATCATTCAAAAGATCATGCATCAAAAACTTCGATGTGTTAACACTAGATTGCTGAAAAAAGGATCGCAATACTAACTCATCGAAGCATTTCCGTCCCGACATCAAGATATCTTTTGCTTTTTGTCCATCTAAAAAGCCCTCTGCTATCCATAAGAGTGCCAGCTCATCCCTCTCAAATTCATAGCCCTTTGGAAATATTGCGCAATAAGCAAAACATTTCTTCAAAATAAAAGGAAGATGCACATAGCTCAATTTCAAAGCTGGAAGAACCTCATCTTTTTCTCTTCTCACTACATCCCATACTTTGTTATTTAAGATAGCTTTCCAGTCGTCGGGATTCTCTTTATTCTGTAGGAGACCGCCCAATACCTCCGCTGCCAAAGGTAAGCCTCCACATTTTTCAGCTATTTCCTTGCCTAATATTTCCAAATGTTGGTGGCTTTCAAAACTTTTTTCTCCGAGAGCATGATAGGCTAATAAGTTGGTACAATCACCATTGGACAACTCCTTCAAAAAATATGGCAAACTTGCTGTTATGGAACAAACATCCCGATTGCGTGTCGTGATGATGATCTTGCTTCCCTTAGCCCCTGCTACAAATGGCTTTAAGAAGGAAGTCCAATGTTCGTACTTCTCAATCCATACATCATCTAAGACCACAAGAAACTTCTTTCTAGATAGACCATCCTTCAAATTTTTTTGTAGCCAGTCAAAATCTTTTTCCTTCTTTCTAGATAGACTATCCTTCAACTTTATTTGTCGCCTGTTAGGATCTTTGGCCTCACAAGGCTCAAGATCTTTTTCCTCACAAGGCTCAAGATCTTTGTCCTCACAAGGCTCACAAGGCTCACAAGGCTTTTCAGTGATCGACTGCAAAACAATCCTTGTTATGTCAAGAAGATCAAAAACATCTGAAACATTGACCCATGCTCTCCTCTCGAAAAAATTACTCACTTTGGCATCATTATACAACCGTTGAGCCAAGGCTGTCTTTCCAACACCGCCCATCCCAATTATGGAGATTATGCTCAACTCGCCATCGGCATTTTTGGCTTCATCTGTCAGTAGTTTGAGTATCTGTGCTTCTTCCTTCTCCCTACCCAAAAACTGAGGCTCTGACAAAGAAGTGTTGGGGAGCTTTTTGTTGGTGTAGTGAGATCTGTCCACAACATTCTCTCTCAAGCTTAAGTGAGCCTTCTTGTTGACAATATCTTCAAACCTGCCTTTGATCTCTTGTAACTTGGTTTCATACACGAGTGAGTGTGGTTGGCTAAAGTTAAAGAGCTTCCTTTTCACCTGACCTCTGCTTGTGCTGGATTCTGTGTCCGGCTTGGCTTGAGCGACTTCGATCTCGAGCTCAACGAGCAAGTCTTCCAGGTTATAGGCCAAGTCCTTAACATCGTTTAGCCACTGTTTCGCTAGAGGTTCACCGTTGAGTTGCTTGTCCTCTGCATCATCAAGCACTGCAGTGATTGTCTCTAGCATCCCCTTACACTTATGAAGCAAGGCGCCCGTTCCTTCTCGTTGCACAAAGTTCAATCCCATAGAAAACAACTTGTCAAGCAAGACCTGAAAGAAGGAACCCAAAAAGATCTCTCCAGTGTCCATGGTGAATCAATCACTATAGTTTGTGGAGAACAACAAGGGTTATGAGGAAGCAAAGTGATAGGGAGCAAATAAAGAGAGAGAAAACTTTGAAGTCTAGGAAGACCAAGACTTTTAAGGATGCACATAAGAGGTTGGACAAATCAAAGTAAAATGTTTTTTGTCCACAAGTGCTTGTTTCAAAATATTTAGAGAATATCCTAGACTTTACTGGATATATTGTGCCTTCTTTATGTAGAGAGTGAAGCAAACATGAAAAAAGAGATAATGAAAAAGAAACTTTGATAGATTCCACGGCAAACAATGGTGCGTTTGGTAACATTCCTATTTTCGGGAATAATTTCTGTTTGTAAGTTTTTTCTTTCATTTATATTCCCTGGAGGAGTTTTTGAGTAAAAGTGGTAACTAGTAACTACACAAAATTTCTAATCCTTGAATAAAAAAAGAACGAATATGTTTGATATGAATCTCAATTTTTTTATGACGTAGAACCTTTTAAATTTTTTTAAAATATTTTGAAATTTTCTAGTTTTTTTTTAATTCTTTTTTTCCTCATTCTTCTTCCTCCTCCAACCGATCGCTAGGCCTCGACAATGACCGACGAGGCTCTCCTAAGGCCGATGAGGTTGAACTTGTCGGCCTGCATCTCTGGCTGGGGCCCTTATCTCTAGCCGTTCACTGGCCATCACCAAGACCCGGTGACTAGCTAGGGGAGAAAGAAGAAGAAAGGAAATAAGAAAAAAAGAAAAGAAAATGGCATTGTTTCAAGAATTGTTTTTGGGAACAAAGAAGTAGGTTTTTTTTTTTTTTTTTTTTTAACTTTTTGTTTCTATTCTACATCCATTCTCTGGCCACTAATATGTTCTTGGGAAAAGAAAAAATTGCTGACGTTACCAAATGGATTTCTATTCTTTTCTAAATCTATTCTTTGGCTACTAATATGTTATGGGGAAAAGAAAAATTAACTAATGTTATCAAATGGATTTACGTTCTTGTTTCAAGGAACAAAAGAACAAAAAAAAAAATTAAGGAATAGAATGGTTGCCAAATAGGGCCCAAGACTTTATAGGACACAAATTGGTTGTGTTAGTTAACTTTTCACATCCCTAGCCTTCCATCCCAATGTGAATATCTTTTTTTTTTACTTTACAAGTAGAACTTCGTTGCTTTATATGTCTTGCTTAAAATTGACGATGCTTTTTCATCCAACTCTTTTGCAGTTCATTCATATTGTGATTTTTCATTTATTTATCTAGAATTATGTCTAGACTTTCATGTATCTTTTCAAATTTAAGTTCAATAAAAGAAAAAAAAAAGAGCCCAGAGAGAAAAACTAAAATAAAAAAAAAAGAAAAAAACTAAAAAAGAAAAAAAAAATGCCGGGATTGGGGAAACAAAGGGCACCGCGTCCCACGGCCTCTACTGCGCCGTTGCCATAAGGACTGCCGCTAGTGTGACATTTCCAACGTCACCACCTTATAATCACCGTCGTAGACAATATTTTCTTGAGATGTTTTTCTTCGAGTGTTCTAGAAGATAGGGCTAAAGATTCAATAAGTATCTGGACTTTTGTTCATTTTCTAAATTTTTTTCTCTTCAATGAAGTACTTCAATTTCTCAAATTTGGCTCACTTTAAGGCATCCGTTAAATAATTTGACATGTTATGTAATTTTGTTGACGTGACTTGCTGAGTCAATAGAAATTAAGTATAACAGTTGACATGGCTCGCTTAACCTGCAGATCGGGTGATGAGGAGATAGTGTGTGTGGGGGCGTTTACTTAAATGATCTAAGCATCTAATATGTATCTGCTAATATGCAGCATCTAAATATATCATATCTGACGTCAATGTGGATTGTTAATGACTATTTAACAGCGTTATCATTCTATCAGTATTTTCCGTCCATGGTTTTAACAAGGGCCTTGATCCATTGAATAAAAAAAAGATTAGACACTTGGTTACAAAAAAAGAGTAATAGTTTGGATGCTTGTGCATAAATATCCAAAATATTGTCATACAATTATTGGTCTAGGTTCAAATCTTAAACATACTTTTATTTACGTAATGTTTGCCGTACAAACTCATCCTCTTGATTCATCGCTTCATCTCACTTTAATAATTATGTTTTAAGATTTATCATCCTTTCATGGGAAAGAAAATAGGAAAATGTTTTGTTAATTTCACGCCATTTTGAAAATATTTCAGTGGCCATATGTCAAGCACTATAAAGTTCTCGATGGGGATTCTATTCCCGAGAACAAAAATTTTACCAAATGCGATTTTTGTCCAAAACTGATTCTGAGAACAAAAAATCAAAATCAAGCACTGTTTGGCACGTTGCCAAACAGGCCCTTAGGAACTCATGAGAAACAGTAGAAATTATCTACAACTTACTGAAGTCTATAACCCACATACAACCCATATAGATAAAATATGAGTTCAAAAATGAGTTCATGGACCATTTTGACACCTCTTATGATTAGTTCTCCTTTTTCTTCATGTCAAAACTTTTGGCTATTGTTTGATATGATGGACCTTTTCTTTGGGGCATCTAGATAGAGGAGTGTTTTGTTGGCTTTTTGGCTTTGTGTGCATTCGTAAATTTTCGGTATCCTAATGATTTCTGCATATTGTTGAATATGTGATCAACGTAGGCTTTTTTGTGGCAATTAAAGTACTAAAAATTTCCAAATATTTAAGAAAATATATATTAAGGATACTTAAGAAGGTACTGGAGTCCTCCTTCAATGTGGACAAACATGTAAAGTTCTTGCCAACATATTAGCACATATTTTATTGATGAATGAAACTGATCGCAATTATTGGGACAGGAAAATAAGCATCTTTATGCAACTTCCGATTGAATTTGGAGATAATTTTCTTGAAAGATACACCCAGCAATGACAGCTTAGTTTTTATTATGCATCTACAAGTCATCAACGTGGGCTTTTCCGTGGCAATTATAGTTCTAAAAATTTCCAAATATTTAAGAAAATAAATATTAAGGATACTTAAGAAGGTGCTGGAGTCCTCCTTCAATGTGGACAAACATGTAAAGTTCTTGCCAACAGATTAGCACATATTTTATTGATGAATGAAACTGACCACAATTATTGGGACGGGAAAATAAGAATCTTTATGCAACTTTCGACTGAATTTGGAGATAATCGTCTTGAAAGATACACCCAACAATGATAGCTTAGTTTTTATTATGCATCTACAAGTAATCAATGTGGGTTTTCCGTGGCAATTATAGTACTAAAAATTTCCAAATATTAAAGAAAATAAATATTAAGTATACTTAAGAAGGTGCTGGAGTCCTCCTTCAATGTGGACAAACATGTAAAGTTCTCGCCAACTGATTAGCACATATTTTATTGATGAATGAAATTGACCCCAATTATTGGGACGGGAAAATAAGCATCCTTATGCAACTTTCGACTGAATTTGGAGATAATCGTCTTGAAAGATACACCCAGCAATGACAACTTAGTTTTTATTATGCATCTACAAGTCATCAACTTAGGCCTTTTCATGGCAATTATAGTTCTAAAAATTTCCAAATATTTAAGAAAATAAATATTAAGTATACTTAAGAAGGTGCTGGAGTCTTTCTTCAATGTGGACAAACATGTAAAGTTCTTGTCAATAGATTAGCACATATTTTATTGATGAATGAAACTGACCCCAATTATTAGGACGGGAAAATAAGCATCTTTATGCAACTTTCGACTGAATTTGGAGATAATTTTCTTGAAAGATACACCTAGCAATGACAGCTTAGTTTTTATTATGCATCTACAAGTCATCAACGTAGGCTTTTTCGTGGCAATTATAGTTCTAAAAATTTCCAAATATTTAAGAATATAAATATTAAGTATACTTAAGAAGGTGCTGGAGTCCTCTTTCAATGTGGACAAACATGTAAAGTTCTTGCCAACAGATTAGCACATATTTTATTGATGAATGAAACTGACCCCAATTATTGAGACGGAAAAATAAGCATCTTTATGCAACTTTCGACTGAATTTGGATATAATCGTCTTGAAAGATACACCAAGCAATGGCAGCTTAGTTTTTATTATGCATCTACAAGTCATCAACGTAGGCTTTTTCGTGGCAATTATAGTTCTAAAAATTTCCAAATATTTGAGAAAATAAATATTAAGGATACTTAAGATGGTGTTGGAGTCCTCTTTCAATGTGGACAAACGTGGAAAGTTCTTGCCAACAGATTAGCACATATTTTATTGATGAATGAAACCGACCGCAATTATTGGGACGGGAAAATAAGCATCTTTATGCAACTTCTGACTAAATTTGGAGATAATCGTCTTGAAAGATACACCCAGCAATGACAGCTTAGTTTTTATTATGCATCTACAAGTCATCAACGTAGGCTTTTTTCGTGGCAATTATAGTTCTAAAAATTTCCAAATATTTAAGAAAATAAATATTAAGTATACTTAAGAAGGTGCTGGAATCCTCCTTCAATGTGGACAAACATGTAAAGTTCTTGCCAATAGATTAGCACATATTTTATTGATGAATGAAACTGACTGCAATTATTGGGACCGGAAAATAAGTATCTTTATGCAACTTCCGACTGAATTTGGAGATAGTCATCTTGAAAGATACACCCAGCAATGATAGCTTAGTTTTTATTATGCATCTACAAGTCATCAATGCAGGCTTTTTCGTGGCAATTATAGTTCTAAAAATTTCCAAAGATTTAAGAAAATAAATATTAAGTATACTTAAGAAGGTGCTGGAGTCCTCCTTCAATGTGGACAAACATGTAAAGTTCTTGCCAACAGATTAACACATATTTTATTGATGAATGAAACCGACCGCAATTATTGGGACGGGAAAATAAGCATCTTTATGCAACTTCTGACTAAATTTGGAGATAATCGTCTTGAAAGATACACCCAGCAATGACAGCTTAGTTTTTATTATGCATCTACAAGTCATCAACGTAGGCTTTTTCGTGGCAATTATAGTTCTAAAAATTTCCAAATATTTAAGAAAATAAATATTAAGTATACTTAAGAAGGTGCTGGAATCCTCCTTCAATGTGGACAAACATGTAAAGTTCTTGCCAATAGATTAGCACATATTTTATTGATGAATGAAACTGACTGCAATTATTGGGACCGGAAAATAAGTATCTTTATGCAACTTCCGACTGAATTTGGAGATAGTCATCTTGAAAGATACACCCAGCAATGATAGCTTAGTTTTTATTATGCATCTACAAGTCATCAATGCAGGCTTTTTCGTGGCAATTATAGTTCTAAAAATTTCCAAAGATTTAAGAAAATAAATATTAAGTATACTTAAGAAGGTGCTGGAGTCCTCCTTCAATGTGGACAAACATGTAAAGTTCTTGCCAACAGATTAACACATATTTTATTGATGAATGAAACTGACCGCAATTATTGGGACGGGAAAATAAGCATCTTTATGCAACATTTGACTGAATTTGGAGATAATCGTCTTGAAAGATACAACCAGCAATGACATCTTAGTTTTTATTATGCATCTACAAGTCATCAACGTAGGCTTTTTCGTGGCAATTATAGTTCTAAAAATTTCCAAATATTTTAGAAAATATATATTAAGGATACTTAAGAAGGAGCTGGAGTCCTCCTTCAATGTGGACAAACATGTAAAGTTCTTGCCAACAGATTAGCACATATTTTATTGATGAATGAAACTGACCGTAATTGTTGGGACGGGAAAATAAGCATCTTTATAAAACTTCTGAGTGAATTTGGAGATAATCGTCTTGAAAGATACACCCAACAATGACAGCTTAGTTTTTTATTATGCATCCACAAGTCATCAATGTAGGCTTTTTTCGTGGCAATTATAGTTCTAAAAATTTCCAAATATTTAAGAAAATAAATATTAAGGATACTTAAGAAGGTGCCGGAGTCCTTCAATGTGGACAAACATGTAAAGTTCTTGCCAACAGATTAGCACATATTTTATTGATGAATGAAATTGACCACAATTATTGAGACGGGAAAATAAGCATCTTTACGCAACTCCCGACTAAATTTGGAGATAATCGTCTTGAAAGATACACCCAGCAATGACAGCTTAGTTTTTATAATGTATCTACAAGTCATTGAGGATGGCTTAACTTTGTCAGTTTGATGAGGAAAACAAAAATAATTACATAGGCTAAACAACAAAAGGGGTCAATCACACCAAGTAATCAATTAGGCAACTTGCTTTATTTTACTCTGGCAATACTAAATGGTCCAAATCACCAACTAACACTACATAAAGTACAAGAAATTACTCTCTATGCATCGAACTAATGAACAACAAAGTCGTGTTTAGAGGGCTAAAATGCTCCTATCAAGCGATTCCTGATTATCAACTCCTACCTAAACACCTTTCAACAGATCATTGTCGTCCATCTTGCCACAGAATTTTGTCTGCAAGTGCTTGTTTCATAATATTTAGGGATCATCCCTAGACATTTGTATATTTTTGCGCGTAAATTAACCCAGGAAGACCAAGACTTCACTGGATGTCCAAGAGCTATCGGGAAAGAAACATCAACAGATGCTAGGATGACCAAGACTTGTGAGGACGGAAACTAGCTCTGTTGCTTTACTTTTCACATATCTTCTCTTTAATCCCAATGCGAATGACTTCCTTTTTTTTTCCCATTACCAGTTGAGTTGTGTCATGATTTTCTCGTGTCTTTTCAAATTTAAGTTTAATAATATAAAAACAGAAAAAAGAGAAAAACTAAAAAGGAAAATCACCAAAAAAAATTTAGAAGAGAAATAAAGGAGGAATGGGGGCGGGAGATCACCATCGTACCCCAGCCACCGCCAATACTGGGACGACTATTGCCGACGTACCCACCCTCTAGTCACCTTCATTTTTCTTGAGATATTTTTCTTATTGCTGTTTAGGAAAGTATAATGACGTATAAGTATCTAAACTTTTGTTCATTTTACTATCAGTACCTAATTTTATTTTATTTTTTGTTCAATCCTCAAATTCCCAAATGTGGCTCAATTTGAGTATTCTGTTAAGTGAATTGCCACATGATGTGATTTTACTTACAAAACTCACTTAGTAAAAGTTAAGCATGATAACTAACATGGCTTACTTATTTTGCAAATTGGATGATGAGGAAAGAGCATGTGTGTTGACTTAGATGATCTTAGCCTCCAATATGTCTCTGCTATCGTGGTAACATCTCAAGATATCACGTCGGATGCCAATGTCAACATTTAACTTCTATTTAACGGCATTGGTGTCATATCAACATATTATTATTGCCATGTGAAGGAAAATAGATTCCTAAAAAATGAACTTATACTCGAACGATTGAATACCGAAAACAAATGCGGAAACGGGCCTAATGATACATGTAACACTGATTGAAAGGCATATCATAAAGACGGATATATCTTATTTGCCATAGATTAATTACTTATTGCGGTCTCAGAGGAATTAACCAAAGCATTAGTCCTGCTTTTCAAGAGGGAATACACTGTGGTCAAAGGGAGAAAAAGAACGTACTATTTCATTCCATCTTCAATGTTCACCCTTTTTCATATTTATACAACATTTATTTTTACTTAAAAAATAACTACACTCTTATGGGCCTTTTTCTTACAGGCCGGGTTTTGGCCCATCATGGACGGGCGGGCTTGACTTGGCCCAAAATATAAAAAACCCATCACCATGATTTACCTATGTAACCAATGTCTTACATATTCCGTTAGATGTGCATGTGCCTTCTTAAAATTTCTTTGATAATGGACAAGTATAACAAGCTTTAACAGCCCCAAATCATTTCTATGTAGCAAACTTCCCTAGTGGAGTTGTCAAGTTGTTGCGACCTTCACTTTTTCAATAAGGAAAAAAGAGAAAAACTATAGTGGTAATGCCCAAAAAGGCAGGCCTATAGCCAACAATTAGGCGTGGACTTTCCCAAACCCTTACTTCATGTGACGTTTGATTCAATTTAAGTTCAGATTAATTCCTAAGGAATCTATGTGAGATATGAGTCACCACTAGTTTTTTGGAGTTGGTTAGAAACTATGCAAGATATGAGAGTTTGCCTTGCTTCCTATGCAACCAAAGGTTAACTAGGTTTGATGATTTGATTATGCTAATAGTCTAATTAGTGTTTTTTTGGTACCTCTAACTTGGTCTAAGTTATTCATCTAAATCATCAAATGCTCTTTTCCAATTATGAATCCTAAACGTCATATGATGTAGCCAAGTATTCATCCAATGTTTTTCAATGAGCTTATTATCATCCTAAGGCTTACCTTAACCATGCTATAAAGGTAAAGAACAACCAATGTATTAAAAGTGTGAAAATTAAACACTCAAGTATTTAAAAGCTCAAAGTAAAAGTACGAAAATGAAAACTGGATACTTGTCGAACAAAGAATATATGTGGGCATGTTATAAGCCCCAAAACATGATTTCCATGAGTTAAATTCAAATCAAGTTGAATTTCTTACCTAAAGATTAATATACTAAGACGCTCACTAAAATATCCAACTATATGTGAGCTGAAAAATAAATTGAACTAAATCTAATGCTAAAGTATAACAACTAGATCAACACCGATCTCTAAATATTACATTTTTTTCAAAAATTTTAAATATATTTTTTAAAAATTAATTTTTATTTCGAAAAATGGGAACCCGAGCTGGGCCCTTAGGCTTGCTCCAAATGGTAACCGAAACTAATCCTTGAGGGCCTGGGCCACGGATTCAATTAGGCTCTATTTCTCAACCCTTTCCAAAACAAGACCAAATGAAGCCCAATTTGTCAAAACGGGATTAAACCTAGAACTCATCTAAGTCAATCTCACCCAGATCCAAACAAGCCCAAATTCTCTAAAGCAGAAGCTAACCTATATTTACTAAAAATAGATTCAGCCCAACTCTATTAGACCCATTTTGAACATATTAACACTTAGGCCCATTTTTCTCTTTAACCTCACTAATTAAGCACAATTTCCCTTGCCTAACTTTCTGTTTTTGTATTGTCAAAAAAAAAAAAAAAAAACCTTTCTGGTTTTGTAACTATCCTCCTACGCTTCCTTCAATTATTATTATTATTATTTTCCTTTTCCCATGGACGCCTGCACTTCTCCACTCTTTCCCATATCCCTCTTTCAACTAGACTCAAGAAATGAAAAACTAAAAGAAAATCGACAACACATCTGCATCTATATCAAAACATCCAAGACACAAATAAAGCCTCTTCCAGGCATGTACCCAGCTACCGACATCAACCATCATCAAAACAGCACGGTCCATCGATCCGACCCTCAAGCCGATCACTTCATAGAAGTGCCTAGAACATGGATATGGAGAAGGGAGCATAACAAGAACTCGACATCAACATCATCTGAGATTTGTTCACGCGTCAGAGACTCCAGTCTATCTTCTCACCAACGAGCACCACCATATCAACATCTCCACTCATTAGCCTCCCAACAATAGAGCATCAACAATGCGGAATGCACATGGAGTGCAAAGCACTACCAAGGCAAATTTAGGCACTTTGCATTATCGGAGATTTGATAATATGCATAACAGTGACCCTCACTCATTCTCCTCGCCAATGTTCATCGTGAGGAGACCATCCACTGAGAAGAACATAATAAGGATAAAAGCTATAAAAAAAGCTCAAAACTTTGTTTACTATGACATAGTTACTCTAAAAAAAAAATTATGACACAAAAAATCCCAAACTTATACTTATGTGATATATTTATTCCAAACTTATTTTCTGTGACATCAAAAACCCTAAAGTTTTTTCAGTGATACTAGAAGACTCCAAACTTATATCTGCGGGACACATTTACCTCCAAAATTTGGTATTATAGAAAAAAAATTTGGGATTTTTGGTATCATAAAAAAATTTGGAGTAAATATACCACATAAATAAAAGTTTGAAGTTTTTAGTATCACAGAAAAAAAATTGAGTAAATGTATCACAGTAAGCAAAGTTTGGGATTTTTTGTATCACATCAAATAATTTAAGGTAAATGTGTCACTCCAGGTAAAGTTTGGGTTTTTTTTTTTTGTGACTTTAACTTTTTCCCTTATAATAAATCACAAAAACATAGCAAACTCAATCTATTTCATACAAATCATAGCAAGATTGACCTGAACCATATTAAATCAACTCTCAGAGGCATTCCTTCGGTCGAACATACGGTGAGCATCTCGGGTGAGGGTCCTTTATACAAAACCAGATCAGTGTTTCGATTCCCTGGCATCAAATCAGTAGGATCGTCAACAACTACTTTTATATTATTCAGTTGTCACACCAACGTCACTAGGACACTAGTTTTATTTTTAATCACAGAAGAACCAAGGTGGACATTTTCGAATCCTACCTTAATGAGGAGGAATTTTGATCGTGATTACCGGCCAAGCTTGCACGAGGAAGCTTTGATCAGTATCGCCCGTGAGGATGAACGCCAGTGATGGAGTCTTGCAGCGAGAGATGAACCAATTCGCACTATCTCAGTCAAAAACAGGGGCAAACAGGTTTTTCGACTGGGCCGTGTAGCGATGAGGAACGGCCGCGGCACGAACCAAAACCAGGTCAGTGTTTTTCGGCTGAGCTCCCTTGCCGGTAATCAAAGGGAACTCTCGTGGCCGGATATGGGGAAGGACAGGTAGTGAATGGCGGTCGGCCGGCGAGGGAGAGGCAACCAATTTCTAGAGGGTTCTCCCTTGATCGTTCCCTCTCGTCTCTGTTCCTTCTCTCCCCTCTCTGTTTCTCGAACGCTCTCTGCTCCTTTATGGCCGATTTTCCCTTTGTGTGCATTCTCTCAATCTCAGTTTCTCCTCCGTCTGTGAATGTCCTCACCCTCTCCTTTTCCCACGGGCCTCTGTCGACCTCTCCCTCAATGAACGAATCTTCCACTTTGCGATCGCACCCACGTCACCGAAAAAGACAAATTTGGTTACATTCCTTCCATGAATCAGCAATTTTGCATCTTTTAGAAAACTTTCTGCTACAAGAGATCGTCCTTTCATCGTCTGGAGTGGATTCATATACTTCCATTTCAGCCAAAGAATAGGCATAATCATCATTAGACAACTACTTCCCGTCTACATCACAGGATATCCAAGAAGGTATTTGAAAACTAAGGAGCTTATTGCGCTTGAATAATAACAAAAATCTACATAAAATATCCATGTTAATTTCTCTTGCTGAACATTCATCTACAGAAGTATCAAAGAGGCAAACAAAAAGTACAGATGTCTATTATACCACAGCCTAGCGTGAAAAAAAAGGTCTGGGTGCAATTCTAATATAGAAACAGAGCATCTTCGAACAGTTTCTCCATGAACATGCACAAAAAAATCATCAGAAGACTGGTTTTCTAGGTAACTGAAGATTCAAACTTCGCAGGTTATGCATGGAGGCTAGTTCAAGAGGGCCTACTGACGTCAACCTGTTGTTGGATCTTGAATCGGGTTCATAAATTTATTACATTATATGTTTGCCATGAGCTTCCTTGACTTGGCTCATTTTTACCATCTTCCGTGTCATCTTCAATATGAGTCTTTGACTGTATTGTCGAATTGAAATTGCTGAATTTTCTTCCTCTAAATATATACAAAGGTCTAGTTTCTTGCTTATTAGTCATTGCACATACAAAGTGTGTGCCTTTTTAAAAAAAATAATAATAAAAATTAAAATGGTTATAGCTAAAACCGTTGTTTTCTATCAAACCTGTACTGAAATTTAAAGTAACTAAAAAATAATTTCATTTTATTTGAAAGATGCAAATCAAATAATGAACTCAAATTGCATTTATCATGTCTTAGTAATCATTTAACATTACATCTGCTTAGATTCTATCTAATGTCTATTGATATGTTATTCAATTTTTTTCTTCTTATAATTTTCTTGGAATAAGTATGATTTTCTACTGATGATATATATACGCTTATGTAAGTATGCCTATCTATCTTGTTTAGGCAAAAATTGCCCATCCTTATAAACTATTATTTATATATGGATGAATCCATCCTTTGTTTAATTTCAATACTATAGTGCAAAATTCCTTGCTAGACATAATTTTAACATTATATATAATTATCACATGTAGTCGTCAACAAAAATATATTTTTTTCCTTGTCCAAATAACTGAAACAGAAATCATACAGAAAAGTTCAAGAACAAAATACCACTAAACTTCAAAGAGATTTGTATAGTTTAACTTACTAATGAATAACTCCACTTTTTTTTTTTTTGGTCTAAAAATAATTCCACTTTACCGTGTTTAAATTTATTCAAAATTTTCCTGCAAAAAGATTTTTGGCTCCATAGTTCATCAATGACTTCCAACCACCCCCCCCCCCCAAAAAAAAAAAAAAGAAAAACAAAAACAAAAGAACCTAAGCTTGGCTCCGTCAATGTTCCCATACAATGTACTTTGGTTCATAGTATTCCTTGAACACGATGTTGCCTGACAATTTAAGAAATAGCCCCTCACCTTCGATATCCAAACTTCAAAACATGCATCAGAACATGGAGTGGCTATTTCAAGCTTAATTTAGTCATATTGAATGGGACAGGTACAAAGATTAAGACGGCTGTCACAAAACACCATATCAACTACTTTCTACACTCACGAGAGCAGAGGAGAGTGGAAGGTAGGAATTAAATTGAACCCTCACTAACTTGATAATAATAGATTATTACAAGGCCAATGCACCATCCCAGACAGCATCCGCTACTGATTAAATAACATAAATCAATTAATAAAGAATTTCCAAAATGAGTACATATCAACAAGAGGTGCCACTTTTGTCGACATGTAATCACAACATTCCAAGGGAAAAGACTTGAAGAAAGATGAACAATTTACTTCTTCCTGTTCAGATGAGAGATGAACAGCATACTTCACCATCTATAAATTTTACAATAACACTGCACGATCTCGAGTCAAAACCGCAACACAAACTTCCTGGAGGCAACTAAGTAAAGCAACCATGAAAACTGCTTGCTAAAAGAGCTACATCAGGGTTTGTACACATTATGCCATGTTGAAATAACACATCCCAAATGCATCCTGTGTCAAGACAGAGAACAGAAAAATGCCCAGCCTAGAGCACCAAAGCTAAAGGACCGTCAAGTGGTCCCTGAAAACCACGCATAAGCCCCAGCAAACTTAGCTCCTTCCACCTCGGAACGGAGCACTAACTTAAAAGACCAAATTTCTCCTTCCGACAGTCCCCAAACACTCGATCTAACTAATTCACAGAACTACACAATGCACAGGACACATTGTATATGACTCAATCCCAATCAAACAAAAAGAAAAACTTCAAAACTAAACATACCAAACAATAACTCCAACAACATACCTTATAGAGAAATGACAAACGGAGAGCTTGGTCAAACACTCGAGCTGCGCAATCTCGCCAAGCAAAGGAAACACCGAAGGCCGGCGCAGAGCCTTACTGAGCTCGAGCTCTTTCAGCCCTTCCAACTTATGCAACGCCAGCCCATTTAGCCAGGGAGGCGATATCTTCACTTGCAAGCACTCCAACCCCACCAACTTCCCCAACTCGTTCGGGAACAAATTCACCTCGCTCGCGAAGAACTTCGGCGTCTTCAGCCTCCTCAGCTCCCCAACCCACTTCGGGAGCAGACAGAACTTGTTCTGATACAAGCAAAGGTCCTTAACCGAGGACCCATTCAAGGTCGGGAACAGCAGCGAGTCCTCCAGGTTCTCCCCGGACACGTCAAGGCACAAGTCGTCTCCGAAGCAGCGCCGCCGCCGCTGGCCCCAGGAATCGCGGTGCGTAAGAGAAAGGAAGCGACGACGACGACGGTGGTGGTCTTTGGTCAAAAGAGGAGACCGGAGCGAGCGGGAGCGGGGCGGACAAAGAAGAAAGCGATGGCGAGTGCTCTCTGCGAAAAGTCTTAACTACCCTCCACTTTAAACCAGAGTCGCCGCACGCCGTGGTGTAAATTTTGAGTTTCGACGAGGGCGTTTTGGTGAAAGGGGTTCGTCGCCCGAACCCGTGACGGGTTCTCTTTTTTGAATTTTGTTTCTTTTTTTTTCTCCTTGTGTGAAAAAGGGGAGGGGAGGCTACCGTTGGTAAGAAATTTCCCCAGAAATTTTGTCGCAGTGCTTAGCAATTACACTTAAGGCTCAGTCTGAGATAGATGAGCCCATCTAACAGCTGTGACTAGACAAACCTCTTTATAGCGATGTTCGGTTCCTAATGATCGCTACTCGCTAATGTGTAAGTTTGTAGTTAATCACTGAACCTGTTAAAAGAATGAGCCTGATTAGATTTTCTTTTGTTTGGTCAAAAGTCCAATTAGATTTGAGTGGATTGAAAATGAGTGGTCCAAATCAACCAATTTAATCCATATTTTGATCCGTTTTTATTCAATACAGTTTTGGCGGTTTATATCCAACCCAACCCAAAATCAACTTATACCCAATCCAATATGGCGTCATATTCTTAGCAATTATTTCCCTTAAAAATGAAAAATAACGTACTGGAAAAACTAATTACTTAAAAAAAAATTGTCATACAATTAAAAACAAATTAAAGTGAAAAAAATGAGCAACAAGAAATTACTAAAAAAATCGATGAATTAAGTGTTAGAATACATCTATATCCCTCCTGGTGCAAGAAATATATCTAATTTAGCATAAGAAAGCATGTTTGGAAAGATATATATGACATAAATTTATACTGTCGTAAGCAATACAAGATATGAAAAATACTCAAATTGTAAATTATGTAGAGACTGCGTAATTGATATCTAACTTCTAGCTTCACAGCGAGGTTATATGATTAAGTCCTTTAATCATTGGCATGGTTAGTATGTCAGTGTATGGAATAAGAGACAAGCAATCGATTTAATTCCAAGCATTATAATATACTCCACAATATGCAAGGTTTTTTAAATTATCAACAAGAATTTTTCATTAAGAGTTAAGATTATATAAGGAGATTGACTTATGACATACCAAAACCAATATTTCTTCTTATTTTTGTAAAGCATCAGATGGAAAATTTTCAACTCTCGTAAAACCTTTTCCATTTCAAAGATTTTAAACACAATCATTTCCTACACCCGAAAATTCGGTCTAGCCTAAGGACCTTAAACAAAGGCCCTGGAAGCGGAAAACACAAAAAAAGAATAGACCACTGTTGCTTTGGGCTTGAAAAGCCCAACTTATACCACAAGAACGGACGGACCGACCGACCGACGGAGAAAGTGTCACCATCAGACCAAATTACTTCTTTTGAATAAATTTGTCAAAATTGAGTTCATTCTAGACCCATTAGAACAGACAATTAGTTATGCTTTATTTTATTAGATCCATTTGAACTATATCCATCCCATTAAATATGAGTTAAAATATGGATACGTGATCGATCCGGTCGTTTCTACTAATCATGTGTACAAGTCAAGGGAAGAAGTCTAAAGTGGATTTGTTAAGGACAAAATGGCATTTTCAGTATTTGAGCTTTAACTTGATAATGCCTTTTTTTAAAAATCTTTTTTGGAATAAATGAATAGTACATTGAGTTCTTTTAGAGGATGATAATGCCGGGTTTGGCAAAAGGTGTAGATAGCGGCTTGATGAGAATATGGATGCAAAGTTGACAAGATTTTGAAAACTTTGTGAGAGCAGAAAAATAGGGAAACCTTACCAAAAGATCATGGTAGAAAACCGAGCCCTTTTAATGAAGAAGAGGGAGGACTACGTCCCTTGCAAGCTCAAATCAACTTAGCTCTTTACACTGAGCTGGCTGAATTCAACCATTTAAGTGAATTCCAAAGCCCAAAGTAGGACTACGCTTCAAGTAAAGGTGACAATATGGGTCTCGGTGAGTTTGAAATGTACTCACTTTCGTTATATTGCTGAAATTGGAGACTAGGTTGTGTGGGTATCAGCTGGGTCCAAATTGGATTGGATTAGGTATAGGTTGTTGAAATTATATTTCACAGAAGTGGGTCAATTTGGGTTAAAAGAGTCAATACAAGTCGGACCATTTTCAATTAGACTCAAATCTTAACTCGATCTACCCATTCAATGGGTCTAAGTTCAAGAAAGACTACATATACAATTGACTTCATATCAATATTGTTGTTGCACGTGCTTTGCAGTGACTTACTATTTTACTATTACATACTAACACATGTATGCGTGTCTCAAGAAAAAAAAAAATGATTGTTGAGCAAGATAAGTGTCTAAAGGTGACAATTAGATTAGGAAAGTTAAGAGCGTGTTTGATAATATTTCTGTTCCGGAAAATAATTTCTTTTCAAAAATAATCTTTTTCTATTTATATTCTTCGGAACAATTTCTAAGTAAAAGAACACGTTTAGTAACTATACAATTTTTTTATTTTCGGAATAGAAAAAGAATAGGAATGCTTTTGGTATGACCCACATTTTTTTTTTTTGTAACGTAGAATTTCTTTTAAATTTTTAATAACTTTTTTAGATTTTTTTTTTTTTCCTTTTTTCTTCTTGGCAACCGCCGTTGGCCGCTAGCGGCGATTGGTAGTGGCCAGCGGCCAGTTTTGGGAGGGGGGGCTGCCAGCAGCCAACAAGGGATGGTGAGAAATAAGAAGAAAAGAAAAAAAAGAAAATGACTCATTTCTAAAAATTATTTCAAGAAACAAGAAATTACTTTTTTCTACTTCTTATTTATGTTCCAAATCTATTCCCCTATTACTTTTCTATTCCAAGAAATAGAAAAAAATTAATTGATGTTACCAAATGAATTTCTATTATTTTTTTCTTCTACGGAACAAAAGAGCAGAACAACAAAGAAATAGGAACATTAAGAAACAAGCCTTAAATGAGTTAAGATGTGAGAAATTCTTGTTCAATCTCAGATTATAAGATAATTATGAAATTGAGTTGACAATCATCTTGACTATTTTAAATTGCGATTTTGTCTATTTTTAAGTTAATATCTACACAATATATATTAACGAAAGCTGTGTATTTCATGGAAATTTTAAGCAAAAATAGAGCTTAAAATCTATTTACCTTAATATTTTCTTTTCACTATTTGCGATTCTAGAGAAACTTTACTTACTAATAAAATAAATCTTATCATTACTAATTTAGTGTCTTTTTTTTTTTTTTTTTATCAAATGGAAAAACCTATCCAGAAGAGTCACGAAAAGGTTATCAAAAAGGGGAAAAACAAAATATCTTGTTAAGAAAAATCATGACTTTTCCTATTTAGATGATCTCATTGAAAACTTGGTTGCTCTATAGTTGTCTTCTGTTAATGGAATCAAAGGACAGTAGCAACATCAACTTGCTGCCTGGCCACTTGTAGGCCCTTTTCTATCACCCGCTAGTCACTCCATCTCTCTCAATTTATTCATTACAGCCAAAACACGATCAAACGTGGTCGGAATGTTACAGGCACCGAGTAGTCTGCTGCTTACTTAGCCTTTACAAAGCACAACGGCAAGATTGCCTTTAGTGGTAAACTTAGTCATGCTTTTCTCATTATGTGATCCTAATCCTTTGTTGTTCTTTTCCTTCGTTTAGGGAAGCTCAATCGTGCATGATTGGGTCATTGCGCAGCAACTTGCATGTGAATCCCTTTATGTCTCTTAATCATTTCCCGGGTCCATGCACTTTTCGACTGTATGTTTATTTCCTCCCGCAATAAGATCCTTTCTTCTCTATCATCCCTTCAGTTTGCTCTGATTTGTCCCTTCCCTACACATTTTAATGCTTCCTGTTGGGTCTATAGATGATGTTATGCATGTTGTACAGCTGCCCATGCCCAATGCATGATGGCTCATTGTATATCCTCAAAATTCAACTTTAGTTTGAATATCCAGTTGACAGTTTCTATTTTTGAAGACTAATTTGAAGGATTTTACTCTCCATGGACACTCATAACTGCTGCTCCACAACATCCCCACGGAGGGTCCTCATGAATTTTTCCGTTCTCCCACAGGATACTTTGATATGACGAGCTTAAGCTTATGGTAAGAGAGCTCAGCTCTAAAGAGCTGGGAGTTGTGCAGCGCCAAGCTGTAACTTGCAACAGCAATACGAAGCACTGATATTGTCAAACACGAAGTTCAGAATGCACTAGACAATCTTTCTTGCATCGCCCACGATAAAAGGACATGGAACTTCAGGTATTCCACACTCTTTGAAGACAACCGGTGCGAATGATAAAGATGTCACATTTCATTGCAAGATGCCTCTACGTGTATTTGTTTATCACTCTTGAGCGTTTGTTTACTTCCTGAAAGACTTCGTCATGGGAATCCTGCAAAAAAAATATCAAAAAAACAAACAGATGCTGGAGAAGGACGAGAAGAAAAGTGAGCCCGAGAACGACCTGCAAGACTCTCGGAAGGAGATGGTTGTCCTGAGGGGGTTACTGCCGGAAGTGTTCCACGAAATGGACCTGATGTGGGAGGACGTGAAGCAGCACAGCGAGAAGAACATGCTCCTGAACTCCAAAGGTCTCCATGTTGAAGAAGAAGATCGCGTCCCTGACAAGGACATACTCTTTAAGGATGGTTAGATAAGGATCTTGAAGGACTTCTTGCTGGAGTGATCGCTTGCGATTGTGAGGCAACCCCGATTCAAACTGTGAATATTATGCTTACGTTGCGCCTTTTTTTCTTTTACTGGGGATTGGTTGATTACAAAGAAATTCGGTACATCTTTTTCTTTACTGGCATGTTAGTCTCGATGACTTAAGGAAGAGCAGTTGCTGCATCAGCAATAGATTGAAATCAAGAATTTACAGTAAATATGACTGGTTGCTCGACAGACGAAGCACAAGTAAATCAATCTGGATGCACATGCATGGACGGCCTTTGCTAATATCAGATCGAACCAGTTTGACATCCAGTTCAATCGCTAAATCAGTGAAACAAACTGGCTTCCAAAATTAGATCCACCCAGTTTCTGAGTCCTACGGATACAAAAACTGGGCTTCTGGCTGCTGTTGCACAATGAAGGACTCCAGCACTCAACTCAAAGGACCACCAGCGCTCAGCTTTACCTCCAATGACGATACGATTCATGTATTAAGGGGCAATCAACAATATTACCACCAGCACTTCTCGCTTAGGCCAATTGTTTGGACCCACTGAAGCACGAACAGGCAATTTGACTACATCTCTGACCGGCCAAAGTTTGAAAATATTGGTGCAAAGCTCCGATCCCGACTTAAAACTCGACGATCAGAAATGAATCGCGGTGGAATTTATGCACTAATTAACTGCATAACTGAAGATGATAGCGAGTTATTATACCCGATAGAGGTTTTGGGTATTGTAGAGTTACCGTCGTGGCATGCTCCTCTTTCTCCTTGAGCAAATGAGGAATGCGGGAAAAACCTTCGTAATACTCCAAGTGAGGTTGATGCTCAACCTCCAGGGTACATTCCTCTGGTCGTTGCTCTAGTTGGAACTATGAGTTATACGTCGACATTTTACTTAAAATTCTGGTATTAAAACAATCTTAGCTTTGGCATCCCACAAACTTCAATCTAACATGCCAAAGAATCTCAGTTAAGAGGGAAAAAAAGTTTTAACATCTACATCTTCATTTAGAGTCCAGTTCGTTTCGTGAAAAATATCATATTTTTGGAAAACATTTTCTTAGAAGTCATTTTCTAAGAAAATGACTCTATTTTCCGATGTTCGGCCAAAACCTAAAATTTAAGTGGAAAATATTTTCCACCATTCGTTAGCTTATTTAATTGTTTGGGAAAAATTATCAAAAATTGAATTTTAATATTTTTAATTGACCAAAAAATTAATTTAATTTTTAATTTTTTTAAAATGAATTTTTAATTATTTATATTTAAAAAAATCGCAATTTTTTTTATTTATTATTTTTTCTTTCTTTTTCTTTTCCTTCCTCCTCCTTCTTCCTCCGCCGGCGCCTCCTTCCTCCTCCTTTTTCCTTCTCCTTCCACCGTCGATGCCTCCTTCCTAACGATGGCTGGCTGCCCGGTAGCCAACCAAGATCCAGTGGCCAGATCCGGCGAGCTTGAGGCTCGGCCGATCTCGCCCGAGCTCGCTGCAAGCTCGCTGAATCTGGCGGCGGAGCTCGAGCTTGCCTGGATTGGGAGCCTGAGCTCACGGCTTGCCAGAGCCCGGCGAAGCTTGCAGCGAGCTCCAGTGAGGCTCGAGCCCCGCCTAGCTCGCCAGATCTAGCGAGGCGCAAGCTCCGCCAAGGCCAGCAAGAGCTCCGCCTCACCCGATCTGGCGAAGGCCCGATCTCGGCTTCACTAGATCAGGCTAGGCGGAGCCTTAGGCCGGCGAGGTCACCGGCTGCGACCGGTCGCCGGACGCCGCCGTGGCCGATCGTCGGCACCACCAAAGAAGAAGATGAAAAGGAAGAAAAGAAAAGAAAAGAAATTAAAAACTCAATTTTAACAAAAAAGAAAGCATAAAAATAAAACGAAAATGTATTAATAAAAAGAAGCAAGAGGGAAGAAGTCATGGAAAACATTTTCCTCACTTTAAAGGTTGTTTTTTTCAATGATGGAAAATATTTTCTTTGACTAGTTCATTTTCCGTGAAAAGAACACCGGAAAATCCGGAAAACATTTTCCTGAAAGTCATTTTTCGCGAAACAAACGGACCCTCTTTACAATCAATATTGACAATATAGTGCCATAACACCAAAAAACAGAAAAACGAAAAACGAAAAAATAAAAAAAGGTCCCACCAACTAAGATAACAAATTACATAAAGAAATGACGAATTTAGAATTATTTGAGTTTGCGCTAAATCAAATAAGGAAACTTAACTCTAATAATCAATCTATCCTCCACAAAAAAGAAGAGAAAGGATCTTTCTAGTTTATTCGACTGAAAAGTGCCCTACCCAGGAGTATCATCATCTCTTCCATCTCCTCTTGCATGTAAAGAGCTCTCACAGCTAGACCTCATCTCATTATATATACATTCAGAAACTTGTCAAATTACTAATGATTTTAACTTTTAAGCTTAATTTGCTTATTTTTGTAAATTGGAGTCGAAATGGTTCAATTTTAATCAAATTCTAGACATTAAACACGCTCCATGTCCGTCACTCTTTACTAAATCACCCAGTTACAAATTTTAGAATGTGTGCCGATCTAGGTGCAGCACAACCAAATCAGTCACGAGTAAACACTTGGCAAGTCATTGTGAATAAGCTTAAATGTTGATTGATATTTTCATGATTTTATGAGCGATGATTGCGGAGTTTGAGCACAATGCAATTAAACCAAGAATTGACCACAATGTAGATCAATTATTTTCTTTTTCTAAGAAGAACTTTATGCGATCCAATTTGAGAAAATTATAAACCAAGTAAGACGAAGGTGAGTATAAAATTGAGCCAAATCAAATTAAATTATTCAGCTCGAAAAAAAAAAAAAAGTCATACCTAATTTTCTCACCCTCTTTAAGAATGGATTTAAAAAGATTTTAAGAATTTATCAGATCCATTAAACCTCAATATATAATAACAAAACTCCATCAAACCTCTTTTTCTTAAAAAAGAAAAATAAGCCAAGAGCCATTCCTCCCCGCTTCCCGCCTATATATATATATATATATATATATATATATATAGATTCCCTCCGATTTGCCATCGTTTCCAAAATCCACAAAAATTTTGGAAGTCTCTTCTCCTGCGCAGACGCACCGAACTCCATGGCCGATCGTCGCACTCCATCATCGTCGAAGATGCTTTTGAGTTTCACGATCGACGACGAAGACCTGCTCGAAGCGATCGACGAACGTAAGTCAGGGCAAAACAAGAGCGTAGGCAACTGCTCTCTGTTCATCTCGTCGCTTTCGTTTTCTCGTCGATGTTCCGGTGCGTCGTTTGATTCTGAAGTTGATCATCGTGATTTTCTGGTCTCTGTTCTCAAGTTAACTGTATATCTCTTCGAATGTCGATGTTAAGTGACTCTGAATACTGCTGAGTGGATGAGCTCGATTTCGGTTTCGGTTTCGGTTGCTCAGTTTAGCTCGATTTTCCTGGAACATCGCCGTGAATCCATTTGGTGTTTTTGCATCTCGGCCTTTCTCTCGAACTTGTCGCAATTTTCTGTGCGTACGATAATTTTTAGTTTTTGTCTTCTGATCATCCAAGAGCAATTCCAGCCGTCGTTATGTTACGTGACATCCACTGGACGTCTTTTTTCCCGTGTATTCGTGACGTAGCTGGATTAATAAGGAATATCCTAAGCTAAATTCATCAATAATATCTGTTGGAACGCTAGATTGTCAGTGATGATCTAGGAAATGCTTTTGTCCTGACATTCTACATTCACCAGAAAACTTAGTTTAACGCGATGGTTAAGCTCGAGTTTTCGTTGAAGGACATTTCTGGTTCGCTGAAATCCAGCAAAGTGAAGAATAATGTGAAGAGAAAATCAAAGACTAAGATCGAAGAGTATCTCGAGCGTGTAATGCGGAAAGCTGATATATCTGTCGAGAAGGATCTGAAATTGGAAAGGTAGCTTGCCAAGAAGCTCAAGGTGAAAGGATGGAAAGCTACGTGGATCAGACAACGGAATGAATATGTTATTTAAAGGAATTCCTTCTATTCTTGATTCTTTTGAACAAGAAGCACCAGGGGTAAGAGAAAATCGTAGCGAAATATTTGAAGGTAAATATTCAGGAGAAAAAAGTGAAATGTCCAACTAAAAGCATATGCAGGATGATGGAAAAGCTGTTCATGTTAAGGCTGGAGCCTGTGACTCAGTAGACTAGAAACCCCTTCATTTCAGCTCTCAAGTGAGTTCATGAGCTCCGCAAATTTCAATTCATTTCCTTTTTGTAATGTGATTACCGAGAATGATTCTGAGTTTCCATTCGACTTCCTCTTGAACTTCTTGTGATTTTCTGTGCATGCGATAGTTTAGTTTTCTTTCCTTAAATGATGAGAAGTAATTTCCGCTACTACTTGAATATGATACGTCCAATTGGCCTCTTTGACATATGTCTTCTAAATCATACAAGAGCAATTTGGCCTTTGTTATGTTACGTCACATAGTAATTGCACCATCGGTACATCTATTATCCATGTATTTATGGCATAGATGGGTTAATAACGAATCTCCTAAGCTATATTCGTCAACAATCACTATTGGAACACTAGACTTTCTACATTCACCAGAAAATATGGAGTTAAACACGATGGTGGGGTGTTTTTTTTTTTATTTGCAGGTATTTCTCAGGGAATCCATGCTGGAGATGTGAAAAAGATACAGGATGCAGGGATCGACACTTGCAAATGCCTTGATGATGCATACAGAGAAGGTATATCTGATATTCAGTTCCGAAAATTAAGTGGAGGTATTATTTGGCTAAGGTGATTTCCTCTGTCTTTGTTTTGTTTTTTTGTAGCACTTAACTAGAACCAAAGGTTTATCTGAAGCAAAAGTTGATAAGATATGCGAATCAGCTGAAAAGAGAGTGGTTAGAGCTTAATTTCTTCTTATCCTGAGATGGCGCTGTAATCAATTGCAACTTCTATATGCATCTCACAATAACTTCTCTTTGTTTTCATCAGAATTCTCATTTTATTACGGGAATTGAAGCTATGCTCAGAGTAAGTTATGCTCAGAGTAAGTCCTTAATTCGGCAAATTTCAAGCTAAAAATGGTTCAGAAGACCTGAATGAGTCATTGACCCTTGAAATAAAGCCTGCAAACTAGCATATCGACTGTAGAAAACTGCACTTGCTCTAAACACTACTTATCTCACTGCACAAAGTACTTTTACTGTCTTCGTTTTTTCCAGAGCAAGTCAGTTATTTGCATCACAACTGGAAGCCAAGCCCTCAATGAGCTTTTAGGCAGTAATAGACTTTCTTTTGCAGATTGTGTATATTATTCTTCATGCGTTTCAACAAAAACAACTTTCCCTGGTTCTGCAATGTTAAACAGGTGGTACTGAAACTCAGGCAATTACAGAAGCATTTGGTGTATCTCGGTGACAAGCACAGTCCAATAATGTTACCCTTGATGAACTTTTAGTTGCTTTTGTTAGTTGGCTTTCTCAGAAAATGCTGCTGACGTCACTTCAGGTCTGGGGAAACACAGCTTGCACATACCCTGTTTGTGACTACTCATGTTGGTCTGAATTGCATGTTAGGTTTCCATCGTTAACTTCTATTTCATGTTATGTTTCCTAGATGAACAACATAAGTAGCAAGATAATGATTGAATTTCTAGTAAAGAATAAAGCTGTGGTTAATCTTGGCATCAGAATGTGTTTATTAGGTGATTCTGGAAGTTTGGCACTCTCATCTTCTGTAAACTGCAATCAGCGTACTGGAACACACAATCTATAGTGGTTCAAAGGAGAGCGTACTAGGTCATGCCTTAGTCATTGTCAGACTTGGACTTGGGTTGATCATCAGTTGAATAGGATGCTTGAAGTACTCTACTATATATGCAAATCCTACAACATTATTTTCCCTTCTTTCCATCACTCTTCATTAAAGCTGATCCCATTCCATGAGATATTATCTTATGGTTTGTGGATTCCACGATCCTAACAATTTTTCCAGTTGCCAACTCACATGGGAGGGGCAAATGGCAAGGTAGCATACCTTGCCACAGAAAAAACTTTGTATCCTATTATGATCTGTTGGTCATTTTCTTGACCTCAACAAAGCTGCTTTTGTTTCATACTTGGCTTATGTCCATGTAAGTGCATATGCGCTTTCTTAACTTGGTACACCTGCAGTTGCCATGATCGAATTGTACAAATAGCTGAAAGATTTGGCATGGATCCTGGTGCCGTCGCACGTAATGTAAGCAATGCTTTCTACACTGGTGGCAAGTCTTCCTTCTTTTCTGGCTAATGTACTTGCTGCAATCTAGTCTTTCTGTGAATTTGAAGATCATTTATGCCCGTGCCTCTACTTCTGAGCATCAGTACAACTTGCTTCTCAGTTTGGCTGCCAAAATGTCTGAAGAACCATTTAGGTTCCCGGTAAGACAGTGCTCAAGAATCAAACTGCACACATTTTGTAAGGTGTCGATGGTTGACCTTAGCTGAGTAATATCTTTCAGATTGTGGATGCAGTGATCGCTCTCCTTCGAGTGGAATATAATGGAAGGGGAGAACTTGCAGGGCGTCAGGCTGATTCTGAAACCATCAAATCATGCGAGTTGCAAGCTCATCTGGTTTGACACTAATAGATTCCCAATTGCAGCAAACATTGGCACAAATGCTGTCACGCTTACTTAAGATAGCCGAGGAATTTAATGTGGCAGTGTACAGGACCAATCAATGTACCGCATCACATCTCATTTCTCCCACCTAGTCATGCATCCATTAAAGGATCTTATCCAATTTTGCTCTTTGATGGTTGCACACTGAAAAATAGCAATTTGGGGACTACACTAAGCTCATACTAGTTCTCGTAAATCTCAAGAACCAGCTATTTGGTGTAAACTAGTGATGCATACGGTAGCTGCAGTCCATGAGTTAAGCAAAAAAGATAATTTTTTTGACGACTTTTTCTTTGATTTCTTTGTTTCAGTGGCATCAAAGAAGCATGCAGGTGGGCATGTTCTGGGTCATGCAACCACAATTAGGTTGATGTTTACGAATGGCAAAGGTGAGCAGTGGGTTTGCAAGGTGTTCGAAGTTCCAGACCTACCTAAAGCTGAAGCTATATCCTTTTTGTCTGGATCTTCGTCTAGCTATACACTTTATTGAAATTTACCAGATTACACTGCAGACATTAAACGAAATTTCTAGAAATCTAATATCAATCGGAGAGAAAGTTGATACTAAGTCTATATATGGATAGGTGGAGACCAGAATTTGAGCAGTATACTTGTAGTATACTTGCATGCGCTGCCTGTGCTATGGAAACAAAATACCCAACCATTGATGATGGCATACTGCAGATCTTCCTTTAGTTTTATACTTCGTTGAAATTTTTCAGACCACACTGCAGAGACCAAGTAAAATATCTGGAAGTCTAGATCAAAATCTGTGAGAAAGTCGATGCTTAGTCTCCATAGGGATAGGTGGAGACCTGATTTAAGCATGATACTCACTGTATACTTGATGTTGCCTGGAGATCCCTGAACATGTTGAATACGAATTTTGTCCAGAGGAATTAAACAAAAAGACAGTAGGACCGGTATGTTATTTTTAGCTGTGCTATTACGTAGACGATGCACATCTATCAAGACCATCGCTTAATTTTATCAAAAAATTTAAGAAGAGCTCATCTGTCAATAAGATGAGACTGAGATATTCCATATATGTTGAACTTGACAAACACATGTTTTCCAGATAACACCAGGAGGCATCACTGATGCGAAGGACTGAAGGAGTCTCTCCAACCAGGAAGGCAGGCGAAGTGCTTTTATTTGTTAATATGCAATTTGATGTTAGTCATTGTATTGACCGCAAGAGGCATATAATGAGCTCCCAAGCACTTGTTCATTTCCTTTCTTTGCAATGGACACTTTGTAACCCTTGTCATAGCTTGTCCCTAAGTTTCATGTCCTCGACAACAAACCATTCATGAATGACATGAGATACTTTCTCTAACTGTGATGGTGACCCAAAAGATTTGTCAACTACAATGTCACCTTTGTGTATCAAATGCAAAATATATCATAAGGGTAAGGCTGAAGTATCCTTTCTGCTTCTTCTATTTATGTTTAGCCAATTGAATGCAAATAATACAGCGTTATATGCTCATAGGAACTTAATCGAGCATGGCATGTAATTGAAAGGTCATAGGACTTCATAAGAGATGTAACCAAAAGAAAATTATTCAGTGTCATTTCGAATAATCTCAAATGAAATGAAATTTATCAATCACTGTGTTTCGTCATAAAGAAAAAAAAAAATTTATCTAGTGCAATATGTTTTTAACTACACATAATAGCAGATGGGTTTAAGGTCAACAATTTGTGGATATCATGGTTTTTATGAGCCCGAGAAGAAATCTAGTCACAATATTTGAAAGCTAATTACCCAACATCATCTCTATTGCGTTCGCAATAATTTTCTTTTGATAATTAAAAAAAACTTTGTTGAACTTTCTTACACGAGCAATCTGGCTTTTGTTTATGTTACACGACATTCAAATCGCACCATTGCAGTAGCTGCAGTCCTTGAGTTGGGGAAAAATATGATTTTTGATGACTTTGTCTTTGATTTATTTGTTTCAGTCGTAGATGATCTAGGCGGTGCTGTGTTCAAATCAGACCCAAAGAAACCTGCGGGTGGGGATGTTCTGGCTCATTTAGCCACAATTAGGTTGATATTTAGGAAAGGCAAAGGTGAGAAGCGCGACTGCAGGGTGTTTTAAGGCCCCAAAAAAACTGGAAGCTGAAGCTAAGTCGATACTGAGTCTACATAGGGATAGGTGAAGACCTGATTTAAGCACGGTTCTCACAGTATACTTGATGGTGTATGGAGATCCACGAACACGTTGAATACAAATTTTGTGCAGAGTAATTAAACAAAAAGAAGTGGATATCCAAAAAAATTTTAAGCAAGACTAGTAGGTTAGCTGTGCAGCCTGTGCTATGTAGACTGCACATCTATCAAAACCATCACTAATTTATGTAAGAAATTTTAGCGAGAGCTCATATGTCAATAGGGTGAGATCGACAAACGCACGTTTTTCAGAAAACAACAGGGGCATAGCCGATAAGGACTAAAGAGGTCTCTCCTACCAAGATGACCACGCGAAGTGTTTTTTTTTTTGGGTTAATCTACAGTTTGATTTTAGTCATCGTATTGATAGCTACCTCTATCTTCACGTTAAGTTTGTATCGGCAGGCATCAAGCTCCTTTTGACAGCTTTAGAATTGCAAGAGAGGTTACCGCTTTAGCCTTAATATCTAACGTCCTATCATTGTCTATTATTGAAGTTCACATGACCCTTCAGAAGGTGTTGTGTAAACTTGATTTCCATATGAGAACCAACACGCTCCAAGTTATATTGGTTCACATTTGTTCTCATATGACAATGTCGTCCTGGTCTGATTTACTAGTAGAGATTCTATGCGGAAAGCATTACATTGGATAGACTTTGCATGATGGCTAAATGAAATGCCAGAAAGATATTACTGCACAAGCATGATCAGGTTCTGTAAAGGCTTGGTTTTAAAGTACATATACAGCTGCATTAAAACGATGTCATCTCAAACTCTCAACATAGAGCAACAGACCATTAGAGCTGAAAAAATTGTCAATGTATGAGAAAGGGTGACTGGGTCATAAAGCAACAGAAGGCCATTCAATAGCTAATGGCCTGGCCAGAAAAGGGCCACAATGCATGACTCGGCTGTGCAAGCACAAGTTCGCAGCACTCCCAAGTCTAGGCATGCTGGACTGTTAGTCTCTGCACCACTTCAAATGTAGCGCTTTGCACTCAGCCCGAGCTATTCACCCTAGGAACTGGTTTCACCTCATTCGGTGCATGCTCGCAACTCCTCAAACATTTAGAGCTGGTAAAGAAGCATCCTGAGTTGGAAAAGAAGGCAACATTAGCAGGTGAATGATTTGGCACTCAAAAATCATTGGAAGAGCAACATCGTAGGTGAAAAGGCACATTTCAATACATGCATACAGGTAAAGAACAATATTTTAACCTTAGATTATAAATTTATGTTCGAAACCAATTTTTCCAAAATGCTGTTATCCAACAGCATAACATTCTCCTCTGAACTCTGCTTAATATCAGCAGAGCTCATCCATCCTTACTTTTCACATTGCAATGCATGGACCAAATTCCAGTGGAGCCGCATCAACAAACCAAAAAAATAATTACCTTTAGGGATGGTGCGAAAGACTTCCCAAAGCCCATCTTCACGACTTCTGCATCATCTGAGCGAACAAGACTGCCTCCAGAATCAATTCCCCAGAAGGAAGGAAAACTGCCATAAAATCCTGAATGATCAGAGAACAGAAAGGATTAGATATAGATTGCAGGTGGAGGGAGAGATTGAGAGCGATATCCCAGAACGAAACCAATGAACATTATTATTACTCACACAGGCCAGAAAAGGAGTTTTAGAAGAGCTGTCGAAGAGCACAAAACCAAACTTCCTGCTGATATCTCTCACAACTCGATCCACAGGGTAAGGCTTCTGATCCCTTGAGAGTTCTATAAGCTTCTACGACGATGATGACCTCATTAGCGGTTTTATGCCATCCATATCACCGCTTAAGAAGAGCAACATTGTCTATGTGTCCTTGAAACAAGCAGGAGATATCATCGACAACCACAAACAATCTGCCAGAGGGTAAGGCATGTCAAATCTCGATGTGGGATGAGCTGATTGCGCAGAGAAGACAGTACCACAATTTCCATCATTTAACAATCGAATAAACTTCATTTTCTGGCTTTCAAAATGAACTAGAGACTCGAGTTCCAATATCTCCTTTAGGCTGATATATGGAACCTTTCATGGTATCACAATAAAGTCCAACAAAAATCAGTTTGATCTAACCATTGCCTCTCTAAACAATGAAATCACGATTATTTTTTCTTTTTTGGTGGTTAAAGCTACCTTTATCAAGAGATGGAGTGGGAATTTGAATCGAAGAAAGATAAACTTTATTCTTTGAATGGGTTTCAGCCCACGTAGTTCATTCAAAATTTAGCTGTTTCATTCACATATTCAAACATCTGTTTTCAATTTATCCTTCCATCTACAATAACCGTTATGGGAAGAAAGAGAGCTTCTTATTTTGAATATTGACCTGCAAATGTTAAAAGGATATTATCTAACCAATTCACATACAGAAATTCACATTGTATTTTGTGGCTCCTACAATATATCACTAAAAGCAATTCTGTACTTAGAGTCAAAAGTACAACTTTTTAACCTATTGGCAAGTGATACTGCATATTCAATGTTAAAAGCTTAAGACTCATCCTTCCATGAGCCCCAATCAAAATGACAAACGAGGGCCGCTGTTACTGTGAGTACATCCTGTATATCAGCAGCAATCCTCTCTTCATCCTTTTTTGCTTTCTCTATGTAACAAAGCCTCATTTTATGTTTTATAAGGTAAGGTGATGTGATCCCATTGAACCACTCTTGGCTGATGACAAGAACTAAACTCAACTGATTCGACGAGAACTGAAGTATCTTATTATGATCCTGGAAATTCTCACAGAAAGGCGCCACCTTGCCTTGAGAAACCACCCAAAGCTTGTCCATGCTTCCAAATATTGGATGTGCATCGTGACTAACCTGCAAATCAAGGTGAAAAGATGGCTATTAGCTGTAAACACAATTCATCATTGGTCAAATTGAAGTATTCTGGCAAAAAAATCAATCTCACCATCAGACACCTTCCTTGGAACAAGACCAGCCCTCAAATGAGTGCCTCAACCGCATCCAAATGCTGCAGTTTGGGATAGTAAAAGCATAGAATCATACTCATCAATCCTTGGACAAGAAACTAGCAATTTACAAAGATAGAACTTTAGTAATCATAGGTCATTAAAGTAGAACTTAAAGTCCACATTTATAAACAAAGAAATTTCCACATTAATTATGTGCAAAACCCAATGCTGCCTATAGGATATTGGAACTACTTGGTATTACAGATTACTGCAATACAAAAAACACTGATCATGCTAGCATACATGTTTGATTCCCAATATTTTGCCAGTTGGAACAATTAGATTGGTTCTGTTCTATTATAAGTTAGATGTGAGATGGCAGAGGCTCCCTGTTGTGATCACTAATTGGTTCCATTGTATTTTCAATGTAAAGACCAGATTCCTATTAGTTCAAATAGTGCAAGAACAATATAACAAGCTAACTGAAAATGTCATCGAAGTCAAAAAATGGAGAAAAATGAGTAAAACTTACCAGATGATTGGATGGCTCGCAAGCAAAACTATGGGAGGTTTCTTGAAAGTTATCTAGGCAAATGCAACACTGCTTTTCTGACCACCTATTTATATGGGAAAAGAACCATGTTATATGTGCAATAACATTCAAAAAGCCTCAGAGAAAGTACACAGTGAACTGCAATTTAGATTACAAATTAACTCACCTCTAAAAAAGGTTCACGATCTCACACAAAAATTGCTTCAATAAAAAATTTACATATGCAACAGTAGCAGAGAGGGAGGAGATGTATCAGACAAGGTTTGCATTCGTTGAAGTGCAAGATTTCCAGTTAGACCAAACAAACACAAGTAAGCTCGAAACTTTTGTTCTGGAACTGCCCACACGAAAAATGCCACATAAGAAGGTATTTTCAGATAAAATAACATAATGTAAGACAAAATAATATTCCACATTAGAGTAAATGCACACAACTGATACTTTAAAGAACTGAATAGATTTCCCCCAGAGGTCACTGCTAACAACACAATCACAGAAGTAGGTAGCATATCATTTCAATCTCAACCAAACAAGCATAAGTAAATTGGCTAAAAATTTCTTGCAAGCTTTTAGTAATAGTTCCTAACCCACCAGGGATCAAGACCCAAGCGGAAGGTGATTTATGGGATATCAATGCTGTCATGAATTGGTGTGGCATTGAAAGGTTGGAGCCATGAGGCGCCCCAGAATTCTATGGCAGATTGACTGGTTAATACTACGAAGGATCATCATCAACAAAAAGAAGGTTCTCGATGATAATGGAAACCATTGAAAAAAAGGGGAAGTGCATCCCTTTGCTTCGCAATCATATCACAGCATCCACATAACTAATCACTGTTTTTAGATTCTAGAAAAGGTTATTCTTATTTAGATCATATTCACTAGAAGAAAATTTAGAACATCTCAGCGCACCAAATAAAATTAAATGCCTCTTTTTTCTTTTATTTAATTGCAAAAAGTGACACTTAACATTGACAGCATTAGCCCCACCTCAACAGCATTCACAAGTGATCCTTCCAAGAGATTTTTCCAGTACAGAGCACAGTGGTATCTACAAAGCAACAACAGTGAATGAGCTTAAGGGCACAAGAAAAAAGAAGTTGGGAAGAGAACATACAACAAATGCTGAAAATGCAGAGGAATATGATTGTAGAACACTACGATTCTTGGTGATTCTCACACAAAGCATAGTGCATTTTGATTTACAATTTGTTTGGTAGGTCACTCAAGTGCAAAAATAAGCACAGTTTTTGGGCATCAAGAAGAGTTCAAGATATGTCATCAATATAGGGAGATGCAGCTTTGTGAACATTTCATTCTACATATATCAATCTTTCACCTTCAGTGGCTGGTTTGTGAAAAATCTGAACGAGGAAAATCAGTTTGTATCAAGCATCAAATTGAAGAACCGGCTTCACCTCATCCGGTGGGTGCTCATAACTCCTCAAACCTCCAGAGCTGGTGAAGCAGCATCCTGAGTTGGAAAAGAAGGCAACGTTAAAGGTGAACGATTTGGCGCTCAAACACCGTTGGAAGAGCAACATTGTAGGTGAAAATGAACAAATCGAAACATGCATACAGGTAAAGAACACCATTTTAACCATAAATTATAAATTTAGGTTCAGAACCAATTTTTCCAATATGATATTACCCCACAATATAACATTCTCCTCTGAACTCTGCGTAATCTCAGCATAGCTCATCCATCCTTACTTTTCACATTGCAATGCATGGACCGAACTCCAGTGGAGCCGCATCAACAATCCAAAAAAATAATCACCTTTAGGGAATGGTGCGAAAGATTTCCCACAGCCCATCTTCACGAATTCTGCATCATCCGAGAGAACAGGATTGCCCCCAGAATCACTTCCCCAGAAGAAAGCACCACTTCCATCAACATCCTGCGTGGTTCAGAGAATCGAAAGGATTAGATATAGATTGCAGGTGGAGGGAACGATTGAGAGTGATATCCCAGAACGAAACCAATGAACATTATTATTACTCACAGAGGCCTGAAAAGCGGGTTTTAGAAGAGCTGTCGAAGAGCACAAAACCAAACTTCCTGCTGATGTCTCTCACAACTTGATCAGCAGGGTAAGGCCTCCGATCCCTCAGAGTTCTATAAGCTTCTATGACAATCATGACCTCATTAGCGGTTTTGTTCTATTCATATTGCTGCTTACGAAGAGCTACATTCTCTGTGTCCTTGGAACAAGCAGAAGATATCATTGACAACGGCAAGCAATCTGCCACACAGGGTAAGACATGTCAAATCTCGATGGGGGATAAACTAATCGAGAAGAGAAGATAGTAGTGCAATCTCCGTCAATTAACAATCCAATAAATTTCATTTTCTGGCTTTCAAAATGAGCTAGAGACTCGAGTTCCAATATCAGTCTGTATTACGCATCGAATTGAGGGAGCAGAATCAAAATTGATGCCTTGAAAACCAAAAACATACCCGAACCCAAGAAAACTTACATTACATCAAAGAATGAATCCCGGCAGTTAACAAATCTATCATCATGGCTCGGGCATGATCGATTTTACTTCATTGGATCCGAATGCTATCAATGCTGATGAAAGGGATTTCTTGAAGGGAGAGAGAGAGAGGGCCATCCTCTGGCAAGTACCCCAACTTCACATCCATATATGAAAAAAAAATTGTCGGGATTGAGGCCCAAACAGAAACAGAGGAGGCTGAATTAATTGTTGTTCGAAAGAGCATTGCAGTGGCTAAAGAGAAAAGCCGGCCCAAGGCAGTAGTGGACATGGATGCAGCTGTGGCATACAAGTATATCATCATCATCATCATCAACTTTCGCAAGCCAGTGCACTTGGAGACTAAACGAAGCTCTTGCTGGATATTCAAGCTGCTAATTATCAATTTTTCAGCTCTGAATTTCAGTCGTACTTCACGAAAAGCAAACGTCTGCGCGCATTGGAAGAAATTACTTCGTATTAAGCATCGAACTAAAGAACAGAAACACGAAATCGATGCATTCAAGACGAAAGGAATTACCTGAACCCTTACAAATCTGACCGTAGATGGAAGGGATTGAATCGCGGCAGTTAGCAAATGAAAGCGAAAGTGGATCGATTTCACTTCATCGGATCTGAGAACCCAATCGATGCGGATGTCGAGGATTTCTCGGATTTTCGGAAATTCATGCGGAGCGTCTCCACGGGAAAGTATCGATTTGTATTGAGCATCGAGTTGAGGAATCAGAATGGAAACCGATGCCTTCAAGACCATAAACTTACCCGAACCCTAAGAAAACTGACCGTACATGGACGGATCAATTTATTGGATCTGAACGCGATCAATCTCGATGTAAGGGATCTCTTGGATGAGGGGCCAATAGTCGCCGGTGTCTTTTGAGCATCTATCTTTCAGAATCTCGCATCCCTCTATATAAAGTTCTTGGAGGGAGGGAGGGAGGCCATCTTCTGGCAAGTCCCTCAACTTGGGGCAATCACAAATCCCTAACTCTTGGAGAGAGGAGAGATGGTTGCGAAGACCGTTTGATAATCTTTCCATGTTCCTCATATTATAAATCCAAAGAAGCCGAAGAGAGGAAGGAAAGAAAAGACTCCAAGCATCCTCGTCGTCTTCTTCCGAAGGAAACCACACCATGTCTCCCTCCGCTCCCATGCAACCTCCGTCTATAGCAAGATGAGTGAGGGATGTGAGCATGGGCAAGCCCCATTCTCTCATTGGTTGCTTCAAATTATCGCAGCCCTCAATATAAAACGAAAGCAAATTGGGAGGAAAACCTCCTTCGGGCAAGCATTTGATATTTTCACACCCCAAAATGTGTAGCCACCGGAGGGACGTAAGATGATGCCACTCCTTTGGTAGAGACTTCATCTTAGAAAGCGACCAAAGTACAAGTCTCACCAGGGTGATGGGAAGGGGAGGGAAGTCTTCTATCTCCAATGCCGGACACTTCCGTATATCCAATTTAGTGAGATGGGATAATGTGTGAAGGCACCTTGGTAGACTTATCAAATTCTCACATCTATCTATAGTTAAAGAGCCCAGCGATTTTGCTATGGCAAACGGAAACGATATCAAAGAATCACATTCACTCATATTAAGAAATTCAGGTTGAGATATCGAATTGTTGTTGCTATGGTCATCTTGAGAAGTTATTAGTCTCGAGAATTTTGGACAATTCTCAATCCTCAAATGTCTTAATGTGTACAACTTGCTTGGAAGCTTTTCTAAACTTGTGCAATTGCTCAATTCTATCTTTTCAAGGTTGCAAAATAGCTCCATTTTTCCTTCTCCAGCCACGAAAGATGTGAATTGAGGACAACTATCGATACCTACATACCAAAGGCAAGTAGGATTTTGTGTCTCATTTCCTTCTTGCCACAAGTAGTTTAGCTTGTCACACCCTTTTATATAAAGCTCCTCCAGCTCAACCAAGTAGCTCGTAAAGCCATGATCAAAGCAAACAAGTTCAACAAGATTCTCAATTTTGAGACTGATCAAAGAAGTTAGGTTGGCGAAGATTTTTAAGATCTCTTTGTTACAATCCTTAAGGTATAACTCACGAAGAGATGGGAGGCAAATCACTTTGGTTGAGTTATTCAAATGTGGGCATGAATGAATTTCAAGCTTCATGAGAAGATCAAGTTGACTAGGCAATGTCCCGACCAATGAATGACAGCTTCGAACAACAAGATGCTGAAGACAAGAGAATGGGACATCTTCTTCTTGACCCCCAACACAATGAGACCAATCCTTCCATACCAACATCTCTCCCAACTTCAAAGTTGTTAAGGATGAAAAAGGCCTTTTACCTCCATAAAATTCAGGGCCTAAGGTGCTTACTGCATGTAGACCTTCAAGAGATAATTCTCTAAGTGAAGGTAGTTGTCCAAGTGGTGGAAGCCATGTGACATTAGGACAATCTCGTAAGCATAAAGAAACTATTTTAGAATAAGATAGACCATCCAACCATGAGGGGAATCTTGCACCACCATAATGCGAGATAGAGAGACGTTCAAGATTAGTGTGAGGTCGTAGAGAGTCAAGCACCAGTTCTTCGCACTTCCCATTATGCAAATTTCCAAAATTTTCACCCCAATCCAAGAATAAGTTGCTAAGGCCTCTCTTTCCAAATAAATTAGCATCAACCGCATCTCTGACTTCTTTTACCTTTTGCAATTCTGATATGAACAATTCTCCTTGAAGATGTTGCAAGTTCTTTAACTCCTTTAATAGTGACCCTTTCTCTGGTCCTACTACAAACTTGGGGAAGATGATTATATTCTTCAAATTACTCATACCCAAAGGCATCTTTTTGAGACTCCCTGTATCTCTAATGTCAAGAAATTGTAACCTGACCAATTTTGTGATGCTTGTAGGCAACATAGAAAGCATTTGACAACCTCTTAAGATCAAAGCTTGTAATTTGCACAAGGCGCCAATTGACTCAGGTAGCCTTTTGATATTGGTGTATGAAAGATTGAGATATCGAAGATGTTTTAAATCACAGACACAATTCGGTACCTCTACGATGTTACAATGGCATAATGATAATACTCGCAAGCACTTCAAGTTTGTTAACAAGTCATGCAGCACCTTTCCAGAAATAAAAATTCCTTTTTTATCATTAAATTGAATAGTCAACAGCATCAAACTTCTTAGTACCTTCATTGTAGCATATGCTCTCAAGCTTTTTGACGTAACATATCGTGAGACAAATGATGCATAACGAGCTTTTTCTTTAAAAGTGGCATCATCTTCATCACTCACTACCTGAGACTCCTCTACCCGAGACTCCCTAGAGGTAAAGCATGTCTTATCCGCAATTGACTTCGCTAGATCATTCAAAAGATCATGCATCAAAAACTTCGATGTGTCAATATTAGATTGTTGAAAAAAGGATCTAGATACTAACTCATCGAAGTATTTCCTTCCTGATCTCAAGATATTCTCTTTTGCTTTTCGTCCATCTAAAAAGCCCTCCGTTATCCATAAGAGCACCAGCTCATCCCTCTCAAATTCGTAGTCCTTTGGAAATACTGCACAATAAGTAAAACATCTTTTCAAATAAGAAGGGAGATGGACATAACTCAATTTCAAAGCTGGAAGAACCTCATCATTTTTTGCCGATGCTACATCCCACATTCTGTTATTTAAGATATCTTCCCATTCATCTAGATTCTCTTTATTACGTAGGAGACCGCCCAATATCTTCACCGCCAAAGGTAAACCTCTACATTTTTCAGCTATTTTCTTGCCTACTATTTGCAGATGTGGGTGCCTCTCGAAATTTCTTGCTTCCAAAGCGTGATAAGCTAATAAGTCAGTACAATTATCAACGGACAACTCCTTCAAAGAATATGGTGAAGCTCCCGTTATGGAAACCACAGAATGGTTGCGCGTCGTGATGATGATCTTGCTTCCCTTAGCCCCTGCTTCAAATGGCTTTAAGAGGGAAGTCCATTCTCCATACTTCTCATTCCATACATCATCTAAGACCACAAGGAACTTCTTTTCGGATAGATCATCTTTCAACTTAACTTGCAGCCAGTTAAGATCTTTGCCCTCGCAAGACAACCCAGTGATCGATTGTAAAATAGTCTTCGTTATGTGGAGAACATCAAAAACATCTGAAACACAAACCCATGCTTTCCTCTCGAAATAGCTACTCATTTTGGGATCATTGTACAGCCGTTGAGCCATGGCCGTCTTTCCAACACCACCCATCCCAACTATGGGGACTATGCTTAGCCTAGCATCAGAATTTTCGACCTCACCGATCAATAGTTCCAATATCTCCGCTTCTTCCTTCTCCCTGCCAAAAAATCGAGTCTCCGGCAAAGAAGTGCTTTGGAGCCTTTTGTTGGTGTGGTTGGATATGTCCACGGCATTCTCTCTTAAGCTTAGATGAGCTTTCCTGGTGATAATCTTTTTCCACCTACCATTGATTTCTTGTACCTTAGTTTCAAACAGGTTCAAGCACAGGTTCGAGTTCGATCCAGAGGATCCATCTTGGCCAAAGCAAGGGAACAACCTTTTATTTTGACCTTTGCTTGTGCTGGATTCTGCCCCGGACTTAACCTGAGTGGCTTCAATCATGAACTCATCAAGCAAGTCTTCCATGTCATAGGCCAAGTCCCTAACATCGTCCAACCACGACTTCACTAGACGGTTTTCGCCTAACTGCTTGTCCTTTGCATCATCCAGCACTATATTGATTGTTTCCAGCATCCCCTTCCACTCATCGAGTGGGGTGATGCTGATTCCTTCTCGTTGGGCATAGTCCAATCCCAAAGAAGCAAACTTGCTGAAGAGGACCTCAAAGAGGGAACTCAAAAAGATCTCTCCAATGGCCGTGGGTGAATCAGTCTCTGAAGAGAAAAACAAGGGCAATGAAGAAGCTAAATGACAGTGAGCTAATGGAGAGAGAAAACTATGAACTCCAAGAAGACCAAGATTGTTTGCCTACCTAAAAGATCGAACAAAGACGAAGACTTTTAAGGACGATTTCTGTCCACAAGTGCTCATTTCATCTCTTCCATTCGTATTTTGTTTTTTTTTATAGTCAAAGCCCAAATATTTGTAGTTTCCACAATCATATTTTCATTCATGTAATTTAACCATAAACTAAGGGAATACCAAGGCTTTTGTGGACATCATGTTTTTTTTTTTTTTTTTGTCTAGAAAGTGAAGCAAAAGTCAAAAGGGAAGGCAATAAAATTCAAGAAGGTCAAGACTTTTTAGGATGCAGATGGCTTTGTTGCTTACAGGTAAAACAACAGCTAGAACTTGATCACACAAAATATCCACAACAAAAATCGACATCCGCAAAAGTATAATATTTTGATGAAACAAATGGTGCAATAAAAAGGAAGTGACATTGGACATCTAGAATATGCAATCTCAGCATGTTCCTGATTGGGGAATCCCCATTGATTTATTTAAAAACACATCATATATAAGATTTCGATAACATAATATGGGAATATTTAAGGATCTAACGAAACCATAGAAGCAACGTAGATTAATCCAGACATACCATGTGATGATGATGCGCCTGTTGTATTCGTTGACGCCTTTGGAACTGGCGAATCAATGATGATTGCCTCAGAAATGTGAGAGTCACTTGTATGCTGTGATGTAATTGAGGGATCTACGTCTGTTGGAGTCCGCGAAAGAAACTGACAGGTTTCATTCCCATCTTCCTTGTCAAACCTCGGGGGAAGCTGACTAGGATGCTGGCCAGTGTCGGTCAGACTTGTACTGCTGCGCACAGGAACCATTTCCATTTCACGCGGTTGACCACAATCCCACAAACGATTTGCACCATCCACATCAAAGGATGAATCAATTTGTAATGATGATCCCACCGTTGGATTATGCAGTTCATTCGTTTCTATTTCCTCAGAAGTGTTTACAAGTACAACACGAGATTCAAGAAGATTCTCTGGAAGAGAGCAGTGAAGTTTTGACCAGTCTGTTGAATGTAACGGTGAATCTAGCAGATGCGAAGACTTCAGTTCATCATCTACATAAAAAACCTTTATGCTAGAGGGAAGCCTTGGCAACTCTTTGATCATGTTGCAGTGAAGTAAATCCAGGGTATGAAGATTGGAAAGTCGGTGGATCTCCATTGGTATGCTGGAAATACTCGAATGTCGCAGTCTCAAGATTCTCAGATTATGTAGTTTCTTGATCTCGCTTGGAATTTCCCCCTCGAGACTCCGACACCAGGAGGCGTGTATTTCTTCGAGGCTGGTAAGCTTTCCGATACCAGGAGGGAACTTTCTAAAGAAACAAGAATCCATTCTCAACACCTTCAAATTCTGCAGATTCTTCAGTGAATCTGGAAACTTGGAAACACCAGTCCCTGACACATCTAACTCGACTAAGGATCTCCCTATGTTGCCAATGGAGTTTGGAAGTTTTCTTAATCGACGGCAATCCCTTAATGACAAGTGTTTAAGTCTGATCAGTTCTCCAATGGAATCGGGAAGTGCTATGATTTTGGTGCCGTCCAAGGAAAGAAGTGAGATATTCGTCAGGTGACATATCGTTCTTGGCAGCTGAGTCAATGAGAAGCAGTTTGAGGCAGTCAGAGTTTCAAGCTGCTTTAGATGACCAATGGAGATGGGAATTTCTTGGATCGAAGTCCCATCCACGTAAAGCTCTTTTAGAGCTGTCAGGTGACCCACTTCTACTGGCAACATGCTGAGCTCTGTGCAGAACTTCAAATTCAAGGTAACCAAGTGCTGCAAATCATCGATCGAATGATCTATCTTCACCAATTGTGTACATCGCTCTAGAATCAATATAGCGAGATTTTTGTAGCCAGACAACTTAGGAGTGACTAATAAGTCGGCACAACCTGTAAGATCTAGAACTCTCAGGTTCTTCATCTGCAAAATAGGAGAAATATTTGCATGAGTTCACTAATAGTAACGTTGGACCGAGTGATTTCACCATAGTAATGAATTGTAAACTACCTCTATTTGATCCCACCCTTCCCAATCTTTTGTGACTTTGCTCCATGACAGGTCGAGAATGGTTAAGTTTCCCAATTGAAAATTAAATGGTTGCAGATGTCGAGGGCACCCTCGCCAACGGAGCCACCTTAAATTTCGAAAAAGGTTAGCGAAATCTCCAGCAATGTCTGCACCATCCAATTGAAGAAACCGTAGGTTTGGCATGCTCTTAAAATCTTCTGGTCTTAGTTTGTCTGAAGTATGCCCATGAAAGTTAAGGCAGAGTGCCTCAACCTTTTCTGTTCCCTGTGATGGACGAGAAAAACCAATGGTAGTGAGATGGTTTCTCTACTTGACATGTAACCCAGTCAGGAAAAATTCCTAAAGAAAAATGACAACAACATCAACAGCACACATGGTCGGATCTTAACAGTATCTGACGAAATAGTTATTTTCCATAGACAGTGAAATAACAAAAATTATTTCTTATGCATGACAATGAGAAAAAAAAGCACACCAAACTTTCACCTTTTTTCGCTTTATCGTATCAAAAGCTATTTCATGATCAAATAATCTACTCCGCCTTCCTGGGTCTGTGAGATTCTCCATAGAAACGATTTCTCTGCCAAATTGCCTCAACAGGCTATGCATCCATATCTGATTGTTTTCTCCAATTTTGGCTAGGGGAGTCAAAATTTCACTAGGCAGAAAAGAGGTGTCATACCACAGGTACCAAGCAATTCGACTATATATGCTGGTGGTAAAGCATGCGATATCCAGAAATATCTGTTTCTGCTTATAATCTAATGTTTGAAATACTTTCTCCAGAAAAAGGCGAACATTCTGCTGCCTGAACATTGGCTCCATCAGTAATTGAGACCATCTCTCCTGCGGTGTACCATTGAGGACTGCACCCATGACTTCAATAAACAATGGGAGTCCTGCCATAGCATTAAGAGCATTGTTCAAAATTTCCAGTGATGTTGGCAGAGATGCATGCTGCCTTAGGAGTTGAAGAGCCTGATCCTTATTCAAACGACTAACATGATAAGCCCAGATCTGAGGAGATTCTTCCAGGACAGCATTGTTTCTCGTGGTTACAAGGATCCTACTTCCAGATGCAAAGCAATCAAAGCCATCTCCGATGAGTTTCTCGACATGAAAAGCATTTTCCACATCATCAAGGACAATCAAAACTCTCATGTTGCAAAATAAGTCCCTGAGAAACTCTATTCCCCCGCTGATAAAGCTAACATCCTCAAGTTCCCGTTTTAGAACATCAGAAATCAACTTAGTTTGCAAAAGCTGAAGCCCTCCTAATTCTTGAGCTGTTTCTGTAATATCTGCGATGAAGCTACAGCCATCAAAACCCCAGGACACTTGGTTGTATATGAGTTTTGCAAGAGTAGTCTTGCCAATCCCGGCTTCGCCGTGGATGACCACAACCATCCGCTTGTCCTTAGCATCAATATTCATCAAGCCCATGAGGTGGCCTACTTGATCATCAGTTCCCACATATTTTCCGATAGTAGCAACTTGTCTTTTCTCTTCCATATTCTCCATCTGCAAGAAACATGGTGATTGCTCACTGGTTAGACCGTAAGGTGCGAAGAACTGCCTATATTTCTCGATCTTTTCTAAAGTTATTGTGTTTGCATAAATTGTCTACCATACGAAGTCACTGGTCATCCTGATCTACCAGAGATCAAGATTCTTGCCACACTGTTTCAAAGGAGATCCATGTTCCAGGAGTGATGACTTATTACCTTTCGAATATGTTTTGTCATCTGACCATATTAAAAATAAAAATAAAAAAAGGGTTCTGTCGAACAATTAACTCGCTTTGAAATTTCTTATTTATACGCCAACAAGTGGATCTTTTGACTTCAATTATATACTAAAAATACCCGCGCGTTGCCGTGAACACATTAAAAATTAATCTACAGCGATGTTGCATCCGTCTTATCCTTTTACAAATCATTATTGTCAATCATATATATCTTAATCAATATTGTCATACTTTTTTTTTTTTCTAAATCAGGTTCAAAAAATTAAAATGATGTAATTAAATTGCATCAATCACATAGATCTTAATCAATACATAGAAGCACAAACCAAGGCCTATCTTCTTGATGTAAAATTGTATTGTGTGACTCTTTTGTTATAATCATCATCCACTAAGATTGATAAGCCACATGCTACAAGTACATTGTTAGCTTGTTTTTTTAACAGCTTAAACTTTAAAAAAAAAAAAAAACGATTTGTTTAACATGGTATCAAAGCACGCATTATTGGCTTGAATCCTAGCACTCCCTCTCAATTTTCTCCTACTTGTCATTCCTCTGTTTTCTTGTTTCACTGTTTATCCTCTTACTCTGGTTCCATCCACAACCTGTCTCGCACATGTAAGGACCATCTTACACACGATTGAAAGTGTTAACTCGTATGCTATAAATACATTATTGGTCCGCTTTTTAATTGCTTAAACGTTTAGGGAAAAAAAAGTGTTGTCTAACGAGGATTAAGTTTTACACATAACATCTACTAGTAAAAACAAGCATTAATAGCAAAAACAAGAAAAAATAAAGGGATAAGTGTATTGAAAGTCCAAAAACTTATCATGAAAGTGTAATCGAGTCTTAAAACTTTCAAAAAGTACAATCAAGTTCTAAAATATATCACAAAAATGCGATTGAGTCTTAAAACTTTCAAAAGTGCAATTAAGTCTTAAAACTTGTCTAGCTAGTGCAATCAAATCCTAAAACTTGCTAGCATTTTCCATTTGTTAAGTTGGATGGAGTCAATGAAATGACTTAGTTAACTTGATTGCACTTTTTAAAAATTTTCGGACTTTATTATATATTTTTTTACAAGTTTTAGGATTCTATTGCACTTTCTTAATAAGTTTTAATATTTGAAAGTTTTAAAACTCAATTGTAATTTCGTGACAATTTTAAGATTTTAAGTACATTTATCCCGAATACAGTTCTTTAAAAGTTGGCACCGTTTCACATGTTTCAAAAATAGCAAAGTGCCGAACAAATATAGAGATGACACAAAAATAAACAACATTTTCGTTTGACACTTGACACAAACTCATAAAAGCAATGACACCTCCAAGATGACTTTAGATACGACGAAATAAATATTTGACCAAATTAACTCATCTCTTATGCTAGCTTCTTTGTTATAGAGTAGTACTGGTTTTCTTTTCGAAGCTCTATTCTCTTCAAAGTTGTCTGTGTTTGGATGACTTGTCACTGGCGCACTCTCATTCATATGTAACTCTGCAATAAAAAACTCCATCGTTTAGAGCCTCATGATAGCATTCTTGCTACCCCATAATAATGCAACATGGTGATACATAAGGATTAATTTTGGTAAATAACATAAACCTAGTATTGACGATGGGCCTATCAAGCCTGTTCCACGAGGTAGAATCCGAGGAGGTGGAGAAGCATTATTTGGAGCTTGTGATGATGGCATACATGCATCCATGTCGGTTAGAGCTTGTGGATGACACGTGACTAAGTGGTTTTTCCATGATGATGATGGCACGGTTGGATTCTGGTGCGCTGTCTCGAGATTAGTGGATTGGTGTGGAACACTTTGACGTTGAGGGGGCACCGAAGCTGCTTGCAATAAAATATTCTAAAGTGATTTTCGATATATATTGATCAAGTTCTAGATGTTATTTTATTCGTACCCATGGCTTGATTTAAAAGTTAAATATTTTGATGAAAGAAACGGTGCAATGAAAGGGAAGTGATATTGGACATATGGAATATGCAATGATGCTCACCATGTTCCTGATTGGCTAACCCCCCGTTGATTGTTTAAAAATACATCATATGTTAAATTTTGATAAAATAATTTGGGAATATGTGAGGATCTAACGTAACCATAGTAGCAGTGTAGATTAATCGAGACAGACCGTGTGATGATGGTGGGCCTATTGGATTTGTTGACGCCTCTGGAACTAGCGAATGAACGATTGTTGCCTCAAAAATGTGGGAGTCGCTTGAATGCTGTAATGCGGTCGAGGGATCAATGACCAGTGGAGTTCGCGAAGGAAACTGACGGATATCATTCTCATTTTCCTTGTCAGACGTTAGGGGAAGTTGACCAGGATGCTGGACAGTGTTCGTCGAACTAGTATTGCTGCGTACAGGAACCACTTCGTCTATACACGGTTGACCACAATCCAGCAAACGATTTGCGCTGTCCACATCAAGGGATGAAACAATTTGTAACGATGATCCCACTGTTGGATTATGCAGTTCATTTGTTTGTATTTCCTCAAAAGTGTTTACAATTGCCTCACGAGATTCGGGAAGATTCTCCGGCAGCGAGTGGTCAAGATTTGACCAATATGTTGGATGTAGCAGTGAATCTGGAGTGATTCCATCTGCAATGAATCTTCCTAACAGATCCAAACCACCTGAGTTGTGTATGCCCAAAGTACAGAGATCCTTATTTCAACAGGGACAAAAGCACATGTAGAGACAGAGATCCACTAGATCTACGCAGAGGAAATTAACAAAGGAAAATTAGATTATACTTACCGGAAAAAAAGGAGGAGAGCTTCTTGATTATCTAAGCAGGAGAACACGCCTTGGAACGAGAATCTCAAGCAGCAAGCAGCAAGTACACACTAAGCATGGATCCAGAGAAGCATCAAGAGTACAGGGTAATGGTCTGCCCGGCAAGAAAAGGTGCCCGAAGAAGATCCAAGGGATCTGCGGGAATAACACACAGGAGTCTCCTCTCTCTTCCTCTCTCTCTACCTCTTCCCCTTTCTGGTCTCTTGTCTCTGTTGGGGGTACAGGGGAGGTGGGTCCCGCCTCGAGCGTGCGTAGGACCACGGTCGGGCCTCGGCACGTGCGAGCCCCCTGTGTCGGTGCGCCCTTTGGTTGCCGAAAAGCAAAAATTATTGAACGAAGGAACTGTACACAGTTTAGAGAGAGAGAGAGAGAGAGAGAGAGGAGAATGGCCCTATTTGGTTCAAAGATTTGGAATCTTTCATTTCGCCTAAAGTCATGGCCAAACGCAAAATGCTTTGTTTGGTTCGTGTTTTTACACACGCCTTTGGCAAGATGAATCGTGCATTTTCAAGTGACTCTAGGCGCTTTTAGCTAACGCATTTCTTGAGGTCTTTGCAAGAGTTGCATATTCGAAATGCAACTTCCAGTGATTGCTCATCTCTCCAGGTGGAGCCCAATTGGCCGCCTGAATAAAAATAAATATAAAAATAAATATATTTATATAAAAATAAATATGTGTTATATTTTTATATAAAAATATATATTTTATATAAATATAAATATATAAAAATATCTATTTTTTATATTTTATGTTTATATATATTTTATATAGATATAAACATATCCATTTTTTATATAAATATATTTTATGTTTAATAAATATATATATTTATAAATATAAAAATATCTATTTTTTATATATAATTTATGTTTAATAAATATATTTTATGTTTATATTTTTATATTTTTTATATAAATATATTTTTATATTTTTTATTCAGCGGTTCGCCGCCTTAATTCGGCTGTCCAATATAAATATATAAACATATATTTTATGTTTATTTTTATATAAAAAATATAAACATATATATATATATTTATATTTTATGTTTAATAAATATATATTTATAAAATATATATATATATATATATATATATATATTTTTATATATTTTTATATATTTCATATAGATATAAACATATCCATTTTTTATATAAATATATTTTATGTTTAATAAATAAATAAATATATTTATAAATATAAACATATCTATTTTTTTATATATTTTTATGTTTAATAAATATATTTTATGTTTATATGTTTATATTTTTTATATAAAAATATGTTTATATAAAAAATATAAACATATTTTTGCTTTTTTAATTTAATAAAAGTTAATTACAAATGTAAATTCTACCAAACGGTATTTTGGCCAAAGTTGTTTCTCAATGCAAATTTTACCAAACGACATTTCAGATCTCGGAAAACCCCATTTACCCAAAGGTATTTGCATTTCTGCAAATGCATTCCCCAAAAGCTGAACCAAACAGGTCCAATATCTGCTCTCGCCTTTTGCACCGGAATCCCGAAATTTCCCATTCCTCTCTTGCTGGGTCGCCCTCCCCTTGAATCTCGACTCCCCTGCCTTTTTCTCTTCCTCGCTTTTGTTTTTCTGTCCCACCGGACACCACGTTTTCCCGGGCTTCTACAGGCACGAATCTGGACAAAACAGGTTAGGCTGCAATGCCAATGTCTAAGAAAATTCTACGGTGCAGTCTAACAATTTGCGAAGCTAGTTTTATATGGAGTCCGGAATCATTGATAAAAATAAATAAATTTTACCCGAGAGATGATTTAAAAAGAAATATTAACTTACTAATATTTAAGGAAAATTATTATTGATACCTAAATTCTTTGCTCAAAGACCTCATTCACATTTTTATGAAAATATGAGCGATCAAATCCATCAATAATTTGACTCGAGATAAAAATACATTTGTAATGCCGCATCCTCAATCTTTTTTGCTTTATTTCACGTTTTCTAATAAAATTACGAATTGTTGTGAACCTTATACGGCCCGATCCAACCCTGAATTTTCCAATGTGAATTTAAGTGGGGAATTCCTAATAAATGTTAAAATTGCTTTACTAAATAGACAACTTGATGAGGAAGTTTATATGATATAACCTCAAGGTTTTGCAGTAGATGATTCAGATAAGCTTGTATGTAAATTGAAAAATGCTATTTATGGCCTTAAACAAGCCTCTAGATAACGGTACTTGAAGTTTTATAATGTTATCATTTCTTTTGGTTTTGTTGAGAATAAAGTAGAACACTGTATATACTATAAGGTTAGTGGGAGGAAATTTATTTTTCTCATAATTAATATAAATGATATCTTGCTTGCAAATAGCGATGTTGAAGAATTATGCCTAGATTTCCATATATCTTTTCAAATTTAAGTTCAATAAAAGAAAAAAAAAAGCAAAGATAAAAATTAAAAGAAAAGTATATAAAGAAACTTTTTAAAAAAAAATATGCAGGAATGGGGTGAGAGAAAGGACCACCAGTCTCGAGATCGTTGGCCCGCCGCTGGGCCGTCCACTTCCATCGTACCACCTTACAGTCAAATTTGTAAACAATATATTTCGTCAAATGCTTTTCTTAGAGCGGTTTTGGAGTTAGGGATAATGACACAGTAAGCTCAGCTTTTGCCCAGCTTACAATCGAAGACCTAAACCATTTTTTAAGCGATATTTGTTCTACAAACTCATCCTTTTCGATTCATTGCTTGGTCTCACTTCAATAGTTTTTGTTTTTTATATTTTTCATGAGTTGATGTAAAAGAGAATAGGAAATAGTTTCGTTAATTTCATGCTATTGCAAAAAGATTTTTGCAGCTAAATGTCAAGCGCAGTTGGAGACTATAAAGTGCTCAATGTTAAGTTCTTTAGATTTTCTTCTCGCACAATTTTGATCATAAAATTCGAAAAATAACGTATTATTCTTGTCCACTTTTTTGGCCAATTCCATTGCTTTCCCTTTCATCTCCTCGCCCAAATCAACAAAAGTATATGCTCAGATAGTTTGGTGCACACTTGAATGTAATTGGAGATTTAAAATATATTTCTAAGTCTAAAGCACTTCTTTTCTTCCACTCGAACATTTGATTGAAGACAGAATTTTTCTACGTACTTGATTTTTTGTCGGTTGGACATTATGTTAATAAAAAATAGTATTACATGTACCGTTCACGCACACATAATTTAAAACTTTACTATGATTTCTTTTATTCATTTGAAGACGTTGGCACCATTTACATGTTCTTGGTTTATCTACTGGTCTACCAATTACAACTAATTTGCATGATAGTCTTTTTCGTAGATAGCAATTTGTATATTTTTCTGTAAGCCAATAAATATTCCCTCATTTTCTTTGTCATGTATTATTTCTAGGCAACTTAGGGGATAATTATCCTAAATATTGTAAATCTATTGGATGACCACCAATTTAATCCTAAACTTTTCAATTTGATCAATTCAGTTCTAAACTTGTTAATGATTTGCTAATGTAGTTCTTCAAGCCAATTTTGACTTAAAAATTATTGATGTAGATGCTAACCATCTTATATAGTAGTATGATCATCAATTCAGTTCTTTAGATAAAAAAAAAATGATCATATTGATAAATCATAAAAAAAAATTGAGACTAAATTACTTAAATTAAAAAGTTTAGAATTTAATTTGTTATCGTATGATATCTTGATGACTTTTTTGGACAATTTTGTCGACAAGTCAGGTACATATGTCAAAAGCATTGAAGCAGTAATGATGTTTTCCTGGGACTAGGCTACAAGCACTCTGTCATCCATTGAATTTTGGGTGCTTTTCACATGAACGCTAGTGGTTAGAAGAATCAAAATGATGTACTTTTTGTCCTCAAGTGCTTCTTTCGTAGTTTGCAGAGAACATCTACAGAGACTTTATTGCATATCACGTGCTTTTTTGTCTGGAAAGTGAAGCAAAAGTGAAAGACCTAACAGTAAAGAAACTTTAATAGATTCCAGGAAGACCAAAGCTATGTAAATGTCTTGGTCATCATTACAGGTGCCACTCCCACGAGTTATATTAACATTAATCTATTCTTTTTTCTTTTTTCAAATTTTGCTCTATTTGAGGTGTCCATCATATAAATTGCCATGTTTTGACATTGTTCGATTAACCTACAAGTTCAACGATGAGGAGAAAGAGTGTACATTGGCTTAGACAATCTTGGCATAAATTGTTTTTGCTAACGTGACAACATATCAAGGTACCGTATTGACACAAATATGGACATTTAACAGCTATTTAACAGCGCTAGTCACCATGTCAACCTTTTACATCCGAAATTATAACAAAGACCTCACTTTGATCCACATTTTAAAGATTGAGGTAATTGATTAAACCATAAAAAGTTCATGTACTTTATTGTGAAAGGGATAACAATTCGAAAACTCACGATATCATTGTCCCCAAAAGTTTATCATACAATTATTAGTCTAGGTTAAATCTCGCATGTACTTTTGTTTATGCGATATCTTTTCTACAATTTTATCCTCTCAATTCATTGCTTGGTCTCCCTTTAATAATTTTCTTTTGTAAGATTATTCATTCTCTCATGTGAAAGACAACGGGAGATATTTTTGTTAATTTCACACACCAAAAGATTTCAGGGGCTAATTGTCAAGCACATTGAGAGACTACAAAGTTTGTCAATGTCCATTTCATTAAATTTCCTTTTGTTTAGACTACTAAGTACTAATGATACCTCGGCACAAAATTAGATTAGTGCATTTGATGATTTATTTTGCTATGGGTAGTTATATTTGGTTCAAGTATGCCAAGTTCTAAGGTTTGAGTAATATTTGGAAACACTCACTTCAGAAACAGTTCATTTTATTCTAATTCCTAATTTTTAATTACATGTAATATGAATAAATGTGCCCAATGTCTTCGTCTGTGCGTAGCATGTGTATGAACATTAATAATCTAATTTAATTTCATATTTCATAATCAATTGACCTCACTAATTGGGTTCATATCTAAATAGATTTTTGGATTATATCATCTGTTTTTTAAATTAATAACTTTTAGGAAAGGGAAAGATAATTATTGATAGGGCTGATCATGGAGGACTAACCAACTTATTGAATTACATATATATATATATATATATATATATATATATATATATATATATATATATATATATGCGTATGTATTTTTTAAATTATATCTTCCAATTTAGGAACTCATGAGCAACAGTTGGAATTGTCCACAACTTATTGAATTTTTTCTATCTTTTTTCTTAGTTCTATCTTTCTTTGAAGGAGAAGTGAGCTAATGGAGAGAAGATATTATTTAGTCTAGGAAGACCAAGACATTTACCTACCAAAAACATCAAACAAAGATCAAGCCCAAGCCTCTTTTTTTTTAATGCATCTGTACATTCTCAGTAACCTTATAATTTCAATATCTTCATTTAATGTGTTATTGGTGAATATGCAATCAATGTAAGATTTTACATGGCAATTACGATGCTAAAGATTTGTAGCAAGAATGGGCAATAATGATCTTCTAAAGGGTGTTGAGGTAGTAGTTGATGATCAAGAACCACTTGATAGGAGGATTGTTGTCCTTTGCACGATTTTCCTATTCATAAATGTGATGCCTACCGTATATCTAGTATATTGTATTGTTAGTTGGTGATGCTTGACCATTTTTCTTGTCTAGCAATTAATAAAGCTAACCATAATTAATACGACAGACAAATAAGCATCTCTATACAACTTGCATGGACTGAAATAAACGTTGACGATTCACCTAACAATCGCATCTTACTTTCTATTATACATCTGCAAGTCATCAAAGACAACTTATTTTGATTGTTTGATAAGGAGAGTAGAAACACATGCCTTGGGCTAAACAGAAAAAAGAGTCAAGTACACCAACGAATCCATGAAGCAAGTTTTCTAATTTAACTCTAGAAATAGTAAATGATTGGCAAATCACCAACTAATCCATCAAGCAAGTTGCTTTGGGCTAACTCTTTCTATTCAATGGACCACGATTCTCCTATCAAGTGAGTCACAATCATCACAACTACTTCAGCACCCTTTAATAGGTCATTGCCCCCCATTTTGCTGCGAATTTTTAGCACTATAGCTGCCATGTAAAAACCTATACTAAAAAAAAAAAAACAACAACAACAGTATATTTATAAGTTATAAATTTTTTATGAAGATATGCATGCCCTCAAAGTTGATCATGTGAAGAAATATCATCACTTATCCTCCGTTTTGGATGGCCACAAGAAAAGGTTCTTTCTTTTAAACGACAACCAAAAATCTTGATCTAGAGAAAAAGGAGAACGGTTGATTTATCTAACTCAAGGACCCAATGTGCATCAAAACATGGTCTCTTCGATCTAACTTAAATTGATGGTCGTCACAGTACACTCATAAAGTACTTTTAACGGGGAAGACCAAGACTTTACTAAAGATGCAAATTGGCTTCATTGCTTCACTTTTCACATCCCTCTTCTTCCATCCCTATGTGAATATCTCTATTTCCATTACTTGTAAAATTTCCATGCACTACATGTCTTGCTTAAAATTAAGCATACTATAAATTAGTATAAGAAGGAAGCTAAGAAGGAACCCAAAAAGATCTCTCCAAACACCATGGGTCAATCATAGAGAACAACCAAGAGTTATCGCGAAGCAAAGTGATCAACCAAGACTTTCAAGGACACTTTTTATCCACAAGTGCTCTGTTCATGTAGATAAACCACAAACTCAGCAAGACAAAGACTTCACTGGACAGCATGTACTTTTTTGTCTAGAAAGTGAAGCCGAAGTGAAAGAGAGAAATTGAAAAAAGACAGACTTTGCACAATGCAATTGGGCATTGTTGCTCCACTTTTCACGTCCCTCCTCTTCCATCCCTACAAGAATGCCTTTGTTTTTCCAGTACTAGGAGAATTTCCCCACACGTTTTAGGCCATGCTTAAAATTGACCGTTACTGTAATTTTCATCCAACTCTTTTTTTGTGCTTAATCGTACTGTGATTTTTTGTTCAATAATATCTTTTGTACTTCTCTATTAGAATTATGTCGACATTTTCATGTATCTTTTCAAATTTATGTTCAATAAAAAAAGAAAAAAATCAAAGAAAAAATATATAGAAAAAACAACTAGAACTTAAGAAAGGGGAAAAAAAGCAAGAATGATGTTATTCTTGAAGTGATTTAAGAGCTAAGAATAATGATATCGAAAGTGCCTAACCTCTTTTTTAATTTACGATCGAGTACCTGAACTCTTTTTCTTCAATCAAGAACCTCAATTTTTCGAATTTGGCTCAATTTGAGGTATCAATTAAATAAATTGACATGTTATGTAATTTTACTGACATGACTCGTTTACTCAGCAAAAGTTAAAAATAATAATTGACGTGGCTACTTACCCTTTGATGAGGAGAGAGAAAGTGTGTTCACTTAGATGATATTAGCATCTAATATATCTCGATTGACATGGCAGCATATCAAAGTTTAGGTTTGAATTAGTGGTCATACAATAAATTTATGAATTTTTCAGATAATTTTTCGTAAAGTCATATTCATATAGTAGTAATGATGCTTTCTTGGGACAAGGCTATAGCACTTTGTCATCCATTTAATTTTGGGTGCTTTTCAGGCGCACGTCAGTCAGAGGAATCAAAATAAAATAATGTTTACCCACAAGTGCTTGTTTGGTAATATTAAGAGAATTTCTCCAAAGACTTCATGGATACCATGTGCTTTTTTTTTTTTTTTTTCTAGAAAGTGAAGCTAAAGAGAAAAAAGAGGTAATGGGAAAGAAACTTCAATAAATTCCAGAAAGACCAAGACTTAGCGGACACAAATTGAAGTTTGTTGCTTCGCTTTTCACATCCCTTCTCATGCATCCATGAGAACGTTACTTCTCATGGTTTACTATTTACCCATCATCCTCTCAGATGTGGTTCGGCGCTGCTAGCTAAGGGTAATTACTGTTGCTCCGCCAATGATTGTTAATGGGGAGATTTTACCTCGTTTTCTCTTTCTTTCTGATTTCTTCATTCAAAATGAAATTTGCACCCTGTGGTATAGTAAGCAAGAAAAAACATATTTGGACATAAAATGCAAAGCAATTTCTTATGGTTATCTTATATGGAAAGTGTTTCTTGACAGAGTATGTACATAAGATATATTGAGCAACAAACCCCACTAATGTATGTCGGGGAAGATCAGTTAAGGTGGATTGCATAGATCAAATGCACAAGAAAATAATTGCATTTAGACATCTAATCAATGGGTACATATTACACACACTTCCATACATCATGTGCAAGTTGTCCAATATTCACATACGTGACACCTGTGACCTGTTGCACAACGTCCATGATTTAATTGAGATTTAGTTCCTCCACATCGGCGCAGTTCGTTAACATTTTATTCCCAGGGACTGTGCATCATGTTGTGAAACATTTGAAATGTTGAGGTAATTGATTGAACAAAAAAAAAAAAACCTTAAGATACTTAATTGCCAACATATTGGTAAGAATTTTCATGCACCTCATTATCTGGTTTTATTCAAGTCAACTTGATTTTCTTTAGGAAGCCACACATATAGAAAGTCTTTTTTTTTTGGTCGAAAGATATAGCATGAAATTGGTGGGGCTCCTTTTATAGAGTTTTTGCTTCAACCACTTGCATGTGAAATCGAATAAGCACCTCCTCTTGAATGTCTTTTTCTTTTCCTTATTTAGGCAAATCCCAAATGCTTGAGATAAGGCGCAATCAAATTGTATGTTTTTTTTTTTTTTTATAAGCCCAAAAATATTCTCTGATTTTCTTTGTCATGTATTACTACTAGGGGATTATAAATGATAATTGTAAAGTTATATTCACATGTCAAAAGCATTGAAGATGGGACAAGGCTATAGCACTCTGTCATTCATTTAATTTTGGTGCTTTTTACTGGCTCTGTGGTGAGTCTTGTATGGTTTTTTTTTTTTTTTTAGCTTTTAATAGTCAATTAAAATCAAGTTGCTTTGGGCTAACTTTTTCAGTTCAAAGGACCATAATTATTCTATCAAGTGATTCATGATCATCACCGACTACTTCAGTACCCTTCAGCAGATCATTCTCACCCATTTTGCTATAAATTTTTAACACTATAATTGCCATATGAAAGCCCATACTAACGAAAAAGAAGAAGAAGAAAACAACAAAACATTTGTGAATTATAATTTTTTTATGAAGATGTGCATGCCCTCTAAGTTGGTCATGTGATCACCTCCTATTCTATGTTTTGGATGGCCACAAGAAAAGGTCCTCTCTTTCATACGACGACCAAAAGTCTTGCTATGGAGAAAAATGAGAACAATTTATTTGTCTAACTCAAGGACACAATGTGCTTCAAAAGGTGGCCTCTTCAGGCTAACTCATATTGCTTGTCGTGATAGCACACTCACAAGGGACTTTCATCGGGAAGACCAAGACTTTAATGGACATAATGTACTTTTTGTCTAGAAAGTGAAGCAGAAGCAGAGAGCAATTGAAAACAGATAGACTTTGCAGGATGCAAATTGGCTTTAGTGCTTCACATTTCACGTCCCTCCTCTTCCATCCCTATGTGAATGCCTTTATTTTTCCACTACTACTAGAATTTTCCCACGCATTACATACCATGCTTAAAATTGACTGATACTATAATTTTCGTCCAATTCTTTTTTTCATGCTTAATCATACTGTGATTTTTCATTCAGTAATATCTCCTGTACTTGTCTATTAGAATTGTGTCTAAATTTTCATGTATCTTTTTAAATTTATGTTCTAGAAAAAAACAAAAAGAACTTAAGAAGGGAAAAGAAGAAGAAGCAAGAATGATGTTACTCTTAAAGCGATTTAAGAGTTAAGAATAATGATATCGTAAGTACTTGAGCTCTTGTTTAGTTTATGATCAAGTACAATAATAGTTTTTTTTTTTTTAATCAAGAACCTCAAATTTTCAAATTTGGCTCAATTTGAGGCATCGTTTAAATAACTTGTCATGTTATGTAATTTTGCTTACATGAATCACCTAATCAGTAAAAATTAAACATAATAGTTGACATGGCTTCTTACCCTACGGATTGAGTGATGAGGAGAGAGAAAGTGCATTGATTTAGATGATATTAGCATTTAATATATCTCAGTTGACATGATATTATATCAAAGTTTAAAACTGAATTATTCATTATCCAACAGAATTTTGGATTTTTGGATAATTTTTTGTAAAGTCATATACATATGTTAAAAGTATTCAAGAAGTAATGATGCTTTCTTGGGACAAGGCTATAGCACTTTGTCATCCATTTAATTTTGGGTGCTTTTCACGCTTACATCAGTGGTAAGGGGAATCAAAATAGGATACTCTTCGTCCACAAGTGCTTGTTTGGTAATACTCAGCAAAATTTCTCCGAAGGCTTCATGGATACCATATGCCTTTTTGTCTGGAAAATGAAGCAAAAGAGAAGAAGAGGTCATGGGAAAGCAACTTCGATAAATTTCGGGAAGACCATGACTTTATTGGACACAAATTGAAATTTGTTGCTTCTCTTTTCACGTCCCTCCTCTTGCATCCCCACGAGAACGTCTCTTTTTTCCATTACTATTAGAAATTCTATGCTTTATGTCTAGATTAATCTCTTTTACTTTTTCTTTTAACAAATTTGTCTCAATTTGAGGCGTCCTACATTGTAATGATTTTATTTACACGATTTACTTACCCTGCTAATTGGGTGATGTGGAGAGAGGGTTCGTGTTGACTTAGACAATCTTAGCATCCGATGCCCCTGCCAACGTAGCAACATCTCAAGATGTTGTATAAGACACTAGTATGGACATTTAACAACTATTCAACGGCATTAACGTCCTGTCAACATTTTCCGTCCACAAAATTAACAAAGGCCTCGTGTTGACCCACATGGAAAATTAAGATGATTGATCGAATGAAAAAACTTTAGGTACCTGATTGCAAAAGGGGTAATAATTCAAGTACTTGCGATGTCATTGCCCCAGAGAGTTTTTTTATACAATCATTGGTGTAGACTCAAATCTCAAACATACTTTTGTTTACGCGATATTTGTTCTACAAACTCATCATCTTTGTTCATTGCTTGGTCTCCGTTTAATAATTTTCTTTCATAAGATTATTCATTCATTCGTATGAAAGAGAATAGGGGATAGTTTTGTTAATTTCACATGCCAAATAATTTCAGTGGCTAAATGTCAAGCACATTGGAAGACTACAAAATTTCCCAATGTCAATTTCCCTCAGATTTTCCTCTAGTCATTTGACCATAAAAATTCAAGCTTTACACTCAAAACTTTTTAGTGAATTATCAAACTTTTGATTGAAAATAAACTTTTTCTTAGCACTTGATTTTCATTCGATTGGACATCGTATTGATAATATTATCATCATATGTAACTGTACAAAACATAATTTAAAACCTTACTATGATTTCTTTACCAATCACAACTAATTCTCCTAAACAATATTTTTTGTAAATAATTTGTTCCAATTCTTCGAGAGACCAATTGATATCATCTGGAACGGCGGATTTGACCCACAAGAGACAAAATTGATACCACGAGGATCATATTTGAGGCCAATGTAAACAGTTAGCGGCTACTTAATATTGTTGGTGTCATATAGATAGTTTTTCATTTACTATCTCAACGGAGGTCTCACATTGATTTACATTAATAAATGACAAGGTAATTGGTTGAATGGAGAAAAAAAAACTTTAGATAGTTGATTGCTAGCACATAGGTAAGAAATTTCATGGACCTCATTATCTAGTTTTATTTCGGTCAATTTGAATATTTTTGGAAGCCATGGATATAGAATGAAATTGATGGGTCTCCTTCTACGTAGTTTTTGCTTCAACCCCTTGCATGTAAAATCGAATAAGCGCCTCCTCTTGAATGTCTTTTTCTTTTCCTTATTCAGCCAGATCCCAAATGCTTGAGATAAGGCACAATCCAATTGTATTTTTTTTTTTTTTGTTTGTTATATGCCAAAAAATATTCTCTGATTTTCTTTGTCATGTATTACTACTAGCGATTATAAATGATAGTTGTAAAGTTATATACAAATGTCAAAAGTATTGAAGTACTAATGATGCCTTCTCGGGACCAAATTAGATTAGTGCATTTGACGATTTGTTTTGTTGTGGGTAATTATATTTGGTTCAAGTATGCCAAGTTCTAAGGTTTGAGTAATATTTGGAAACAATCAACCACTGAAACAGTTCATTTTATTCTAATTCCTAATTTTTAAACATGTAATCTGAAAATATGTGTGCAATGTCCTCGTCTAGGCGTAGCATGTGTATGAACATTCGTAATCTAATATTATTTCAAATTTCATAACTAATTGACCTCATTAAGTGGGTTCATATCTAAATAGATTTTAGATTAAATCATGAGTTTTTTAAAATTGATGACACATACACAGAAACACTTTCGTAGAGTATTGATGCTATGCATCGGCTTACAATTAGTGTGTACGTATTTTTTAAATTGAATCTTTCAATTTAGAAACTCATGAGCAACAGTTGAAATTGTCCACAACTCATTGATTTTTCTTATGTCTTTTTGCTTAGTTCTATCTTATTTAAAGCAGAAGCGATTCAGGAAGACCAAGACATTCACCCACCAAAAACGTTAAACAACGACCAAGACCAAGCCTTTTTTTTTTTTCCATCCATACAATCTCAATAACCTTACAATTTCAGTGTCTTCATTTAATGTGTTATTGGTGAATATGCGATCAATATAGGCTTTTACATGGCAATTATAGTTAGGGGTGAGTATGGTTCCAAAGTAGAACTTGGAATCTAATAATCAGATCGATGGAAACTTGTAGGTTTCGGGTTCCAAAATATGCCGGGTAAGTTCCAAGTTCCAAAAAATGAAGAACTTATTTCAATGGGTAGGTTCCAAATTCTTAATTTTCGGAACCTAAAACTTGGAACCTAGAATCAGGAACTTGGAACCTGGAATGAGTTTTAATATTTTTCTTGGTTCACGTTTCTATGCGATCTTCTGATATTTCATGCTAGTGTATAATCTAGAAGTATTAGTCTGAGTTAATATATTATGACTAAGATTTTTACTTTATTAATGTTCATATTTTTCGTATGTCTATCTATAAGCTATAGTTAGTAAATTGTAATCGTTCAAATAATAATATAGGTGAAACCTAGATAGACCTTGGAATCGACCTTGGAACCTGTGATAGGGAAGGATCCAAGTTCTAGGGTATGCAGGGCAGATTCTAGATTCTAAAAAATGATAAACCTGAAATTGCTCACCCCTAATTACAGTACTAAAGATTTGCAGCAAGATGGGCAGCAATGATCTACTGAAGGGTGTTGAGGTAGTAGTTGATGATCAAGAATCGCTTGATAGGAGAATTGTGGTCATTTGCACGATTTTCCTATTCATAAGTGCAATGCCTAGAGTATATCTAGTACATTGCACACTGTTAGTTGGTGATGCTCAACCATTTTTCTTGTCTAGCGATGAATAAAGCTGACCATGGAAACAATGATTAGCAGATCCCTACTGATGTCATTACCACTTTCTTGGAGTGGTCTCTTAAGAGGCTGGAACATGTCATAGCAAAGTTGAATGTCACATTAGCAAATATGTTAGCTATATTTTCTTGAGAAAATTATGCAAATGGTCCATAAAGTTTAGTCAAATGTGCAATGTAATTCTTGAACTTTAACATGGCGTGTAATGTCATCTTTAAACTTTTAATTTGTTTAATTTAGTCCCTAAAATTTTTATACATATTTAATTTAGTTCTTGGATTATCCCTATACTTGAATTAATGGAAAAACGATATTGACCATTTTCATATAAATGAATTAGAAGAACTAGCAGAAGTGCATACTAGTTGCGTGTGAAGAGTAACATCTAAAAGAGTTTGCAAAATTCAAATTATTAATTCATAAAAAGTTATTTACACAATTTGAGGAAATTTTATCCATGGACGTTTACGTGGAAAGAGAAACATATCAAGATTTGAATTTTTTGGTAAAAATTTTTATAAGACAAAAACTTCAAATATTGAAGATCGAATTACATGAGAGAATATAACAAAATTGTTGATGTATATATTGAACAAGGTGATGCTAATTCGATCACTTTACGCATAGTCCAATGCTAGAAAACTCAACTTTGTTGAATGAAACCCAAAAGAAGGAATCAAGAAAGGTCTCTCCAATGGCCACGAGCAAATTAGTCCATTATAAAAGTTATGGCAAAGCAAAGTATTGAGGAGCTAATGGAGAGAGAGGACCATGAAAGTCCAAGAAGATGAGGACTTTCACATGCAAAGATATCATTTTGAGAAAGACTTTCACTTGCTAAAAATATCATTTTCTTTTTTGTCAAGAAAGTGAAGTGAAAGTGAAAAAGAGATGGTGGGAAAGAAACTTTGAAGACCAAAATTTTGGCACCCCTTTTAATGGTGGAAAAGATATTAATAGAATCTTAAAAGATCAAGACTTTGTACGTCACATCTTTTCATGGCAGGAAAAAAATTAATAAACTCCAAGAAGATCGAGACTTTTGCACGTCTTTTGATAGTGCACATCTTTTTATGGTAGGAAAGAAGCTTTAATAGATTCCATAAAGACTAAGACATTTGCGAGTCTTTTGTCTTTTGTTGGTGGGAAAAAAACTTCAATTGATGCCAAGAAGACCGAGACCTTGTATCTTTTTTGTTTTACCAATAGAATTTTCAGGCATTACAAGTCTTACTTAAAATTAACAATACCATAATTTTTCTCCAACTCTTTTTGGGTCTAATCATTTTGGGATTTTTTTATTCATTAATCTCTATTGTATCTTTTCAAATTCGAGTTCAACAAAAGAGAAGAAGAGAGCAAAGAGAAAGCCTAAAAAGAGGAAGCAACAAAAACTTTAAAAAAGAAAATAAAGAAGAAAAAGGGGCAAGATAGAGCATTATCAAAGCACGGCCACGGCCGTGTTGTTGCCATTAGTGCTGCTACTACGGTGACTATTTCCAACTTCATCACCTTACAGTGACCTTCGTAGATAACATTTTTCTTGAGATGTTTTTCTTATTGCTGTTCATAAGTTGAGGATAATGACATCGAAATTATCAAAACTTTTGCTTAGTTTACAATCAACTACCTAAACTTTTCTTTTTTAATTAAGTACCTCATTTTTCAAAGTTGACTCAATTTAAGGCAATCGTTGAATAAATTATCATGTCATATGATTTTGCTAATATGGTTTGCTCACCACTAGAGATAATGTAGGAGTAAGGTTAGGCACTGCATAGGACTTAGATGATCATAGTGTCTAATATATCTCGGTCGAGATATATTTGGCCGAGATGTATTAGACACTATATGTTAGTAAGATTGTGGTGGCTATATGCCAAACCCATTTAGACACTATAAAGTATCTCGGCTAAGATATATTAGATGTTATATGTTCAAAAGATTGCGGTGGCTATATGTCAAGCCCATTTAGAGTCTGTAAAGTCCTCAACGTTGATTTTCTTTACATTTTCTGCAATCATTCGACCATAAAGCATTGCTCTTGCCCCTTTTTCTTGGCCAATTCCATTGCTTTCCCTTTGATCCATTCACCCAAAACTTAAAAATTTTGTGCAGGTAGTTTGGCCTAAATCAGTTGGAACTGGTTTGAAAATATACCGATTTTCAACATTAGATCCACTTAGTTTTAGAGTCCCATGGGTATAGAAATGGGCTTTTGGCTACTGGTGCACATGGAGGGACTTGAGCACTCAACTCCACGGATCACCGGCATTTCACTAACCAAGGCCGAACGATTCATGTGTTCACCGGGAATTGCCAGCACTACATATCTATAATTGTTTGCTCAAGACACAATCACCGATTCCCCTAGTCCAATTGCTTGGCCCGCAAATAGGCAACCTAACTGGTTCCCTGACTAGCCTGAGTTTGAAAATATTGGTGCAAAGTTCCTATCCCTTCTTAAAATAAGTAGATATGACCATCTGATATGAATTGAGTCGTAATGCCCACAATACTTTTGCCATGTAACAAAATATGATAGCTAAGTGATTATAATTAATAAACATCAATGCTCCAAACATCAATGCTCCTCTCTTTCTCCTTGATCATATGAGATCTGGAAATTCTTCGTACAGCTCCAAATGAGGTTGATGCTCAACCTCCATGGTACATTACTCTTGTCATTTTTATAATGCAAAAACCAGAAATTGATGCAGTGCAACATATTCAGCTTCACAGTAGCAGTTTGATTTGTCACATACAATTTTGGATATCAAGGTTTTTATGAGCATGAGAAGAAATCTAGCTGCAACATTTGGAAGCAAATTACTCAACATCATCCCCATTGAGTTTGCTAAGAATTTTTCTTTTGATAAGCAGAGGAAATTTACTGCACAATGGCATTAGGCAGATGCTAATCCATGTAACAAATCATAAATGCAATTCATGCTATGAGGTATAAGAAAGAATGCATATTAGTAATGTCATTTTCACACAACCAAAAGCTGTGGAAAACCATCTATCATTCAAATCAAAAAACCAGTCTTGCTAATTTCAAAGGCTCTCCCATTTCTTTCTTCAAAACAGAACAATAAGCTAATGAAATGAATCAACCATAAACACAGCCCAACATAAACAAGCAGTAATAAAAACTACTTACTGTTTGATGTTGGATTCTAAAATCCAACAAAAGGAAGTTCTCTAGTAGAACCAAAAATCAGGAGTTTGCCATAGTTTCATGGAGATTTTGAACAGAAGTTACGAGACCTATGGAACATCGGATAGAAAGCAAATGAATGCATGTTGCAAGAGGCAGTCTTAGATATTGTGGACCATAATATCCATGCACAATGATGAACAAGGCATTACTGCAGGGTGAGCTCGGCATCTAATTTGTAACAACAAGAGAGAGAATGTCGATCGTCATAGCAGCAGAGGCTATGTTCTCCATGATAGCTACTACCCAATCATCTCTTTGAACCAACAATTGAGATTAAAATGCAGGGTGGCAAGTTCATTTTCAGAATAGCAAATTAGTATGGCAGCACTCAAATGAGTCGGACCAATAATTGAGAATGAATCAGTCACTGTAAATAGACTGCTTCTGATGTCCTTGTTGGCACCGAGGCGAGCTGAGAGTTGCCTAAAGCATTAACCGCACATTCTTTATGAATCATTGATTTCAGGAGTCCCGGTTGCAATGTTTAGGACTAACAAGGAATGAGATGGATCAGTCCGCTATTAATTGACTTGGTTTATAGATGTAAGTAGAGTTTGTCTAATTAAATCTGTACAAAAACTCGAAACTTTGAACTTGTGAAGAAGAAGGCTGGAAAGCAAGTTATCTTGACAACTCGAATAAGAACATACGACCTTAAAATGAATCACGAGGCTTGTATTTATTGTCAATTTCATGTATATCCATGAAGGAGCTGCCTCCAACTGCAATACCCTTCAATTCTTTATGGCTTCTATTTGGTTAGGCTGCATAGCAATGCCTCCATTCTCAGAACTACCCTCCAGAAATTCATTATCTTCCATATTTGCTAAGTCCATAAAAGTTTCTGTCTTATTCTTCCTCCTCGTACAACCAACAAGGCTTAGGACCTTTTCCTTCCAAATAACTGGCGGACATTTCTGAATCAGCTCCGCACCTTCATAAGCTCCTGTCAAGAACACACTAAACCAACACCTTTGACACCACTTTATGCTTCTCAGTGGCAATTTCGAGATCATGGACCCTCTTGTCCTTGCGCCTATCTTTCACTCTCTTGCTGGTGGTCATGAATCTACGCTGCGACCAGTTAAGTAAAAACTCGCCAAGACTCCAGTTTCTTCTCAGGGTAGGCGAACGCAATAGCGAGGTGACAAAGCAACCAAACTCGCTTGCCGCGCTCCATTCCTTCGAGGAAGCTGCGGTTTTACCAATGATTTGAAGACGGGTCATGTCAAGATGGTAATGCCTCGCTCCAAATTCAAGAAACAAGCCCAAGAAAAGCAAATGCCTCTCGCTCAAGACAAACATCAAACGGCTTACGTGCAATGGAACGAGGACCAACAAGAGCCCAAGACAAAAAAATATTCGAGAAGATCGCCGTAAATGCGCGATTACCACCTCTCTCGGATCACTCGATGAGCATCAGTGTCGACTTCGACGGAAGCTGGTTGGGATTTCAGGCGGGGTTTGTGCGGAGAACGAAGAAGAAGAAGAAACGAGGCCCGAAGAAGAGGGAACGGATTGTCGTTTTGGTTTTTGCGTTTTCCGTCGTAAATGAGATGACATTTTGATTTAAATAATTAAAAGAGCTTGAGGGTCTTATAAAAGGCGATATTCCTGTGTTTTTTCTTTTTAATTATAAAATTGAGGCGTTTGAGATTACATCAAAAATCTGATTTAAAATCTTAATAAAGTTTAGTAAAAAAAATCAAACCATATCGAAATCAAATATTGGGTTTCGTAATTGATAGACAACTGAATGTCTTCTCTCATTATACACATGTTCAAAAACTTACATAAAAGAACAAATTTTTTAGAAAAAAATAAGGAAAAATATATTGGAGATTACTAATGGTTCTATATTTTAAGTCTGATTTGCCTATTTTGTAAATTGGAGTTGAAAGGGTTCGATATTAAATAAAAATCAAATTTCAGGCATTAAATGTCTTCCTTGTTTGACAAAAGAAAACACATGCTCCATGTTCGTCACCTTTTTTTGAATCACCAAGTTACAAATTTTAGCATATGTGTTGACCAATCAAACCGGTCACGAGCAAGTTCTTAGCAAGCTATTCCAAATAACTCAATTGTTCATTGATATTTTCACGATTCTACGAGCAATAAAACATGGAGTTTGAACATAATGCAATTAAATCAAGTATCGACCACAATATAGATCGATTCTTTTCCTTTTTTAAGAACAACTTAATTCAGTCCAATTTAAGAAAATTATAAGCGGGATAGGATTAAGGTGAATATAAAACTGAGATAAATAAATAAAAACTGAGTTATTTAATGCAAAATAAAAAGAAAAAAAATCAAACCAATATTTACCTCTCCCTCTTTAGGAGTGTAGTTGATAAATTCTTAAAACAGATCCATTAAACCTCAATTCATGAGGATGTATCTCAGAATAACGAAATGCGGTCAAACCTCTTTTTTTTTTTTTTTTTTAAAGAAAAAAAGAAAAATAAGCCGAGAGCCATCCTTCCCCGCTTCCCGCCTCTCTGTATATTTTATATATAAGATTCCCTCCGATTTCCGATCATTTCCAAAATCCGCAGGAAAAATTCGAAAGTCTCTTTTCCAGCGCAGACGCAGCGAACTTCATCGCCGATCGTCAAACTCCATCGTCGTCGAAGATGCTTTCGTCTCTCAAACTGAGTTTCGCGATCTCCGCTTGATTTCAGTTCATGTCCTTTTCAGCGGTGCCATTGCCGATGACGATGATTCTGAGTTTCGTCTCGTGTTCGCTCGTTGATGTTCAGAACCGAAGAGCAGAAGATCGTGGAAAGAGAGGACGCCCACGACGAAGCAGAAGACCTGCTTGAAACGAGCGACAAACAAACGTAAGTTACGGCAAAACGAGAGTGTAGGCAATGCTCTCTGTTCATGTCATTGCTTTCGTAATGAGTTTCGGTGCGTCATTTGATTCTGAGATGATCATCGTGATTTTCTGATTCCGTGTTCCGAAGGTTAAAATTAAGATGCAAATGGTACGATGAAGCTATGGCTGTGATCATCGTGATTTACATCTCGACCTTTCTCTCGAACTTGCCGTGATTTCCTGCGCGTGCGATAGTTTTTTGTTTTTCGCCTTCTGATAATACAAAAGCAATTCCAGCCTTCGTTATGTTACGTGACCTTGGAATTGCACCATTGGATGTCTTATTTTCTGGGTATTGGTGCCATAGCTGCATTAATAAATTCATCAATAATCACTGTTGGAAAAGCTAGATTGTCGGTGATGATCTAGGAAATGCTTTTGTCTTGACATTCTACGATCACCAGAAAACATAGAGTTTAACACGATGGTGAGTTGTTCTCATTTTCTTTCCCTGAACTTCTTGCTTTATTTTGTTTGCAGTTATTTCTCAGGGAATAAATGCTGGAGATGTGAAAAAGCTCCAGGATGCAGGAATCTACACTTACAATGGCTTGATGATGCACCCACAGAAGGTATATCTGATCTTTAGTCCTGAGAATTAAGTTGAGGAGCGTATTCTTATTTGGCCAAGTGATTTGCTTTTGCTTTGTTTTTTTTTTTTTTTGGGTAGCACTTAACTGGAATAAAAGGATTATCTGAGGCAAAAGTTGACAAAATATGCAAAGCGGCTGAAAAAATAGTGGTTAGAGCTTAAATTCTTCTAGACCTGAGATGGTGGCTCCAATCAATTTGAACTTCTATGAGCATCTCGCATTGACTTCCCTTCGTTTTATCAGAATTTTAGCTATATTACTGGAAGTGATGCTCTGCTCAGTGTAAGTTCTTAATTCTGCAACCTTCGAGCTAAAATGGTTCGGAATACCCTTGAAATAAAGCCTGCAAATTAGCATATCCGTTGCTCAAAGTACTCTCAATGTCTTTGTTTTTCTCTAGAGAGAGTCGTTGGTTGTTTGCATCACAACTGGAAGCCAAGCCCACGATGAGCCTGTAGGTGGTAAGAGACTTTCTTTTGCAGACTGTGTGTCTTATTCTTCATGCATTTCAACAAAAACAAATTTCACCGGTTTGGCAATGTTAACAGGTGGTATTGAAACTCTGGCAATTACGGAAGCATTTGGTGAATCTGGGTGAAAATCACAGTCCAACAATGTTACCTTTTGATGAACTTTTGGTTGCTTTTGTTAATTAGCTTTCTCAGAAAATGCTGCTGACGTCACTTCAGGTCTGGGAAAACATAGCTTGCATATACCCTATGTGTTACTTCTCAGGTTGGTCTGAATTGGATATTAGGTTTCTGTCTTGAACTTCTGTTGCATTTTTTCTTTTCAGATGAACAATGCCAAATAGTAACATAATGATTGAATTTCTATGATGTATGAAGATGTGGGTGAGCATCACAATGTGTATTAGGTGATTCTGGATATATGGCACTCATTTTCTGTAATCTGCAGTCAGAATATTGAAACGCATATACAGTGGCTCAAACATAGAAAGAAAAAGGCCAGAAGAGTTTGTACTATGTCATAACCAAGTAAAAGCCTTAATCATAGCCAGACTCATACTTGGGTTGATCATTAGTCAAATGTGATGCTGGAAGATACTCTACTTTATTTGCAAGTCCTACTACAGTATTTACTACTGTTTATAATCATCCTTTATTAATGGTTTGTGGATTCCATGTTCTTAAAATATTTTCAGCTGCCAACTCACATGAGAGGAGGAAATGGCAAGGTAGCTTATATCGACGCAAAAGGAAGCAAAAGGAATTTTGTCTCCTATTATAATCTGTCTGTATCTTTCTTGACCTTGACAAAGCTGCTCATGTTTCATAAATGTCGTCTGTCGACGTAAGTGCATGTGCACTTCTTAATTTGGTACACCTGCAGTCGTGGTGATCGAATTGTACCAATTGCCAAGAGATTTGGCATGGATCCTGGTGCAGTCCTAGATAATGTAAGCGAAGCTTTCTATATTGGTGGCAACTCTTCCTTCTTTTCTGGCTAGTGTACTTGCTGTAATCTAGTCTTTCCATGAATTTGTAGATCATTTTTGCCTGTGTCTATACTTATGAGGATCAGTACGATTTGCTTCTTGATTTGGCTGCCAAAATGGGTGAAGAACCATGTAGATTACTGGTAAGGCAGTGCTCAAGAATGAAACTGCACTCATTTTGTGAGGTGTGGATGGTTGACCTTAGGTGAGTAATATCTTACAGATTATGGATTCTGTGATCCCTCTCTTTCAAATGGTTATTATTGGAAGGGAAAAACTTGCAAAGAGCCAGGTCCATTGAAACCGTCAAATCATGCGAGTTGTGATTTTTGAGCTTACCTTGTTCGACACTAATAGATTCCGAATTGAAGCAAAAATTTGCTCAGGTGCTCTCAGGCTTACTTAAGATAGCTGAGGAATTTAATGTGGTAGTGGGTAGTGTACATAACCAATCAAGGTACCGCATCACATCTCATTTCTCCCACAGTCATGCATCCATTGATACTTTTCCATTTAGCCCTTTGATGGTTGCACGCTGAAAAATTGCAATTTGGGGATACCACTAAGCTCATGCTAGTTCTTGTAAATCTTAAGAACCAGCTGTTTGGTGTAAATTAGTGATGCATAAAGTAGCTGCAGTCCATTATTTAAGGAAAAAAGATAATTTTTTGACGAGTTTGATTTATTTGTTTCAGCATCAATTTGACGAGTTTGATTTATTTGTTTCAGCATCAAAGAAACCTGCAGTTGGGCATGTTCTGGCTCATGCAGCCACAATTACGTTGATGTTTAGGAAAGGCAAAGGTGAGCAGCAAGTTTGCAAGGTATTCAAAGCCCCAAACCTACCTAAAGCTGAAGTTATATCCATTTTGTGCTGGATCTTCGTCTAGCCATGCACTTTATTGAAATTTACCAGATTATACTGCAAAGACCAAACGAAATATCTAGAGATCTTTATCAATCGGAGAGAAAGTTGATATTAAGTCTATATATGGATAGATGGATACCAGAATTTGAGCAGTATACTTGCAGTATACTTACATGCACAGCCTTTGCTGTGGAAACAAAACAAAATGCCCAACCATAGGTGATGCCATACTGCGGATCTTCCTCTAGTTATATATTTCGTTTAAATTCATCAGACCATATTGCAGAGACCAAGTAAAACATTCAGAAGTCCATATCAGAATCTGTGAGAAAGTCTATACCTTGTCGACACAGTGATATGTGGAGACCTGATTTAAGCATGACGCTCACAGGACACTTGATGTTGCTTGGAGATCCATGATCACGTTGAATACGAACTTTGTGCGGATGAATTAAACAAAAAGAAGTGTATATCGGGAATTTTCCTCAGTAGGACTGGTATATTATTATTAGCTTTGCTGGTACGTAGATGATGCACATCTATCCAGACCATCACTTGATTTTGTCAGAAAATTTAGCGAGAGCTCATAAGTCAATAAGATGAGACTGAGATTTATTTCATCTATGTTGAACTTGACAAACTCACGTTTTTCAGATAACACCTCTCTCCAACCAGGAAGTCAGGCGAAATGCCTTTTTTTGTGTAACCGTGATGGTGACCCAAAAGGATTGTCAACTACATTGTCAATTTTGTGTATCAAATGCAAAATATATCGTAAAGGTAAGGCCAAAGTATCCTTTATGCTGCTTCTATTTATGTTTAGCCAATTGAATGCAAATAATACAGCCTTATATGTTCTAAAGAAATTAATCAAGCGTGGCATGCTATGGAAAGGTTAAAGGACTTCATCAGGCTTGAGAAGAGATGTAACAAAAGAAAATAATTCAGTGTCATTTCGAATAACTTGAAATGAAATGAAATTTATCAACCACAGTATTTCGTAATAAAGAAAAAAATATAAAATTATCCCGTGCAATATGTTTTTAACTATAGATAATAGGAGTTTGGTTTAAGGCTAACAATTTGTGGATATCGTGGTTTTTATGAGCCGGAGAAGAAATCTAGTCACAATATTTGAAAGCTAATTACCTCCACATCATCTCCACTGAGTTCGCAATAATTTTCTTTTGATAAGTAAAAGAACTTTCTTACATGAGCAATTCGGCTTCTGTTCATGTTACGGGACATTCAAATCGCACCATTGCAGTGGCTGCAGTCCATGAGTTAAGGAAAAAGATGATTTTTGATGCCTGTCTTTGATTTATCTGTTTCAGTCGTGGATGATCCAGGCGGTGATGTGTACATATCAGACCCAAAGAAACCTGCAGGTGGGCATGGGAAACCTGCAGGTGGGGATATTCTGGCTCATTTAGCTGCAATTAAATAGATGTTTAGGTGAGGCAAAGGTGAGCAGCACGTCTACAAGGTGTTTAAGGCCCCAAACCAACCTGAAGCTGAAGCTAAGTCGATACTAAGTCCACATATGGATAGGTGGAGACCTGATTTAAACCATAGTGCTCACATTATACTTGATGTTGTATGGAGATCCATGAACACGTTGAATACGAATTTTGTGCAGAGCAATTAAACCAAAAAAAAAAAAGTGGACATCGAGAATTTTTTTGAGCAGGACTAATAGGTTAGTTGTGCAACCTATGCTATGAACACGGCACATCTAGCAAAACCATCACTTATGTAAGAAATTTTAGCGAGAGCTCATATGTCAATAGGATGAAACTAAGATTTTTTTCATCTATGTGAAACTTGACAAACATATGTTTTTTAGATAACAACAGGGGGCATAGCCAATGTGAAGGACTAAAGAGGACTCTCCTACCAAGATGGCCGGGCGAAGCTCTTTTTTTTCATTTTTAATTTACAGTTTGCTGTTAGTCATCGTATTGATAGCTATCTCTATCTTCCTTCATGTTAAGTTTGTATCGACATGCGTCAAGGTCCTTTTGACTGCTTTAAAATTGCACGAGAGGTTACTGCTTTAGCCTTTAATATCTAACACACCTCATGGTATCGTGTAAACTCGATTTCCATATAAGGATCAGCATGCTCCAATTTATCATAGTTCACATTTGTCCTCACATAACAATGTCATCCCGGCCTAATTTACAAATAGAGAGAACAATTTCACAATAGATATCTAAGTAAGCAAAAAAAAAAAAAAAAAAACACGACAGTGAATGGACCCTGCGTGATGACTAAATGAAATGCCAGAAAGATATTACTGCATAAAGCATGATCAGGTTCTGTAAAGGTTTGGTGTCATCCCAAACTCTCAACATAGAGTAACCAACCATTAGAGCTGAAAAATTGTCACTGTATGAGAAAGCGTGACTGGGTTAAACGCAACAGAAGGCCACTCAATAGCTAATGGCCTGTCCAGAAAGGGCCACAAACCATACCACTCAGTACAACGAGGACTGGTTCGCAGCACTCCCGATTCCAGGCATGGTGGAGTCCTTAGTCTCCGCATCCACTTTGAATGTGGTGCTGGACACATGGCCAGAGCTGTCCACCCAAGGAACCGGCTTCACCTCATTCGATGGGTGCTCTTAATCCTCAAATCTCCAGAGCTGGTGAAGCAGCATCCTGAGTTGGAAAAGAAGGCAACGTTAAATGGTGAACGATTTGGCGCTCGAAAAGCATTAGAACAGCAACATTTTAGGTGAAAATGCACAAATCAAAACATGCATACAGATAAAGAGCACCATTTTAACCATAAATTATAAATTTAGGTTCAGAACCAATTTTTCCAATATGATGTTACCCAACAACATAACATTCTCCTCTTAACTCCGCTTAATATCAGCAGAGCTCATTCATCCTTACTTTTCACATTGCAATGCATAGATCGAACTCCAGTGGAGCCGCATCAACAAACCAAAAAAGTAATTACCTTTAGGGAATGGTGCAAAACATTTCCCAAAGCCCATCTTCACGACTTCTGCATCACCTGAGAGAACAAGACTGCCTCCAGAATCAATTCCCCAGAAGAGAGGGACACTTCCATCAACATCCTGCATGATTCAGAGAACAGAAAGGATTAGATATAGATTGCAGGTGGAGGGAGAGATTGAGAGCAATATCCCAAAACGAAACCAATGAACATTATTGTTACCCACAGAGGCCAGAGAAACGGTTTTAGAAGAGCTGTCGAAGACCACAAAAACCAAACTTCCTGTTGATGTCTCTCACAATTTGATCAGCACGGTAAGGCCTCCAATCCTCAGAGTTCAATAAGCTTCAACAACGATAATGTCCTCATTAGCGGTTTTATTCCATCAACATTTTCTATGTGTCCTTGGAACAAGCAGGAGATATCACCGATAACCGCAAACAATCTGCCACAGAGGGTAAGGCATGTCAAATCTCGATGTGGGATGAACCGATTTAGAAGACAGTACCGCAATTTCCGTCAATTAACAATCTGATAAATTTCATTTTCTGGCTTTCAAAATGAACTAGAGACTCGGGTTCCAGTATCTCCTTTGGGCTGATATATGGAATCTTTCATGATATCACAATAAAGTCCAAACAAAATCATTGATCTAACTGTTGCCTCTCCGAACAATGAAATCACGATTTTTTTTTTTTTTTTTTTTTGGGGGGGGGGCTTAAAGCTACCATTATCAAGAGATGGAGTGGGTATTTGAATAGAAGAAAGATAAACTTTATTCTTTGACCAGGTAATCAGCTTTTAAATGGGTATTGGCCTGCATTGTTCATTCAAAATTTAGCTGTTTCATTTGCATATTCAAACCTCTGTTTTCAATTTATCCTTCCACCTATACAACAACTATTACGGGAAGAAAGAAAGCTTCTTATTTTCAATATCAACCTGAACATGTTAAAAGGATATTATCTAACCAATTCACATACAGAATTTCATACAGTATCTTTTGGCTAGGCATGGCCTACAATATAGTTACCAAAAGCAATTCTGTACTTAGAGTCAAAAGCACAAACTTTTTAAGTTATTGGCAAATGATACTGCATATTCAATGTTAGAAACTTAAGACTCATCCTTCCATGAGCCCTAATCAAAATGACAGACGAGGGCCTCTGTTACTGAGAGTACATCCTATACATCAGCAGCAATCCTCTCTTCATCCTTTTTTGCTTTCTCTCTGTAACAAAGCCTCATTTTATGTTTAGTAAGGTAATGTGATGTGATCCCATCGAACCACTCTTGGCTGATGACAAGAACTAAACTTACCTGATTCAACAAGGACTGAATTATCTTCTTATGATCCTGGAAATTCCCATGGAACGGCGCCAACTTGCCTTGAGAAACCATCCAGAGCTTGTCCACACTTCCAGATATTGGATGCTCATCGTGACTAACCTGCAAATCAAAGTGAAAAGATGGCTATTAGCTGTAAAGGAGATCCCTCATTGGTCAAATTGAAGTATTTTGACAAAAAAAATCAATCTCACCATCAGGCATCTTCCTTGGAACAAGACCAGACCTTGAATGAGCGCCTCAACTGCTTCCAAATCCTGCAGTTTGGGATAGTAAAAAAACAGAATCATACTCATCAATCCTTAGACAAGAAACTAGCAATTTACAAAGATAACACTTCAATATTCATAGGTCATTAAAGTAGAATTTAAAGTCCAGATTTATAAACACAGAAATTTCCACATTAATTATGTGCAAAACCCAATGCTGCCTATAGGATGTTGGAACTACTTGGTATTAGATTACGGCAATGCAAAGATACTGATTATATAGCATACGTGTTCGATTCCCAATATTTTGCCAGTTGGAACAATTAGATTGGTTCTGTTCCATTATAAGTTAGATGTAAGATGGCAGAGGCTCCCTGTTGTGATCACTAATTGGTTCCCTTGTATTTTCAATGTAAAGACCAGATTCCTATAAGTACAATTAGTGCAAGAACAACATAACAAGCTAACTGAAAAAGTAATCAAATTACAATATAACAAGCTAACTGAAAAGTAATCAAAGCCACAAAATGAGGAAAAATGAGTAAAACTTACCAGATGATCGGATGGTTTGCAAGCAAAACTATGTGAGGTTTCTCGAAAGTTATCTTGGCAAATACAACACTGCTTTTCTGACCACCTATTTACATGGGCAAAGCACCATGTTATATGTGCAATAACATCCAAAAAGCCTCAGAGGGAGTACCCAGTGAACTGCAATTTATATTATAAATTAACTAACCTCTAATAGAGCTTCACAATCTCACATGAAAATTGCTTCAACCAAAAATTTACTTATGCAACAGTAGCAGAGAGGGAGGAGATGTATCGGACAAGGTTTGCATTCATCGAAGTGCAAGATTTCCAATTACACCAAACAAACACGAGTGAGCTCGAAACTTTTGTTCCGGAACTCCTTGCAGGAAGAATGACACATAAGAAGGTATTTTCAGATAAAATAACATAATGTAAGACAAAATAATAATCCACAGTAGAAGTAAACGCACACAACTGATACTTTAAAGAACTAAATAGATTTGCCCCAGAGGTCACTGCTGACAACACAATCACAGAAGCAGGTAGCATGTCATTTCAATCTCAACCAAACAAGCATGAGTAAATTGGCAATATTTCTTGCAAGCTTTTAGTAATATTTCCTGACCCACCAGAGATCAAGACCCAAGCAAAAGGTGATTTATGGAATATCAATGCTGTCATGAATTGGTGTGGCATTGAAAGGTTGGAGCCATGAGGTGGCCCATAATTTTATCCCAGATTGACCGGTTAATACTACGAAGGATCATCATCAACAAAAAGACGGTTCTCAATGATAAAGGAAACCATTGAAAAAAAAAGGAAGTGCATCCCTTTTCTTCACAATCGTATCACAGCATCCACTTAACTAATCACTATTTTTACATTTTAGAAAAGATTATCTTATTTAGATTATATTTACTAGAAGAAAATTTAGAACATCTCAGTGCACCAAATAAACTTAAACGCTTCTTTTTTCTTTTATTAAATTGCAAAAAGTGACACTTAACATTGACAGCATTAGCCCTACCTCAATAGCATTCGCAAGTGATCCTTCCAAGAGATTTTGCTAAAACAGATCACAGTGATATCTGCAAAACAACCACAGTGAATGAGCTTAAGGGCACAAGAAAAAAGATGTTGGGAAGAGAACATACAACAAATGCTGAACATGCAGAGGAATATGATTGTGGAACTCTATGATTCTTGGTGATTCTCATGCAAAGCATAGTGCATTTTAATTCACAATTTGTTTGGTGGGTCACTCAAGTGCAAAAATAAGCACAGTTTTGGGGCATCAAAAAGAGTTCAAGATATGTCATCAATATAGCAAGATGCAGCTTTGTGAACATTTCGTTCTGCATATGTCGATCTTTCACCTTCAGCAGCTGGTTTTTGAACATTTATGTGAAAAATCTGAACGAGAAAAATCAGTTTGTATCAAGCATCGAATTGAGGAACTGGCTTCCCCTCATTTGGTGGGTGCTCATAACTCCTCAAACCTCCAGAGCTGGTGAAGCAGCATCCTGAGTTGGAAAAGAAGGCAACGTTAAAAGGTGAACGATTTGGTGCTCGAAAACCATTGGAAGAGCAACATTGTAGTTGAAAATGCACAAATTAAAACATGCACACAGGTAAAGAACACCATTTTAACCATAAATTATAAATTTAGGTCAGAACCAATTTTTCCAATATGATTGCGCCAACAACATAACATTCTCCTCTGAACTCTGCTTAATATCAGCAGAGCTCATCCATCCTTACTTTTCTCATTGCAATGCATGGACTGAACTCTAGTGGAGCCACCTCAACAATCCGAAAAAATAATTACCTTTAGGGAATGGTGCAAAAGATTTCCCACAGCCCATCTTCACGACTTCTGCATCATCCAAGAGAGCAAGATTGCCTCCAGAATCACTTCCCCAGAAGAAAGCAACACTTCCATCAACATCCTGCATGATTCAGAGAACAGAAAGGATTAGATATAGATTGCAGGCGGAGGGACAGATTGAGAGCGACATCCCAGAACAAAACCAATGAACATTATTATTACTCACAGAGGCCTGAAAAGCGGGCTTTAGAAGAGTTGTCGAAGAGCACAAAACCAAACTTCCTGCTGATGTCTCTCACAACTTGATCAGCAGGGTAAGGCCTCCCTCAGAGTTCTATAAGCTTCTATGACAATCATGACCTCATTTTCAGTTTGGTTCCATCCATATTGCTGCTTAAGAAGAGCTACATTCTCTACGTGTCCTTGGAACAAGCAAAAGATATCATCAACAAACGCAAACAATCTGCTACAGAGGGTAAGACATGTCAAATCTCAATGTGGGATGAGCTGATCGAGAAGAGAAGACAGCAGCGCAATTCCCGTCAATTAATAATCCAATAAATTCATTTTCTGGCTTTCAAAAGTGAGCCAGGGGCTCGAGTTCCAATATCAGTTTGTATTACGCATCGAATTGAGGGAGCAGAATCAAAATTTATGCCTTGAAAACCAAAAAGTTACCCGAACCCAAGAAAACTTACTGTACATCAAAGAATAAATCCTGGCAGTTAACAAATGAAAGCGAAATATGAAAGAAGCTGGAAGCATTACCTGAGGAACAAAAAGAAGTCAACAAAGACAAATCTATCATGATGGCTCGGGCATGATCGATTTTACTTCATTGGATCCGAATGCTATTAATGCTGATGAAAGGGATCTCTTGAAGGGAGAGAGAGAGAGGGCCATCCTCTGGCAAGTACCCCAACTTCGCATCCATATACGAACAGAAATTGTTGGGATTGAGGCCAAAACAGAAACAGAGGAGGCTGAATTAATTGTTGTTCGAAAGAGCATTGCAGTGGCTAAAGAGAAAAGCCGGCCCAAGGCAGTAGTGGACATGGATGCAGCTGTGGCATACAAGAATATCATCATCATCAACTTTCGCAAGCCAGTGCACTTGGAGACTAAACGAAGCTCTTGCTGGATATTCAAGCAGCTAATTATCAATTTTTCAGCTCTGAATTTCAGTCGTACTTCACGTAAAGAAAACGTCTGCGCGCATTGGAAGAAATTACTTCGTATTAAGCGTCGAACTGAAGAACAGAGACATGAAATCGATGCATTCAAGACGAAAGGACTTACCCAAACCCTTAGAAATCTGGCCGTAGATGGAAGGGAAGAACCGCGGCCCTTAGCAAATGAAAGCGAAAGTGGATCGATTTCACTTCATCGGATTTGAGAAACCCATCAATGCGGACGTCAGAGATTTCTTGGATTTCCGGAAATTTATGCGGAGCTTCTTCACGGGAAAGCATCGAGTTGAGGAAGCAGAATGGGAAATCGATGCCTTCATTTGATCTGAGCAATATCAATTTCGATGAAAGGGATCTCTTGGATGAGGTGCCAACACTTGCCGGTGTGTTTTGCGCATTGATCTTTCAGAATCTCGGATCTAAATATGCGCAATTTTTGGAGGGAGGGAGGGAGGCCATCCTTTGGCAAGTCCCTCAACGTCGGGCAATCGACAATCACTAACCGCTGGAGAGAGGAGAGATGGTGGCAAAGGCCACTTGATAGTCTTTCCATGTTCCTCATATCTCTCAACTCAAGAGAGATTAGAGAGGAAGGAAAGAGAAGACTCCAGGAATCCTCGTTGCCTTCCTCTGAAGGAAAGCACTCCTTGTTTCCCTCCCCTCCCATGCTGCTTCCGTCCATTCCCAGTTCCTCGAGGGATGTGAGCATGCGCAAGCCCCATTTTCTCATTGACTGCTTCATATTCTCGCACCCATAAATATAAAACGTCCGCAAATTTGGAGGCAAACCTCCTCTGGGGAAGCATTCGATATTTTCACAAAACTGAATTCTCAGCTCCTGAAGGGACGTAAGAGGAAGCCACTCATAGACTTTATCTTCATACAAGAGTAAAGTTTAAGGTGCAATAGGGTGATGGGAAGGGGAGGGAAGTCCTCCATCTCCAATGCTGGACAGTTGCGTATTTCCAAAAAAGTGAGACTATTACAACTATCAATGTTACAGTTGGTGATAGACTTTATCTTCGGACACCTAAAAAGTACGAGACTCAACAAGGTGAGGGGAAGGGGAGGGAGGTCCTCCATCTCCGGTGCTAGATAATCATATATTTTCAAATGAGTGAGATGGACGAGCGTGCGAAGGCAATGTGGTAGGCTTCCCAAATTCATACAATTGTAAATAACTAGAAATTCTAGCGATTCTACGGCGGTGATCTCTGCTAGCGACTCTACTCCCTTGCAATTCTCAATAATAAGTCTCTTTAGAGCAATAAGTCTATCCTTAGCAAACGGAAAAGATATCCAAGAATCACAATCACTAATCCGCAAACATTCAAGCTGCGACATCGTGTGATTGTTGCTCAGGTCGTTTGAAGGAATGGTTAGTCCCATGATTTTTGGACAACACCTAATGGTCAAATCTCTAAGTGTGTGCAGCTTGCTTGGAAGCCTTTCTAAGCTCACGCAATGCCACAATCCCATCCTTTCAAGGTTGCACGGTAGTGCTATCTCTCGTTCTCCTGCCACAAAAGATTTGAGTTGAGGACATGATTTGATGTCTAATTCTTGGAGGCAAATAAGATTTTGTGTTCCATCTCCATTTGGCCATAGGTATGTTAGCATCTCACATCTTCTTATATGAAGCGTCTTTAGCTTGACCAAGTAGCTCATAAATCCATTATCAAAGTAAACAAGCTCCGCAAGATTCTCAATTTTGAGAATGGTCAAAGAAGTTAAGTTGTCCAACCACTTTAAGATCTCCTTGTTACAATCCTTAATGTATAATTCCGAAAGAGATGGAAGATGAACCTTATTGGTTGAGTCATTCAAATGCGAGCATGAACAAATTTCTAGCTTTATGAGATGATCTAATTGACGAGGTAATTCCCCCATCAACTCTTGACATCTTCGAACAACAAGATGCCGAAGACAGGAGAATGGTAGTTTTTCTTCTCGGCCTCCAACATAATAAGACCAATTTTTCCATGCCGACAACCCTTCAAACTTCAAAATTGTTAAGGATGGAAAAGGGCTTTTAGTTCTGTAAAATTCAGGTCCTATCATGCGTACTGCACTTAGGCCTTCAAGAGATAATTCTTTGAGTGAAGGGAGCTGTCCAAGTGATGGTAGCGAACTAACATGAGGACAACCAAGCAAGCACAAATACACTATCTTAGAATAGGATGGATCACCTAACCATGACGGGAGTGATTCACCACCATAGTATGAGATAGTGAGATTTTTAATAGTAGTGTGAGGTCGCAGAGAGTGAAGAACCCGTGCTTCGCGCTCTGTATTCCGGAAATCTCCAAAATCTTCATTCCAATGCAAGAATAAGTCGCTAAGGTCTTGCTTTCCAAACATATTAGCATCAATTGCATCTCTAGCTTCTTCCACCTTTTGCAATTCAGATATGAGTAACTCTCCTTGAAGATGTGGCAAGTTCTTTAACTCATTTAATTGTGACCCTCTCTCTGTTCCTACTACAAACTTGGGCAAGATAATAAGATTCCTCAAATTACCGATATTCAATGGCATCTCTTTTAGACTATTTGTATCTCTAATGTCAAGAAACTGTAAGCTAACCAAATTTGCTATATTTGGAGGCAACATAGAAAGGTTCCAACAACCTCTTAAAATCAAAACTTGTAATTTGCACAAGGTGCCAATTGACTTAGGTAGCCTTTCAAAATTGCTGTATGAGAGATTGAGATATTGGAGATATTTTAGATCACCGACACAATTCGGTACCTCCGTAATGTCACAATGACATAATGATAACACTTTCAAGTACTTCAAGTTTGTTAGCAAATCATGTAGCACCTTTTTGGAAATAAAAATTCTTTTTGGGAAACCGTTAGATTGAATAGTCAATAGCATTAAACTTCTTAGTACCTTCATTGTAGCATATGCTCTCAAGCTTTTTGATGTAACATATTGTGAGACAAATGGCGCATGACGAGCTTTCTCTTCAAAAGAGGCATCATCTTCATCCCTCACTACTTGAGACTCACGAGAGGTAAAGCATGTCGCATCAGCAATTGACTTTGCTAAATCATTCAAAAGATCATGCATCAAAAACTTTGATGTGTTAATACTGGATTGCTGAAAAAATGATCTAGATACTAACTCATCAAAGCAATCACGTCCTAATCTCAAGATACACTCTTTTTCTTTTTCTTCACCTAAAAAGCCCTCTGCTATCCATAAGAGTGCTAGCTCGTCCCTCTCAAATTCATAGTCCTTTGGAAATGCAGCACAATATGCAAAGCATTTCTTCAAACAAGAAGGAAGATGCAAATAGCTCAATTTCAAAGCTGGAAGAACCTCACCATCTTTTCCTATCGTTGTATCTCATGTTATGTTATTTACGATAGCTTCCCATTCTTTGGGATTCACTTTATTACGTAGGAGACCACCCAATACCTTAGTTGAACCTCTACATTTTTCTGCTATTTTCTTGCCTATTGTTTCAAGATCTAGGTGCCTCTCAATATTTCTTGTTCCCAAAGCATGATAGGCTAATAAGCTAGTAAAGTTATTAGTGGATAACTCCTTCAAAGTATATGACAAAGCTCCCATCATGGAAACAACAGAACGGTTGCGAGTCGTGACAATGATCTTGCTTCCCTTAGCCCCCACTTCAAATGGCTTTAAGAGCGCAGTCCATTCGAGGTACTTCACATTCCATACATCATCTAAAATCACAAGAAACTTCTTTCCGAATAGATTGTTCTTCAACTTTCCTTGAAGCCTGTTAAGATCTTTTTCCTCGTAGGGCTCTCCAGTGACCGACCCCAAAATAGTCTTTGTTATGTCGAGAACATTAAAAACATCTGAAACACATACCCATTCTCTCCTCTTGAAATAGCTACTCGCTTTGGCATCATTATACAACTGTTGAGCTAAGGCTGTCTTTCCAACACCGCCCATCCCAACTATGGAGACTATGCTTAGCACGCTATCGGCATTTTTGGCTTCACCAGTCAATATTGCGAGTATCTTCACTTTTTCCTCGTCCCTGGCGAAAAACTGAGGCTCCGGCAAATAAGTGCTAGGAAGCCTTTTGTTGGTGTGGTGGGATCTGTCCATAACATTCTCTCTCAAGCTTAAGGGAGCCTTCCTATTGATAACATCTTCAAACCTGCCTTTGACCTCATGTAGCCTGGTTTCAAATGCAAACCTTCCTTTTCACTTGACCTCTGCTTGTGCTAGCTTCTGTCTCCAACTTGGCTTGAGCAGCTTCGATCTTGAACTCATCAAGCAAGTCTTCCATGTCATAAGCCAAGTCCTTAACATCATCTAGCCACAACTTCACTACAAGGTCACCGTTAGTTGCTTGTCCTCTGCATCATCAAGCACTACATTGATTGTTTTTAGCATCCCCTCACACTTATGGAGCAGGGTGGTGCCAATACTTTCTCGTTGCGCATAGTCCATTATCATAGAAGCCAACTTGTCGAGCAGAACCTGAAAGAAGGAACTTAAAAACATCTCTCCAAGGGCCATGGTGAATCAATTGCTGTAGTCTGTAGAGACAACAAAGGTTATGGGGAAGCAAAGTGATAATGAGCTGATGGATAGAGAAAACTATGAAGTCTAGGAAGACAAATGCTTTCAAGGATGCACATCAAAAGGTTAGAGAAATCAAAGTAAAACGTTTTTTTATCCACAAGTGCTTGTCTGTTAATATTTAGAGAATATCTCTAGTGACTTTATTGGATATCATATGCCTTTGTTATCTAGAGGGTGAAGCAAAAGCGAAAAAGAGTTGATGGGAAAGAAACTTTAATAAATTCCAGGAAAACCAAGACTTTGCTAGATGTAAATTGGCTGGTTGCTTCACTTGTCACATCCCTCATCTTCTATCCCAATGTGAATATCTCTTTTATCTTTACCGCTAGAACTTCCTCGCTTTACATGTCTTGCTTAAAATTGATGATGCAATAATTTTCATCCAACGCTTTTCCAATTCATTCATATTGTGATTTTAGAAACCATTTTTTTACTTTTTATTGTTAAGTTCAATTGTTATATGCTGCATTAATTAAATGATACAGTATTATATATACGTACAATCTTCTTGATAAAATGGCCAACAAATAATAGTATGATGATACATACATATCTCATCACATTAGCCGAAATCATATACAAATTAATAGATATGGTGAAAATCGATGGACACAACCCATAGCATTGTTGAGACTATAGGTTCAATAGAATAATTGTGCAAAAAGAAAATCACACAGCATTAAATTTTCCATGTGGGCCTTGACACTTTAGGACTTTAAATTTAGATAAATATTTTGTTTTCGATATTTGAATCATTTTAGTAGGGCACACGTACTAATGTGTATATTTTATCTAGATTGAATATTTATATGTTTGCTTTATTTATTTGGAATGACCTTCCAATAATCCACTCAAGCAAACAACATGAGTTTGATTTCTTTCCATAAAAAGCATAAAAAGAAAAATAGATTCGTTTCACGATCATTTGCATAGAAATCAAATATCTTTGAAACAAAGACCAAGACTTTCACCTACCAAAAAATTTAAACAAAGACCTCGACTTTCAAAGATGCATGTAAGAGGTTAGACAAATCATAATAAAATATTTTCTATCCACAAGTGCTTGTTTCGTGATTACTAGGGCCGTCAAATGAGTGGATTGGGTGGGATTGAAAATAGTCCAACTCATATCGACCTATTTAATCCGTTTTGACCCATTTTCATTCAATGCAAATTTGACAATCCATACCCGATCCGACTCATACTCAACCTATACCCGACCCAACTCATATTGTCGAAACACATTAATATTTAACTCAATTTAGGCTAATCCACTCCCACCCACTTTTTTTACTTTAAGCTCTTCACATATATGACTTCACATCAAATTTAAAATGCAAATTAAACAATAAAAAATTAGTAAATAAAAATAAAAAATGTGAACCTTTTACTAAACCTAAGAAAGCTTATTTTTTTATGATATTTAAAAAAATGGTATTTCTAAAACGCTTTCATGAGATACAAATTCAATGGACAATTCTTATAATTATTTTTAAAATTATTTTTAAAAAATCGAAATTTAATAATTTTTATTTTTAAAATATAAATTTTAATTATTTTTTTCTTTTTTTCTCCTTCTTCTTTGGCCAACGGCCAGCCACAATGACTACTAGTGATCAACCATAGGCGAGCTCGAGCTTGCTTGATGCCAACAAGCTCGAGGCTCGCCAAATCGACGAAGCTCGAGCTCACTTGACACCGGCAAGTTCGAGACTCGCTAGTCAATCATTGGCAAGGCCTTGGCCTTGATGAGATCGAGCTCGTTCGACATCGATAAGCTCAAGTCTCTCTAGATCAGCAAGGCTTGAGCTTCGTTGATCCATACGTCGAGCAAGCTCAGCCTCGCTAGTAGCCGACAAGCTCGAGTCTCACTAGATTCGGCGAGGCTTGAGCCTCACTTGGCTAGTCGCCAGCTATCGCCATGCTAGGCACTGACTAAGGAAGGAGGAAGAAGAAAGGAAAAAGAAAAGAAAAATGAAATATAAAAATAATTATAATTTCGATTTTTATATAAAAATTTTTATAAAGTTAAAGAGGGAAAGAGAGTGTGAGGCTTGGGTTGGAAACTTGGAAATGGGTTCTAATCCACTTGATATTTTAAATGAGTCAGAAATTTTTTTGACCGATTTTCGACCCATTTAAATTAGATTCATCTTTTGGACCTAGTTTTAGTTGAGTCTTTAAGAGTCTTTAACTCACATACAACCCATATAGATATATATGAGCTCAAAAATGAGTTCATGGACCATTTTGACACCTCTTATGATTAGTTCTCCTTTTTCTTCGTGTCAGGACTTTTGACTATTGCTTAATACGATGGACCTTTTCTTTGGGGTATCCAAACAGGGGAGTGTTTTGTTGGCTTTTTGGCTTTGTGTGCATTCGTAAATTTTCGGTATTCCAATGATTTCTGCATATCGTTGAATATGTGATCAACCTAGGCTTTTTCGTGGCAATTATAGTGCTAAAAATTTCCAAATATTTAAGAAAATAAATATTAAGGATACTTAAGAAGGTGCTGGAGTCCTCCTTCAATGTGGACAAACATGTAAAGTTTTTCCGACATATTAGCACATATTTTATTGATGAATGAAACTGACCACAATTATTGGGACAAGAAAATAAGCATCTTTATGCAACTTCCGACTGAATTTGGAGATAATCGTCTTGAAAGATACACCCACCAATGACAGCTTAGTTTTTATTATGCATCTACAAGTCATCAACGATGGCTTAACTTTGTCAGTTTGATGAGGAAAACAAAAACAATTATTTAGGGCTAAACAACAAAAGGGGTCAGGCACACCAAGTAATCAAGTAAGCAACTTGCTTTATTTTACTCTGGCAATACTAAATGAGTCCAAATCACCAATTAACACTACATAAAGTACAAGAAATTATTCTCTATGCATCGAACTAATGGACAACAAAGTCGTGTTCAGAGGACCAAAATGCTCCTATCAAGCGATTCCTGATTATCGACTCCTACCTAAATACCTTTCACAAATCATTATCGTCCATCTTGCTGCAGAATTTTGTCTGCAAGTGCTTGTTTCGTAATATTTAGAAATCATCCCTAGACATTTGTATATTTGTGCACGTAAATTAACCCAGGAAGACCAAGACTTCACTGTATGTTCAAGCGCTATCGGGAAAGAAACATCAGCAGATGCTAGGATGACCAAGACTTGTGAGGACGGAAACTAGCTCTGTTGCTTCACTTTTCACGTATTTTCTCTTTTATCCCAATGCGAATGACTTCCTTTTTTTTTGTCATATTACCAGTAGAGTTGTGTCATGATTTTCTTGTGTCTTTTCAAATTTAAGTTTAATAATATAAAAACAGAAAAAGAGAAAAACTAAAAAGGAAAATCACCAAAAAATTATTTAGAAGAGAAATAAAGGAGGAATGGGGCGACAAATCACCATCGTACCACAGCCACTGCCGGTACTGGGACGATTATTGGCGACTACCCACCTTCTCGTCACCTTCATTTTTCTTGAGATATTTTTCTTATTGCTGTTTAGGAAAGAATGATGACATATAAGTATAGACTTTTGTTCATTTTACAATCGAGTACCTTTTTTTTTTGTTTTTTTTTTTTTGGATATCTTCTACTTTTTTATTTGTTCAATCCTCAATATTCCAATTTTGGCTCAATTTGAGTATTCCGTCAAGTAAATTGTCACATCATGTGATTTTACTTACACGATTCACTTAGTCAGTAAAAGTTAAGCATAATGACCAACGTGGCTTACTTACTTATTTTGCAAATTGGATGATGAGGAAAGAACATGTATGTTGACTTAGATGATCATAGCATCCAATATGTCTTTGCTATCATGGTAACATCTCAAGATATCACGTGGGATGTCAATGTTAACAGTTAACTGCTATGATTTGTATCATGTCAACATATTATTATTGCCATGATATACTTATGTAACCAATGTCTTACATAATCCATTAGATGTGTAGATGTCTTCTTAAAATTTCTTTGATAATATATAGGTACAGTGAGCTTTAACAACCCAAAGCCATTTCTAGGTAGCAAACTTCCCTAGTGGAATCGTCAAGTTGTCGCGACCTTTCCTTTTCCAGCGGGGGAAAAGAGAAAAAATTACAAAGGTATTGCCCAAAAAGGCAAGCCTATAGCCAATGATTAGGCGTGGACTTTCTTAAACCGTTACTTCATGTGATATTTGATCCATTTTAAGTTCAAATTAATTTCTAAGGATTCTATATGAGATAGGAGTCACCACTAATCTTTTGGAGTTGGTTAGAAATTATGCGAGATATGAGAGTTTGTCTTGCTTCCTATGCAACCAACCAAAGGTTGACTAGGTTCAATGACTTGATTATGCTAATCGTCTACTTAGTACTTTTTCGGTACCTCTAACTTGGTTTGAGTTATTCATCTAAATGATCAAAGGCTCTTTTCCAATTATGAATCCTAAATGTCATTTGGTGTCACCAAGTATTCATCCAATGGTTTTCAATGAGTTTATTATGATCCTAAGTCTTACCTTAACCAGGCTAAAGAGGTAAAGAGCAATCAATGTATTAAAAGTGCGAGAATTAAATTCTCGAGTATTTAAAAGCTCAAAGTAAAAGTATGCAAATGAAAATTAGACACCTGTCGAGCAAAGAATATATATGGGCATGTTATAAGCCCCAAAACATGATTTCCATGAGTTAAATAGAAATCAAATTCAATTTCTTACCTAAAAGATTAATATATTTTTTAAAATATATTTTTAAAGAATTAATTTTTATTTCGAAAATGGGAACCCGAGCTGGGCCCTTAGGCCTGCTCCAAAGAGTAACAAAAACAAAACCTTGAGGGCCTGGGCCTTAGGCTCTATTTCTCAACCCTTTTCAAAACAAGACCAAATGAAGCCCAATTTGCCAAAACGGGATTAAACCTAAAACTCATCTAAGTCAATCTCAGCCCAGATCCAAACAAGCCCAAATTCTCTAAAGCCGAAGCTAACCTCTATTTACTAGAAATAGATTCAGCCCAACCTTATTAGACCCATTTTGAACATATTAACACTTAAGCCCATTTTTCTCTTTAACCTTACTAATTAAGCGCAATTTCCCTTGCCTAACTTTCTGATTTTGTAATTATCCTCCTATGTTTCCTCCAATAAATTTTTTTTTTCCCTTTTTCCTCGGACCCCTGCGCTTCTCCTTTCTTTCCCAGATCCCTCTTTCAACCAGACCAAGAAGTGAAAAACTAAAAGAAAATCAACCACACATCTTCATCTATATCAAAACATCCAAGACGCAAATAAAGCCTTCCCGGGCATTTACCCAGCTACCGACCTCAACCATCATCGGAACACTATGGTCCATCGCTCCGACACTCACATCCATCGCTTCATATAAGTGCCTAGAACATGGATATGGAGAAGGAAATGTAACAAGAACTCGACGCCGACATCATCTGAGATCTGTGCACGCATCAGAGACTTTAGTCTATTTTCTCACCAACGAACGCCACCATATCAACTTCTCTGCTCATTGGCCTTCCAAAGACAGAGCATCAACAATGCGGAATGCACACAAAGTGCAAAGCACTACCAAGGCAAATTTAGGGACTTCACATTACTGGAGATTCGATAATATGCATAACAGTAACCGTCACTCATTCTCCTCGCCAATATTCATCACAAGGAGACCATCCACTACCAAGAACATAATAATAATAATAATAATAATAATAATAATAATAATAATAATAATAATAATAATAATAATAATAATAATAATAATAATAAAAGCTACAAAAAATTCCAAACTTTTGTTTACTGTGACATATTTACTCCAAACTTTTTTATAAAACAAAAAATCTAAACTTATACTCATGTGATACATTTATCCCAAATTTATTTTTTATGAAATCAAAAATTCCAAACTTTTTTTTAGTGACACCAAAAAAACCTCAAATTTGTATCTATGTGACACATTTACCCTCAAATTTTGGTGTCACAAGAAAATGTTTGGAGTAAATATGTCAAATAGGTAAAAGTTTGAGATTTTTGGCATCATAGAAAAAAAAAAAAAGTTTGAAATAAATGTGTAACAGTAAGTAAAGTTTGAGATTTTTTGTGTTACAAAAATTATTCAAATAAAGTTTGGGTTTTTTTCTTCTATTTGGTGGCTTTTTCCCTAATAATATACCACCAAAACAGAGCAAACTCAATCCATGTCATCTAATCATAGCCAGATTGACCTGAACTATATTAAATCGACTCTCAGAGGCATTCCTTCGGTGGAACATACGGTGAGCATCTTGGGTGAGGGTCCTTTATACAAAACCAAAGCAGTGTTTCGATTCCATGGCATCACATCAGTAGAAATCCAGACGGAATCGTCAACAACTACTTTCACATTATTCAGTTGTCACACCGGCGTCACTACGACACTAGTTTTATTTTTAATCACAGATGAACCGAGGTGAAAATTTTCGAATCCTACCTTAACGAGGAGGAAATTCGATCGTGATTACTGGCCAAGCTTGCACGAGGAAGCTCTGATTAGTATCACCCGTGAGGATGAACGCCCGCGATGGAGTCTTGCAGCGAGAGTGAACCAATTCGCGCTATCTCAGTCAAAAACAGGGGCAAACAGGTTTTTCAACTGGGCGGTGTAGCGATGAGGAACGGCCACGGCACGAACCAAAACCAGGTCAGTGTTTTTCGGCTGAGCTCCCTTGTCGGTAATCAAAGGGAACTCTCTAGAAACCAGGTAGTGAATGGCGGACGGCCGGCGAGGGAGAGGCAACCGATTTCTAGAGGGGTCTCCCTTGATCGTTCTCTCTCGTCTCTGTTCCTTCTCTCCCCTCTCTGTTTCTCGAACGCTCTCTGCTCCTTTATGGCCGATTTTCCCTTTGTGTGCATTCTCTCAATCTCAGTTTTTCCTCTGTCTGTGAATGCCCTCACCCTCTCCTTTTCCCACGGGCCTCTGTCGGCCTCTCCCTCAATGAACGAATCTTCCCTTTTTGCAATCGCGCCCACGTCACCGGAAAAGACAAATTTGGTTACATTCCTTCCATGAATCGGCAATTTTGCATCTTTTAGAAAACTTTCTGCTACAAGAGATCGTCCTTTCATCGTCTGGAGTGGATTCATATACTTCCATTTCAGCCAAAGAATAGGCATAATCATCATTAGACAACTCCTTCCCGTCTACGTCACAGGATATCCAAGAAGGTATTTGAAAACTGAGGAGCTTATTGCGCTTGAATAATAACAAAAATCTACAGAAAATATCCATGTTAATTTCTCTAGCTGAATATTCATCTACAAAAGTATCAAAGAGACGAACAAAAAGTACAGATTGTCTATTATACCACAGCCTAGCGTGAAAAAAAAGGTCTGGGTGCAATTCCAATATAGAAACGGAGCATCTTTGAAGAGTTTCTCCATAAACATGCACAAAATAAATCATCAGAAGACTGGTTTTCTAGGCAACTGAAGATTCAAACTTCGCAGGCTATGCATGGAGGCCAGTTGAAGAGGGCCTACCGATGTCAACCTGTTATTGGATCTTGAATCGGGTTCATAAATTTATTACATTATATGTTTGCCATGAGCTTCCTTGACTTGGCTCATTTTTACCGTCTTCTGTGTCATCTTCAACATGAGAGTGTTTGACTGTATTATCGAATTGAAATTGCTGAATTTTATTCCTCTAAATATATACAAAGGTCTAGTTTATTTCTTGCTTATTAGTCATTGCACATACAAAGTGTGTGCCTTTTTTTTTTTAAAGGAAAATTAAAATAGTTATAGCTAAAATAGTTGCTTTCTATCAAACCTGTACTGAAATTTAGAAGTAACTAAAAAATAATTTCATTTTATTTGAAAGATGCAAATCAAATAATGAACTCAAATTGCATTTATCATGCCTTAGTAATCATTTAACATTACATCTGCTTAGATTCTATCTAATATCTATTGATATGTTATTCAATCTTTTTCTTCTTTATAATTTTCGTGGAAGATTTTCTACTGATGATATATATACGCTTTTGTAAGTATGCCTATCTATCTTGTTTAGGCAAAACTTGTCCATCCTTATAAACTATTATTTACAAATGGATGAATCCATCCTTTGTTTAATTTTAATACTATAGTGCAAAATTTCTTGCTAGACATAATTTTAACATTATATATAATTATCATATGTAGTCGTGAACAAAAATATTTTGTTTTCTTTGTCCAAATAACTGAAACAGAAATCATACAGAAAAGTTCAAGAACAAAATACTACTAAACTTCAAAGAGATTTGTATAGTTTAACTTACTAATGAATAATTCCACTTTACCGTGTTTAAATTTATTCAAAATTTTCGTGCAAAAAGATTTTTGGCTCCATAGTTCATCAATGACTTCCAACGCCCCCCCCCCCCCGCAAAAAAAAAAAAAAAAAAAAAAAAAAAAAAAAAGTACCTAAGCCTGGCTCCGTCAATGTTCCCATACAATGTACTTTGGTTCATAGTATTCCTTGAACACAATCTTGCCTGAGAATTTAAGAAATAGCCCTCACCTCCGATATCCAAACTTCAAAACATGCATCAGAACATGGAGTGGTTATTTCAAGCTTACTTTAGTCATATTAAATGGGACAGGCGAAAAGGTTAAGATGGCTGTCACAAAACACCATATCAACTACTTTCTACACTCACGAGTAGAGAAGAGTGGAAGGTAGGAATTAAACTGAACCCTCATCAATCTTGATAATGATAGATTACTACAAGGCCAATGCACCATCCCAGACAGCATCCGCTACTAATTAAATAACATAAATCAATTAATAAAGAATTTCCAAAACGAGTACATATCAACAAGAGGTGCCACTTTTGTCGACATGTAATCACAACATTCCAATGGAAAAGACTTAAAGAAAAATGACCAATTTACGTCTTCCTGTTCAGATGAGAGATGAACAGCATACTTCACCATCTATAAATTTTACAATAACACTGCACGATCTCGAGTCAAAACCGCAACACAAACTTCCTGGAGGCAACTAACTAAAGCAACCATGAAAACTGCTTGCCAAAAGAGCTACACCAGGGTTTATACACATTATGCCACGTTGAAATAACACATACCAAATGCATCCTGTGTCAAGACAGAGAACAGAAAAATGTCCAGCCTAGAGCACCAAAGCTACAGGACCGTCAAATGGTCCTTGAAAACCACGTATAAGCCCCAGCAAACTTAGTTCCTTCCACCTCGGAACGGAGTACTAACTTAAAAGACCAAATTTCTCCTCCCGACAGTCCCCAAACACTCGATCTAACTAATTCACAGAACTGCACAATGTATATGACTCAATCCCAATCAAACAAAAAGAAAAACTTCAAAACTAAACATACCAAACAATAACTCCAACAACATACCTTATTGAGAAATGACAAACGGAGAGCTTGGTCAAACACCTGAGCTGCGCGATCTCGCCGAGCAAAGGAAACACCGAAGGCCGGCGCAGAGCCTTACTGAGCTCGAGCTCTTTCAGCCCTTCCAACTTATGCAACGCCAGCCCATTTAGCCAGGGAGGCGATATCTTCACTTGCAAGCACTCCAACCCCACCAAATTCCCCAACTCGTTCGGGAACAAATTCACCTCGCTCGCGAAGAACTTCGGCCTCTTCAGCCTCCTCAGCTCCCCAACCCACTTCGGGAGCAGACAGAACTTGTTCTGATACAAGCAAAGGTCCTCAACCGAGGACCCATTTAAGGTCGGGAACAGCAGCGAGTCCTCCAGGTTCTCCCCGGACACGTCAGGGCACACGTCGTCGTCCGAAGCAGCGCTGCAGCCGCTGGCCGCAGGAATCGCGTGGCGGAAGAGAACGGAGGCGACGACGACGACGACGACGACGACGGTGGTGGTGGTGGTGGTCTTTGGTCAAAAGAGGAGACCGGAGCGAATGGGAACGGGGCGGATAAAGAAGAAAGAGATGGCGAGTGCTCTCTGCGAAAAGTCTTAACTACCCTCCACTTTAAACCAGAGTCGCCGCACGCGATGGTGTAAATTTTGAGTTTGGACGAGGGCGTTCTGGCGAAAGGGGTTCCCCCCTTCCCGCCTGTTTATATATATAGATTCTCTCCAATTTGCGATCGCTTCCAAAATCCACAAAAATCTTGAAAGTCTCTTCTCCTGCGCAGACGCACCGAACTCCATGGCCGATCGTCGGACTCCATCATCGTCGAAGATGCTTTTGAGTTTCACAATCGACGAAGAAGACCTGCTCGAAGCAAAACAAGAGCACAGGCAACTGCTCTCTGTTCATCTCATCGCTTTCGTTTTCTTGTCGATGTTTCGGTGCGTCGTTTGATTCCGAAGTTGATCATCGTGATTTTCTGGTCTCTGTTCTCAAGTTAACTGTATATCTCTTTGAATGTCGATGTTAAGCGACTCTGACTACTGCGGAGTGGATGAGCTCGATTTCGATTTCGGTTTCAGTTGCTCAGTTTAGCTCGATTTTCCTGGAACATCGCCGTGAATCCATTGGTGTTTTTACATCTCGGCCTTCCTCTCGAACTTGTCGCGATTTTCTGCGCCTACGATAGTTTTTAGTTTTTGTCTTCTGATCATCCAAGAGCAATTCCAGCCTTCGTTATGTTACGTGACATCCACTGGATGTCTTTTTTCCCGTGTATTCGTGACGTAGCTGGATTAAATAACGAATATCCTAAGCTAAATTCATCAATAATATCTGTTGGAACGCTAGATTGTCAGTGATGATCTAGGAAATGCTTTTGTCCTGACATTCGACATTCACCAGAAAACTTAGTTTAATGCGATGGTTAAGCTTGAGTCTTCATTGGAGGACGTTTCTGGTTCACTGAAATCCAGCAAAGTGAAGAATAATGTGAAGAGAAAATCAAATACTAAGATCGAAGAGTATCTCAAGCGTGTAATGCAGAAAGCTGATATATCTGCTGAGGCGGATCTGAAATTGGAAAGGAAGCTTGCCAAGAAGCTCAAGGTGAAGGATGGAAAGCTAGGTGGGTCAGATGACGGAATGAATATGTTATTTAAAGGAATTCCTTCTATTCTTGATTCTTTTGAACAAGAAGCACCAGGGTTAAGAGAAAATCGTAGCGAAAGATTTCAAGGTAAATCTTCAGGAGAAAAATGTGAAATGTCCAACTAAGAGCATATGCAGGATGATGGAAAAGCTGTTCATGTTAAGGCTGGAGCCTGTGACTCAGTAGACTAGAAACCCCTTCATTTCAGCTCTCAAGTGAGTTCATGAGCTCCGCAAATTTCAATTCATTTCCTTTTTGTGATGTGATTGCCAAGAATGATTCTGAGTTTCCATTTGACTTCCTCTTGAACTTGTGATTTTCTGTGCATATGATAGTTTAATTTTCTTTCCTTAAATGACAAGAAGTCATTTCCGCTACTACTTGAATATGATACGTCTAATTCACCTCTTTGACATATGTCTTCTAAATCATACAAGAGCAATTTGGCCTTTGTTATGTTACGTCACATAGTAATTGCACCATCGGTCCATCTATTAACCACGTATTTATGGCATAGATGGATTAATAATGAATCTCCTAAGCTAAATTCGTCAACAATCACTGTTGGAACACTCAACATTCTACATTCACCAGAAAATATAGAGTTAAACACAATGGTGGGTTGTTCTTTTCGTTTGCAGGTATTTCTCAGGGAATCCATGCTGGAGATGTGAAAAAAGATACAGGATGCAGGGATCGACACTTGCAAATGTCTTGATGATGCATACAGAGAAGGTATATCTGATATTCAGTTCCGAAAATTAAGTGGAGGTATTATTTGGCTAAGGTGATTTCCTCTGTCTTTGTTTTGTTTTTTTGTAGCACTTAACTAGAACCAAAGGTTTATCTGAAGCAAAAGTTGATAAGATATGTGAATCAGCTGAAAAGATAGTGGTTAGAGCTTAATTACTTCTTATCCTGAGATGGTGCTGTAATCAATTGCAACTTCTATATGCATCTCACAATAACTTCTCTTTGTTTTCATCAGAATTCTTGTTCTCTTGCGGGAATTGAAGCTATGCTCAGAGTAAGTTATGCTCAGAGTAAGTCCTTAATTCAGCAAATTTCGAGCTAAAAATGGTTCGGAAGACCTGAATGAGTCATTGACCCTTGTAATAAAAAGCCTGCAAATTAGCATATCGACTGTAGAGAACTGCACTTGCTCTAAACACTACTTATCTCACAGCACAAAGTACTTTCAATGTCTTCATTTTTATTTGCAACTGGAAGTCAGGCCCTCAATGAGCTTTTAGGCGGTAATAGACTTTCTTTTGTAGATTGTGTACATTATTCTTCATGCGTTTCAACAAATACAGCTTTCCCTGGATCTGCAATGTTAAACAGGTGGTACTGAAACTCAGGCAATTACAGAAGCATTTGGTGTATCTCGGTGACAAGCACAGTCCAATAACGTTACCCTTGATCAACTTTTAGTTGCTTTTGGTAGTTGGCTTTCTAGAAAATGCTGCTAATGTCACTTCAAGTCTGGGAAAACACAGCTTGCACATGCCCTGTTTGTTGCTACTCAAGTTGGTCTGAATTGCATGTAGGTTTTCGTCATTTACTTCTATTTCATGTTATGTTTCCTTAGATGAACAACATAAATAGCAAGATAATGATTGAATTTCTAGTAAAGAATAAAGTTGTGGTTAATCTTGGATCGGAACGTGTTTATTAGGTGATTCTGGAAGTTTGGCACTCTCATCTTCTGTAAACTGCAATCAGCATACTGGAACACACAATCTATAGTGGTTCAAACCTAGTAGGAAAAAGGCCAGGAGAGCGTACTAGGTCATAAGCAATCAGAAGCCTTAGTCATTGTCAGACTTGGACTTGGGTTGATCATCAGTTGAATAGGATGCTTGAAGTACTCTACTATATATGCAAATCCTACGACATCATTTTCCCTTCTTTCCATCACTCTTCATTAAAGCTGATCCCATTTTATGAGATGATGTCTTATGGTTTGTGGATTCCACGATCCTAATAATTTTTCCAGCAGCCAACTCACATAGGAGGGGCAAATGGCAAGGTAGCATACCTCGCCACAGAAAAAACTTTATATCCTATTATAATCCGTTGGTCATTTTCTTGACCTCAACAAAGCTGCTTTTGTTTCATACTCGGCTTATGTCCATGTAAGTGCATATGCACTTTCTTAACTTGCTACACCTGCAGTTGCCATGATCGAATTGTACAAATAGCTGAAAGATTTGGTGTGGATCCTGGTGCTGTCACGTGTAATGTAAGCAATGCTTTCTACACTGGTGGCAAGTCTTCCTTCTTTTCTGGCTAATGTACTTGCTGTAGTCTAGTCTTTCCATGAATTTGAAGATCATTTATGCCCGTGCCTCAACTTCTGAGCATCAGTACAACTTGCTTCTCAGTTTGGCTGTCAAAATGTCTGAAGAACCATTTAGGTTCCTGGTAAGACAGTGCTCAAGAATCAAAATGCACTCATATTGTAAGGTGTTGATGGTTGACCTTAGCTGAGTAATATCTTTTAGATTGTGGATTCAGTGATCGCTCTCTTTCGAGTGGAATATAATGGAAGGGGAGAACTTGCAGGGCGTCAGGTCGATTCTGAAACCATCAAATCATGCGAGTTGCAAGCTCATCTGGTTTGACACTAATAGATTCCCAATTGCAGCAAAAATTGGCATAAATGCTCTCACGATTACTTAAGATAGCGGAGGAATTTAATGTGGCAGTGTACATGACCAGTCAAGGTACCGCATCACATCTCATTTCTCCCACCTAGTCATGCATCCATTAAAGGATCTTATCCAATTTAGCTCTTTGATGGTTGCACACTGAAAAATAGCAATTTGGTGACTCCACTAAGCTCATACTCGTAAATCTCAAGAACCAGCTAGTTCGTAAACTAGTGATGCATACGGTAGCTGCAGTCCATGAGTTAAGCAAAAAAGATAATTTTTTTTGACGACTTTTTCTTTGATTTCTTTGTTTCAGTGGCATCAAAGAAACATGCAGGTGGTCATGTTCTGGGTCATGCAACCACAATTAGGTTGATGTTTACGAATGGCAAAGGTGAGCAGTGGGTTTGCAAGGTCTTCAAAGCCCCAGACCTACCTAAAGCTGAAGCTATATCCTTTTTGTCTGGATCTTCGTCTAGCTATACACTTTATTGAAATTTACCAGATTACACTGCAGACATTAAACGAAATTTCTAGAAATCTAATATCAATCGGAGAGAAAGTTGATACTAAGTCTATATATGGATAGGTGGAGACCAGCATTTGAGCAGTATACTTGGAGAATACTTACATGCGCCGCCTGTGCTATGGAAACAAAATACCCAACCATTCATGATGCCATACTGCAGATCTTCCTCTTGTTATAAACTTCGTTGAAATTTTTCAGACCATACTGCAGAGACCAAGGGATAGGTAATACTTAGTCTACATAGGGATAGGTGGAGACCTGATTTAAGCATGATACTCACTGTATACTTGATTTTTCCTGGAGATCCATGAACATGTTGAATACGAATTTTGTCCAGAGGAATTAAACAAAAAAAAGTAGCTATTGAGAATTTTCGTCAGTAGCACCGGTATGTTATTTTTAGCTATGCTGTTATGTAAACGATGCACATCTATCAAGACCATCACTTAATTTTATCAAAAAATTTAGGAAGAGCTCATTTGTCAATAAGATGAGACTGAGATATTCCATATATGTTGAACTTGACAAACACATGTTTTTCAGATAACACCAGAAGGCATCATCGATGTGAAGGACTGAGGGAGTCTCTCCAAAGACAGGCGAAGTGCTTTTTTCTGTTAATCTGCAATTTGATGTTAGTCATCGTATTGACTGCAAGAGGCATATGATGAGCTCCCAAGCACTTGTTCATTTCCTTTCTCTGCAATGGACACTTTGTCACCCTTGTCATAGCTTGTCCCTAAGTTTCATGTGCTCGACAACAAACCATTCATGAATGACATGAGATACTTTCTCTAACTGTGATGGTGACCCAAAAGATTTGTCAACTACAATGTCACCTTTGTGTATCAAATGCAAAATATATCATAAGGGTGAGGCCGAAGTATCCCTCCTGCTTCTTCTATTTATGTTTAGCCAATTGAATGCAAATAATATAGCCTTATATGCTCTTAGAAACTTAATCGAACATGGCATGTAATTGAAAGGCCATAGGACTTCATAAGAGATGTAACCAAAAGAAAATTATTCAGTGTCATTTCAAATAACCTCAAATGAAATGGAATTTATCAATCACTGTGTTTCGTCATAAAGAAAACAACATAAAATTATCCAGTGCAATATGTTTTTAACTACACATAATAGCAGATGGGTTTAAGGTCAACAGTTTGTGGATATGATGGTTTTTATGAGCCCAAGAAGAAATCTAGTCACAATATTTGAAAGCTAATTACCCAACATCATCTCCATTGAGTTCACAATAATTTTCTTTTGATAATTAAAAAAACTTTGTTGAACTTTCTTACATGAGCAATCTGGCTTTTGTTTATGTTACATGACATTCGAATCACACCATTGCAGTAGCTGCAGTCCTTGAGTTAAGGAAAAAGATGATTTTTGATGACTGTCTTTGATTTATTTGTTTCAGTCGTAGATGATCTAGACGGTGCTGTGTTCATATCAGACCCAAAGAAACCTGCGGGCGGGGATGTTTTGGCTCATTTAGCCATAATTAGGTTGATTTAGGAAAGGCAAAGGTGAACCGCGCGTCTGCAAGGTGTTTAAGGCTCAAACCTACCGAAAGCTGAAGCTAAGTCGATACTGAGTCTACATGTAGATAGGTGGAGACATGATTTAAGCACGGTGCTATGTAGACTGCACATCTATCAAAACCATCACTTACTTATGTAAGAAATTTTAGCAAGAGTTCATATGTCAATAGGGTGAGATCGACAAACGCACGTTTTTCAGATAACAACAGGGGCATAGCCGATGAGGACTAAAGAGGTCTCTCCTACCAAGATGGCCAGGCGAAGTGTTTTTTTTTTTTTTTTGGGTTAATCTGCAATTTGATTTTAGTCGTTGTATTGATAGCTACCTCTATCTTCATGTTAAGTTTGTATCAGCAGGTATCAAGCTCCTTTTGACAGCATTAAAATTGCACGAGAGGTTACCGCTTTAGCCTTAATATCTAACATGCTACCATCGTCTGTTATTAAAGTTCACATGACCCTTCACAAGGTATTGTGTAAACTTGATTTCTATATGAGAACCAGCACGCTCCAACTTATATTGGTTCACATTTGTTCTCATATGACAATATCGTCGTGGTTTAATTTACTAGTAGAGATTCTATGCGGAAAACATTACATTGGATAGACTTTGCATGACGGCTAAATGAAATGCCAGAAAGATATCATTGCACAAAGCATGATCAGGTTCTGTAAAGGCTGGTTTTATAAGTACATATACAGCTGCATAAAAACGATGTCATCTCAAACTCTCAATATAGAGCAACAGACCATTAGAGCTGAAAAAATTGTCAATGTATGAGAAAGGGTGACTGGGTCATAAGCAACAATGCATATGACTTGGCAGTGCAAGGACAAGTTTGCAGCACTCCCAACTCCAGGCATACTGGACTCCTTAGTCTCTGCATCACTTCAAATGTAGCGCTTTGTACTCAGCCCGAGCTATTCACCCTAGGAACTGGCTTCACCTCATTCGGTGCATGCTCGCAACTCCTCAAACATTTAGAGCTGGTAAAGAAGCATCCTGAGTTGGAAAAGAAGGCAACATTAACAGGTGAACGATTTGGCACTCAAAAATCATTGGAAGAGCAACATTGGAGGTGAAAAGGCACATTTCAATACATGGATACAGGTAAAGAACACCATTTTAACCTTAGATTATAAATTTATGTTTGAAACCAATTTTTCCAAAATGCTGTTACCCAACAACATAACATTCTCCTCTGAACTCTGCTTAATATCAGTAGAGCATCCATCCTTACTTTTCACATTGCAATGCATGGACCAAATTCCAGTGGAGCCGCATCAACAAACCGAAAAAATAATTACCTTTAGGGAATGGTGCTAAAGACTTCCCAAAGCCCATCTTCACGACTTCTGCATCATCTGAGCGAACAAGAGTGCCTCCAGAATCAATTCCCCAGAAGGCAGGAAAACTGCCATAACATCCTGAATGATTCAGAGAACAGAAAGGATTAGATATAGATCACAGGTGGAGGGAGCGATATCCCAGAACAAAACCAATGAACATTATTGTTACTCACACAGGCCAGAAAAGGGGTTTTAGAAGAGCTGTCGAAGAGCACAAAACCAAACTTCCTGCTGATGTCTCTCACGACTTGATCAGCAGGGTAGGCCTCCAATCCCTCAGAGTTCAATAAGCTTCAACGAAGATAATGACCTCATTAGTGGTTTTATTCCATCCATATTGCTGCTTAAGAAGAGCAACATTGCCTGTGTCCTTGGAACAAGCAACCGCAAACAATCTGTCACAGAGGGTAAGGCATGTCAAATCTCGATGTGGAACAAGCTGATTGAGAAGAGAAGACAGTACAGCAATTTCCGTCTATTAACAATCCAATAAATTTCATTTTCTGGCTTTCAAATGAACCAGAGACTTGAGTTTCACTATCTCCTTTAGGCTGACAAATGGAACCTTTCATGGTATCACAGTTAAGTCCAACAAAAATCAGTTTGATCTAACCGTTGCCTCTCTAAACAAAGAAATCACGATTATTTTTTCTTTTTTGGTGGTTAAAGCTACCTTTATCAAGAGATGGAGTGGGAATTTAAATAGAAGAAAAACTTTATTCTTTGACCAGGTAATCAGTTTTTAAATGGGTTTTGGCCTATATAGTTCATTCAAAATTTAGCTGTTTAATTCACATATTCAAACCTCCGTTTTCAATTTATCCTTCCATCTATACAATAACTGTTATGGGAAGAAAGAGAGCTTCTTATTTTGAATATTGACCTGAAAATGCTAAAAGGATATTATCTAACCAATTCACATAGAGAAATTCACATTGTATTTTGTGGCTCCTACAATATAGTCACTAAAAGCAATTTTGTACTTAGAGTCAAAAGTACAACTTTTTAACCTATTGGCAAGTGATACTGCATATTCAATGTTAAAAACTTAAGACTCATCCTTCCATGAGCCCCAATCAAAATGACAAACGAGGGCCGCTGTTACTGTGAGTACATCCTGTATATCAGCAACAATCCTCTCCTCATCCTTTTTGGCTTTCTCTATGTAACAAAGCCTCATTTTATGTTTTATAAGGTAATGTGATGTGATCCCATTGAACCGCTCTTGGCTGATGACAAGAACTAAACTCACCTGATTCGACGAGGACTGGAGTATCTTATTATGATCCTGGAAATTCCCACAGAAAGGCGCCACCTTGCCTTGAGAAACCACCCAAAGCTTGTCCATGCTTCCAGATATTGGATGCTCATCACGACTAACCTGCAAATCAAGGTGAAAAGATGGCGATTAGCTGTAAAGACAATCCATCATTGGTCAAATTGAAGTATTCTGGCAAAAAAATCAATCTCACCATCAGACACCTTCCTTGGAACAAGACCAGCCCTCGAATGAGCGCCTCAACCGCATCCAAATCCTGCAGTTTGGGATAGTAAAAAACACAGAATCATACTCATCAATCCTTAGACAAGAAACTAGCAATTTACAAAGATAAAACTTAAGTAGTCATAAGTCATTAAAGTAGAACTTAAAGTCCACATTTATAAACAAAGAAATTTCCACATTAATTATGTGCAAAACCCAATGCTGCCTAGAGGATATTGGAACTACTTGGTATTACAGATTACTGCAATACAAAAAACACCGATCGTGCTAGCATACATGTTCGATTCCCAATATTTTGCCAGTTGGAACAATTAGATTGGTTCTGTTCCACTATAAGTTAGATGTAAGATGGCAGAGGCTCCCTGTTGTGATCACTAATTGGTTCCATTGTATTTTCAATGTAAAGACCAGAGTAAACACGCACGACTGATACTTCAAAGAACTAAATAGATTTGCCCCAGAGAGGTCACTGCTGACAACACAATCACAGAATAAGGTAGCATATCATTTCAATCTCAACCAAACAAGCATGAGTAAATGGGGTAAAAATTTCTTGCGAGCTTTTAATAATAGTTCCTAACCCACCAGAGATCAAGACCAAGCAGAAGGTGATTTATGGAATATCAATGCCGTCATGAATTGGTGTGGCATTGAAAGGTTGGAGCCATGAGGTGCCCCAGATTTTATCCCAGATTGACTGGTTAATACTACGAAGGATCAACATCAACAAAAAGAAGGTTCTCAATGATAAAGGAAACCATTGAAAAAAAAAATAAAGGAAGTGCATCCCTTTTCTTCGTAATCATATCACAGCATCCACATAACTAATCACTGCTTTTAGATTTTAGAAAAGATTATTCTTATTTAGATCGTATTCACTAGAAGAAAATTTAGGACATCTCAGTCCACCAAATAAAATTAAACGCTTCTTCTTTTCTTTTATTAAATTGCAAAAAGTGACACTTAACATTGACAGTATTAGCCCCACCTCAACAGCATTCACAAGTGATCCTTCCAAGAGCTTTTGCCAATACAGATCACAGTGGTATCTGCAAAAAAACCACAGTGAATGAGCTTAAGGGCACCAGAGGAAAGATGTCGGAAGAGAACAAACAACAAATGCTGAAAATGCAGAGGAATATGATTGGAGAACGCTATGATTTTTGGTGATTCTCACTCAAAGCATAGTGAGTTTTGATTCACAATTTGGTTGGTGGGTCACTCAAGTGCAGAAATAAGCACAGATTTTGGGCATCAAGAAGACTTCAAGATAGGTCATCAATATAGCAAGATGCAGTTTTGTGAACATTTTGTTCTACAGATGTCAATCTTTCAGCTTCAGCGGTTGGTTTTCGAAAATTAATGTGAAAAATCTGAACGAGGAAAATCAGTTTGTATCAAGCATCGAATTGAGGAATCGGCTTCACCTCATTCGGTGGGTGCTCATAACTCTGCAAACCTCCAGAGCTGGTGAAGCAGCATCCTGAGTTGGAAAAGAAGGCAACGTTAAAAGTGAACAATTTGGTGCTCAAAAACCATTGGAAGAGCAACATTGTAGGTGAACATGCACAAATCAAAACATGCATACAGATAAAGAACACCATTTTAACCATAAATTATAAATTTAGGTTCGGAACCAATTTTTCCAATATGATGTTACCCAACAACATAACGTTCTCCTCTGAACTGTGCTTAATATCAGTAAAGCTCATCCATCCTTACTTTTCACATTGCAATGCATGGACTGAACTCCAGTGGAGCCGCATCAACAATCCGAAAAATAATTACCTTAAGGAAATGGTGCGAAAGATTTTCCAAGGCCCATCTTCACGACTTCTGCATCATCCGAGAGAACAAGATTGCCTCCAGAATCAATTCTCCAGAAGAAAGGAACACTTCCATCAACATTCTGCATGATTCAGAGAACAGAAAGGATTAGATATAGATTGCAGGTGAAGGGAGAGATTGGGAGCAATATCCCAGAACGAAACCAATGAACGTTATTATTACTCATGGAGGCCTGAAAAGTGGTTTGAGAAGAGCTGTCAAAGAGCACAAAACCAAACTTCCTGCCGATGTCTTTCACAACTTGATCAGCAGGGTAAGGCCTCCGATCCCTCAGAGTTCTATAAACTTCTATAATGATGATGACCTCATTTTCGTTTTTGTTCAATCCATATTGCTGCTTAAGAAGAACTGCATTCTCTATGTGTGTTCTCAGAACAAGCAGGAGATATCATCGACAACCGCAAACAATCTGCCACAGAGGGTAAGACATGTCAAATCTAGATGTGGGATGAACTGATTGAGAAGAGAAGACAGTACCGCAATTTCTGTCAATTGACAATCCAATAAATTTCATTTTCTGGCTTTCAAAATGAGCTAGAGACTCGAGTTCCAATATCAGTCTGTAGTACGCATTGAATTGAGGGAGCATAATCAAAATTGATGCCTCAAAAACCAAAAACTTACCTGAACCCAAGAAAACTTACATTACATCAAAGAATGAATCCCGACAGTTAACAAATGAAAGTAAAATATGAAAGAAGTTGGGAGCATTACCTGAGGAACAAAAAGAAGTCAACGAAGACAAATCTATCATCATGGCTCGGGCATGATCGATTTTACTTCATTGGATCCGAATGCTATCAATGCTGATGAAAGGGATCTCTTGAAGGGAGAGAGAGAGAGAGAGAGAGAGAGAGAGAGAGAGAGGGCCATCCTCTGGCAAGTACCCCAACTTCACATCCACATATGAACAAAAATTGTTGGGATTGAGGCCAAAACAGAAACAGAGGAGGCTGAATTAATTGTTGTTCGAAAGAGCATTGCAGTGGCTAAAGAGAAAAGCCAGCCCAAGGCAGTAGTGGACACGGATGCAGCTGTGGCATGCAAGAATATCATCATCATCATCATCATCATCATCATCATCATCAACTTTCGCAAGCCAGTGCAATTGGAGACTAAATGAAGCTCTTGCTGGATATTCAAGCTGCTAATTATCAATTTTTATTAAGCGTCGAACTGAAGAACAAAAACATGAAATCGATGCATTCAAGACGAAAGGACTCACCTGAACCCGTAGAAATTGAATCGCGGCAGTTAGCAAAGGACAGCGAAAGTGGATCAATTTCACTTCATCGGATCTGAGAACTCCAATCAATGCGGATGTCAGGGATTTCTTAGATTTCCGGAAATTCATGCGGAGCTTCTTCATGGGAAAGTATCGATTTGTATCGAGCATCGAGCTGAGAGAGCAGAATGAGAAATCGATGCCTTCGAAACCAAAAACTTACCCGAACCCTAGAAAACCTGATCGTACCAGGACGAATCAATTCATTGGCTCCGATGGTGATGAATGTAGATGAGAGGGATCTCTTGGATGAGGGGCCAATAGTCACCGGTGTGTTTTGAGCATCGATCTTTCAGAATCTCGCATCCACTTATTGACAAATATTGGAGGGAGGGAGGGAGGCCATCCTCTGGCAAGTCCCTCAACTTCGGGCAATCTCTAATCTCTAAATATTCGAGAGAGAAGAGATGGTTGCGAAGGCCATCTGATAGTCTTTCCACGTTCCTCATAAGGCCAATCGAAAGAGAGGTAAGAGAGGAAGGAAAGAGAAGACTCCAGGAATCCTCGTCGTCTTCCTCCGAAGGAAAGCATTCCTTGTCTCCCTCCCCTCCCATGCTGCTTCCGTCCATTCCCAGTCTCTCGAGGGATGTGAGCATGGGCAAGCCCCATTTTCTCGCTGGCTGCTTCATATTCTCGCACTTCCAAATAAAAAACTCCCGCAAATTTGGAGGCAAGCCTCCTTCGGGGAAGCATTCAATATTTTCACAACTATTAATTCGTAGCTCCTGAAGGGACGTAAGACGATGCCACTCTAATGACTTTATCTTCGGACAAAGGAAAAGTTTAAGGCACGATAGGGTGATGGGAAGTGGAGGGAAGTCCTCCATCTCCAATGCTGGACACACACTTATTTCCAAATGAGTGAGATTGTTACAACTATCAATGTTACTGTTGGCAATAGACTTTATCTTCGGACAATCAGAAAGTTTAAGACTCGACAAGGTGAGGGGAAGGGGAGGGAGGTCCTCCATCTCTAGTGCTGGACAATCACTTATTACCAAATGAGTGAGATGGATGAGCATGCGAAGGCACTGGGGCAGGCTTCTCAAATTCATACAATTGCCAATATCTAGAGATTCTAGCGAGTCTACTGCGGTGATCTCTACTAGAGACTCTACTCCCTTACAATTCACAATACGAAGTGTCTTAAGAGTGGCAAGTCTATCCTTAGCAAATGGAAAAGATATCCGAGAATCACAACCACTAATATATAGATATTCAAGCTGCGACATCGTGTTATTGTTGCTGGGGTCATTTGGAGAAATGGTTAGTCCCATGATTTTTGGACATCTCCAAATGCTCAAACGTCTAAGTGTGTGCAACTTGCTTGGAAGCCTTTCTAAGCTCATGCAATCGCTCAACTCCATCCTTTCAAGGTCACGCGGCAGCTCAATCTCTCCTTCTCCCTCCATAAAAGATGTGAATCGAGGACACCGTCCAATGACTACACTCTGGAGGCAAGAAAGATTTTGCATTTCAATTCCACTTTGCCATAGGTATGTTAGCTTGTCACATCTACTTATATGAAGCTCTTTTAGCTTGACCAAGTAGCTCATAAATCCATTATCAAAGTAAACAAGCTCTCCAAGATTCTCAATTTTGAGAATGGTTAAAGAAGTTAGGTTGTCCAACCACTTTAAGATTTCATTGTTACAATCCTTAATGTATAACTCACAAAGAGATGGAAGATTAACCTTATTGGTTGAGTCATTCAAATGCGAGCATGAACAAATTTCTAGCTTTATGAGATGATCTAATTGATGAGGCAATGTCCCCGTCAACTTTGGACATCTTTGGACAACAAGATGCTGAAGATAGGGGAATGGAACTTTTTCTTCTTGACCTTCGGCATAATGAGACCAATCTTCCCATGCCGACATCCCTTCAAACTTCAAAATTGTTAAGGATGGAAAAGGGCTTTTAGTTCCGTAAAATTCAAAGCCTATCATGCGTACTGCACTTAGACCTTCAAGAGATAATTCTTTGAGTGAAGGGAGCTGTCCAAGTGATGGTAGCAAACTAACATGAGGACAGCCAAGCAAGCGCAAATACACTATCTTAGAATAGGATGGACCATTTAACCATGACGGGAATATTCCACCACCATAGTATGAGATAGTGAGATTTTTAATATTAGTGTGAGGTCACAGAGAGTGAAGAACCCGTGCTTCGCGCTCTGTATTCTGGAAATCTCCAAAACCTTCATTCCAACGCAAGAATAAGTCACTAAGGTCTTGCTTTCCAAACAAATTAGCATCAATTGCATCTCTAGCTTCTTTCACCTTATGCAATTCAGATATGAGTAACTCTCCTTGAAGATGTGGCAAGTTCTTTAACTCCTTTAATTGTGACCCTTTCTCTGGTCCTACCACAAACTTGGGCAAGATAATAAGATTCCTCAAATTACTAATACCCAATGGCATCTTTTTGAGACTCCTTGTATCTCTAATGTCAAGAAATTGTAACCTGACCAATTTTGTGATGCCTGGAGGCAAGATAGAAAGCATTTGACAACCTCTTAAGATCAAAGCTAGTAATTTGCACAATGCACCAATTGACTCGGGTAGCCTTTGGATATTGGTGTATGAGAGATTGAGATATCGGAGATGTTTTAAATCACATACACAATTCGGTCCATGATGTTACAATGGCATAATGATAACACCCGCAAGTATTTCAAGTTTGTTAGCAAGTCGTGCAGCACCTTTCCGGAAATAAAACTTCTTTGGTCCTTACGATTAAATCGTACATTCAACAGCATTAAACTTCTTAGTACCTTCATTTCAACATATGCTCTCAAGCTTTTTGATGTAAAATATATTGAGACAAATGATGCATAACGAGCTTTCTCTTTAAAAGAGGCATCATCTTCATCACTCACTACCTGAGACTCCTCAAAGGTAAAGCATGTTACATCTGCAATTGACTTTGCTAGATCATTCAAAAGATCGTGCATCAAAAACTTGGATGTGTCAACACTGGATTGTTGAAGAAAGGATCTAGATACTAACTCATCGAAGTATTTCCGTCCTGATCTCAAGATATTCTCTTTTGCTTTTCGTCCATCTAAAAAGCCCTCCGCTATCCATAAGAGCACTAGCTCATCCCTCTCAAATTCGTAGTCCTTTGGAAATACTGCACAATAAGTAAAACATCTTTTCAAATACGAAGGGAGATGGACATAACTCAATTTCAAAGCTGGAAGAACCTCATCGTTTTTAGCCGATGCTACATCCCATATTCTGTTATTTAAGATATCTTCCCATTCATCTAGATTCTCTTTATTACGTAGGAGACCACCCAATATCTTCACTGCCAAAGGTAAACCTCTACATTTTTCAGCTATTTTCTTGCCTACTATTTCCAGATGTGGGTGCCTCTCGAAATTTCTTGCTTCCAAAGCATGATAGGCTAATAAGTTGGTACAATTATCAACGGACAACTCCTTCAAAGGATATGGCGAAGCTCCTGTTATGGAAACCACGGGATGGTTGCGCGTCGTGATGATGATCTTGCTTCCCTTAGCCCCCACTTCAAATGGCTTTAAGAGGGAAGTCCATTCTCCATACTTCTCATTCCAAACATCATCTAAGACCACAAGGAACTTCTTTTCGGATAGATCATCTTTCAACTTAACTTGCAGCCAGTTAAGATCTTTGCCCTCGCAAGACAACCCAGTGATCGATTGTAAAATAGTCTTTGTTATGTCGAGAACATCAAAAACATCTGAAACACAAACCCATGCTTTCCTCTCGAAATAGCTACTCATTTTGGGATCATTGTACAGCCGTTGAGCCATGGCCGTCTTTCCAACACCACCCATCCCAACTATGGGGACTATGTTTCGTCTAGCATCGGAATTTTCAACCTCATTGATCAATAGTTCCAGTATCTCTGCTTCTTCCTTCTCCCTGCCGAAAAATCGAGTCTCTGGCAAAGAAGTGCTGTAAAGCCTTTTGTTGGTGCGGTTGGATATGTCCATGGCATTCTCTCTTAAGCTTAGATGAGCCTTCTTGGTGATAATCTTTTTCAACCTAGCATTGATATCTTGTACCTTAGTTTCAAACAGGTTGAAGTTCGATCCGGAGGATCCATCTTGGCCAAAGAAAGGGAACAACCTTTTCTTTTGACCTTTGCTTGTGTTGGATTCTGCCCCAGACTTAACCTGAGCGACTTCAATCATGAACTCATCAAGCAAGTCTTCCATGTCATAGGCCAAGTCCCTAACATCGTCCAGCCACAGCTTCACTAGACGGTTATCGGCTAACTGCTTGTCCTCAGCATCATCCAACACTGTATTTATTGTTTCCAGTATCCCCTTCCACTCATCGAGCGGGATGATGCTGATTCCTTCTCGTTGGGCATAGTCCAATCCCAAAGAAGTCAACTTGTCGAAGAGGACTTGAAAGAGGGAACCCAAAAAGATCTCTCCAATGGCCATGGGTGAATCTGTGACAGTCACTGAAGAGAAAAGCAAGGGCAATGAAGAAGCTAAATGATAGTAAGCTAATGGAGAGAGAAAACTATGAAGTCCAAGAAGACCAAGATTGTTTGCCTACCTAAAAAATCGAACAAAGACAAAGACTTTTAAGGACGATTTCTGTCCAACCTCATTTCATCTCTTCCATTTGTATTTTGTTTTTTCGAGTCAAGCTCAGATATTTGTAGTTTCCACAATCATATTTTCATTCATGTAATTTAACCATAAACTAAGGAATACCAAGGCTTTTGTGGACATTATGTTTTTTTTTTTTGTCTAGAAAGTGAAGCAAAAGTCAAAACGAAAGGCAATAAAATTCAGGAAGGCAATAAAATTCAAGAAGGTCAAGACATGCACATGACTTTGTTGCTTCACTTTTCACATCCCTCATCTTCCATCCCTATGCAAATACCTTGTTTTCCATTAATTTCCAGGCGTTATTGGTAAAATTTACGATACTATAGTTTTCGTCCAACCCTTTTCATGTTCATTCATATTGTGATTTTTCATCATTAATCTCTATTATTCTTGTCCATTAGAATTATGCCTAGATTTTCATATATCTTTTCAAATTTAAGTTCAATAAATAAATAAATAAAAGCAAAGAGAAAAACTAAAAGAAAAGTACAGCAAGAAACTTTAAAAAAAATTAAAAAATGCAGGTGGGGCGAGAGAGAGCACCACCAGTCTCGCAATCATTGCCCGGCCGCTGGGCCATCCACTTCCATCGGACCACCTTATAGTCACATTTGTAAGCAATATTTTTCGTCAAATGCTTTTCTTAGAGCGGTTTTGGAGCTAGGGATAATGACATAGTAAGCTCAGCTTACAATCAAATACCTAAACTATTTTTTAAGCGATATTTGTTCTACAAACTCATCCTTTCGATTCATTGCTTGGTCTCACTTCAATAGTTTTTGTTTTTGTTTTTGTTTTTTTTCATGATTTGATGTAAAAGAGAATAGGAAATAGTTTCATTAGTTTCACGCTATTGCAAAAAGATTTTAGCGGCTAAATGTCAAGCGCAGTTGGAGACTATAAAGTGCTCAATGTTAAGTTCTTTAGATTTTCTTCTCGCATAATTTTGATCATAAAATTTGAAAAATAGCGTAATATTCTTGCCCCCTTTTTTGGCCAATTCCATTGCTTTCCCTTTGATCTCCTCACCTAAATCAACAAGAGTATATGCTTAGATAGCTTGGTACACACGTGCATGTAATTGGAGATTTAAGTTCCATTTGTTTCGAGAAAAATGATGATTGGTAAACCATTTTCTTGAAAATGATTACTTGTATCTTTTATAAAAATGAACAAATCAAAAATATTTTTATCGCTCATAAAAATATTTAGATATAAGTTGTTGTAAATAGTAAAAGCATTTTTAATCGACTAATTGTTTTGATCAAAACAAGCGATCATTTATAATAAAATATTTTCTATATCATTCATTTTTCGTAGAACAAATGGAACCTTAATATATATATGTAAGTCTGAGAATCTTTCTTTTTCTTCTAGTCAAAATATTTTAGTGGATTATCAAACATTTGATTGAATATAGATTCTTTCTATGTATTTGATTTTCTGTCGAATGGACATTATGTTAATCAATAATATTATTATCAAATGTAATCCTTCGGGCACTCATAATTTAAAACTTGAATATGTTTTCTTTTATTCAATTAAAGAAACTGGCACATTTTAATGTTATTTATTTATCTGTCTGTTCTACCAATTGAAACTAACTTGCCTAAATAGTTTTTAGTAAGTTTGTATATATATATTTTTTTAGCCAAAAAAATATTCCTTGATTTTCTTCATCATGGATTACTAAAAGTTGATCATTAATGATAGTTGTAAAGTCTCGATAATTGTCCAAAAAATTCTAGATCTATTGTATAGCGGTCAATTCAATATTAAAAAGGGATTGGAGCTTGGTCTAAATTCAAATCTTAAACATACACGCCACAAATCTTGAACATACTTTTGTTTACGTAAAAAATTGTCATACGATTATTAGTCTAGATTCAAATCTTAAACATACTTTTGTTTACGTAATATGTGTCGTACAAACTCATCCTCTTGATTCATCACTTCATCTCACTTTAATAATTTATGTTTTAAGATTTATCATCCTTTCATGGGAAAGAAAATAGGAAAATGTTTTGTTAATTTCATGCCATTTTGAAAATATTTCAGTGGCCATATGTCAAGCACTATAAAGTTCTCAATGTTGATTTCTTTCCCGAATAATTTGATCATAAAAATTCGAAAAATAAAGAATTAATACCACTAAATATATCATGTGAGAATAAAATCATTATGTTCGCATAGAGAGATATTAATATTATTAAAATTAATATTTCATACGTTGCGAACTTACATACTTTCTGAGATATTCATTATTATTTTTATACAATTAATTTTTCTTATTTTCATAAATAATTCGAAGCAACCTACATCATCTCCTTCCAAACATGTTTATGATAAATTTTCCAGTCATGAAGGGTGTTTTTAAGGATCCTAGTCCGACGCTCGAGGACCAAAGTTATATTTTCCTCAAATAATGTATATTAAATTACTCAAAAGCGAGGATTGATTATCTCAGATCGACCATGGAATCAGTCGGTTTGGTTTTAGATTGGTTCCTGAGGTTACCAATTCAATTCCCGAGTCCAAAAATCAGGAACCTATTCTGACCGGCAAATTTCAGGTTCTTCCCTAGGCCTACTTACTTTGAATTCCATCACCACTAGCATTTGATCGACTTCCCCATTTAGACCGGCACTGGGGTCTCCTTTTTCACTCTGTAGTCCTGCAATTTTGAGTTCCCCTCGTGAGCTCGCCGCTTTCTAAGTTCACCGTTTTGGACTTTTCAACTTTCGAAACTCCCTCTGGTAAAACTTCTCTAGCCTTGGCATATGGAATTTCGCATGATTGGATCAGTTTCCTTTTTCGGATGGTGGTGGTGGTGGTGGTGTGGGCGGTGGTGGATGACAGGGGACGATGCGCCTTGGCGCTTGTCTCCATTCGTCTTTCTCTTTGTTTTAACGATTGCGATCGCCGCCGGTTGTTACGTTCACGGGGGTGCTCACTAATCTCGATTTTCCTGTCTTGTGTTCGTCTTGAAATTTAGGAAGAAGAAGAAACAGCAAAAAAAAAAAAAAAAAAAAAAAAAATTGAATATTTCAATTTAGGAACTCACGAGAAACAGTAGAAATTATCTACAACTTACTGAATTTTTTCTATCTTTTTGCTTTGTTCTATCTTCTTTGAGGTAGAAGTGAGCTAATGGAGAGAGAAAACTATTTAGTTCAGGAAGACCAAGACATTCGCCTACCAAAAACATTAAACAAAAACCAAGACCAAGGGTTTTTTTTTTTACTTTGGGCATCCATACATTCTTAGTAACCTTAAATTTCAATGTCTTCGTTTAATGCATTATTGGAGAATATGCGATCAACATAAGCTTTTACGTGGTAGTTGCAGTGCTAAAGATTCGCAGCAAGTCAAGTGGTAATGATCTATTGAAGGGTGCTAAGGTAGTAGTCGATGATCGAGAATTGCTCTTGATAGGAGAATTGTGTTCCTTTGCATGATTTTCATGGTCATAAGTGTGATGCCTAAAGTATATCTAGTACATTGTACATTGTTATTGGCAATGCCTGACCATTGTTTGATGATGAACGAAGATGGCCACAATTAATATGACTGACAAATAAGTATATATTTGTACAACTTGCACCGATTGAAATAAATATTGACGATCCACCTAATATACATTGTACATTGTTAGTTAGCGATGCTTGACCATTGTTTGATGATGAACGAAGATGGCCACAATTAATATGACTGACAAATAAGCATATATGTACAACTTGCACCGACTGAAATAAATATTGACAATCCACCTAATATACATTGTACATTGTTAGTTGGCGATAACCCACCATTGTTTGATGATGAACGAAGATGGCCACAATTAATATGACTGACAGATAAGCATCTTTGTACAACTTGCACCAACTGAAATAAATATTGACGATTCACCTAACAATGACATCTTACTTTCTATTATACATCTACAAGTCATCAAAGACAACTAACATTGACTGTTCGATAAGGAGAATAGAAACACTTGCTTTGGGCTAAACAGGAAAAAGAGTTGGGTACACCAACAAATCCATGAAGCAAGTTGCTTAATTTTACTCTGGAAATAGTAACTCACCAACTAATCCATCAAGCAAGTTGCTTTGGGCCAACTTTTTCAGTTCAAAGGACCACAATTCTCCTATCAAGTGATTCATGATCATCACCAACTACTTCAGCACCCTTCAGCAGATCATCCTCGCCCATTTTGCTATAAATTTTTAACACTATAACTGCCACGTTAAATCCCATACTAAAAAAAAAAAAAAACCAACAAAACATTTGTAAATTATAAATTTTTTATGAAGATGTGCATGTCCTCAAAGTTGGTCATGTGATCACCTCTTATTCTATGTTTTGGATGGCCACCAGAAAAGGTCCTCTCTTTCAGACGACGACCAAAAGTCTCGCCATGGAGAAAAAGGAGAAGAATTTATTTGTCTAACTCAAGGACACAATGTGCATCAAAATGTGGCCTCTTCAGGCTAACTCATATTGCTTGTCGTGAGAGTACACTCATAAAGGACTTTTCATCAAGAAGACCAAGACTTTAATGGACATAATGTACTTTTTGTCTAGAAAGTGAAGCAGAAGCGAAAGAGAGCAATTGAAAACAGACAGACTTTGCAGGATGCAAATTGGCTTTATTGCTTCACTTTTCACGTCCTTCCTCTTCCATCCCTATGTGAATGCCTTTATTTTTCCACTACCAGTAGAATTTTTCCATGCGTTACATGCCATGCTTAAAATTGACCGGTACTATAATTTTCGTCCAATTCTTTTTTCCATGCTTAATTGTATTGTGATTTTTCATTCAGTAATATCTCTTGTACTTGTATATTAGAATTGTGTCTAAATTTTCATGTATCTTTTCAAATTTATGTTCTAGAAAAAAAAAAAAAAAAAACAAAAAGAACTTAAGAAGGGAAAAAGAAGAAGCAAGAATGATGTTACTCTTAAAGCGATTTAAGAGTTAAGAATAATGATATCGTAAGTACTTGAGATCTTGTTCAGTTTATGACCGAGTACAGGAATAATTTTTTTTTTTTTAAATCAAGAACCTCAAATTTTCAAATTTGGCTCAATTTGAGGCATCAGTTAAATAACTTGTCATGTTATGTAATTTTGCTTATATGAGTCACTTAATCAGGAAAAGTTAAACATAATAGTTGACATGACATGGCTTCTCACCCTACAGATTGAGTGATGAGGAGACAAAAGGTGCACTGACTTAGATGATATTAGCATTTAATATATCTCGGTTGACATTGTATTATATCAAAGTTTAAAACTGAATTATTCGTTATCTAAAAGATTTATAGATTTTTGGATAATTTTTCGTAAATTCATATACATATGTCAAAAGTATTCAAGAAGTAATGATGCTTTCTTGGGATAAGGCTATAGCACTCTGTCATCCATTTAATTTTGGGTGCTTTTCATGCGTACGTCAGTGGTCAGGGGAATCAAAATAAGATACTCTTCGTCCACAAGTGCTTGTTTGGTAATACTCAGCAGAATTTCTCCAAAGGCTTCATGGATACCATATGCCTTTTTGTCTGGAAAATGAAGCAAAAGAGAAGAGGCCATGGGAAAGCAACTTCAATAAATTTCGGGAAGACAATGACTTTACTGGACACAAATTGAAATTCGTTGCTTCGCTTTTCACGTCCCTCCTCTTGCATCCCCATGAGAACGTCTCTTTTTTCCATTACTAGTAGAAATTCTATGCTTTACGTCTGGATTAATCTCTTTTACTTTTTCTTTTTTCAAATTTGTCTCAATTTGAGGCGTCTGTTAAAAAATTGTTACGTTGTAATGATTTTATTTACACGATTCGCTTACCCTACTGATTGGGTGATGTGGAGAAAGAGTTCGTGTTGGCTTAGACAAACTTAGCATCCAATGTCTCTGTCGATGTAGCAACATCTCAAGATGCTATATTGGACACTAGTATGGACATTTAACAACTATTTAATAGCATTAACGTCGTTTCCACAATTTCCATCCACAAAATTAACTAAGGCCTCACGTTGACCCACATGGAAAACTAAGATGATTGATTGAATGAAAAAACTCTAGTTACCTGATTGCAAAATGGATAATAATTCAAGTACTTACGATGTCATTGTCCCAGAGAGTTTTTTTATACTATCATTGGTCTAGACTCAAATCTCAAACATACTTTTGTTGACACGATATTTGTTCTACAAACTCATCCTCTCTATTTATTGCTTGGTCTCCGTTTAATAATTTTCTTTTGTAAGATTATTCAATCATTTGTATGAAAGAGAATAGGAGATAGTTTTGTTAATTTCACACGCCAAATAATTTCAGTGGCTAAATGTCAAGCACATTGGAAGACTACAAAATTTCCCAATGTAGATTTCCCTCATATTTTCTTCTAGTCATTCAATCATAAAAATTCAAGCTTTACACTCAAAACTTTTTAGTGAATTATCAAACTTTTGATTGAAAATAAACTTTTTCTTAGCTCTGGATTTTCGTTTAGTTGGACATCATATTGATATATTATCATCATATGTAACTGTACAAGCACACATAATTTAAAACCTTATTATGATTTCTTTACTAATCACAACTAATTTGCCTAAAAAATATTTTTTGTAAATAATTTGTTCCAATTCTTCGAGAGACCAATTGATATCATTTGGAACAGCTGGTTTGACCCGCAAGACAAAATTGATACCACGAGGAACATATTTGAAGCTAATGTAAACAGTTAGCGGCTCCTTAATATTGTTGGTGTCACATAGACAGTTTTTCATTTACGATCTCAAGAAAGGTCTCACATTGATCTACATTAATAAATGACGAGTAACTGGTTGAATGGAAAAAAAAAACTTTAGATAGCTGATTGCCAACACATAGGTAAGAAATTTCATGGACCTCATTACCTAGTTTTATTTCGGTCAATTTGAATATTTTTGGAAGTCATGGATATAGAATGAAATTGATGGGTCTCCTTCTATGAGTTTTTGCTTCAACCCCTTGCATGTAAAATCGAATAAGCGCCTCCTCTTGAATGTCTTTTTCTTTTCCTTATTCAGCCAGATCCCAAATGCTTGAGTAAGGAACAATCAAACTGTATTTTTTTTTTATAAGCCAAAAAATATTCTCTGATTTTCTTTGTCATGTACCACTACTAGGCAATTATAAATGATAGTTGTATATACACATGTCAAAAGTATTGAAGTACTAATGATGCCTTCTCGGGACCAAATTAGATTAGTGCATTTGACGATTTATTTTGTTGTTGGGTAATTATATTTGGTTCAAGTATGCCAAGTTCTAAGGTTTGAGTAATATTTGGAAACAATCAACCACCGAAACAGTTCATCTTATTCTAATTCCTAATTTTAATTACATGTAATCTGAAAAATATGTGTGCAATGTCCTCATCTGGGCGTAGCATGTGTATGAACATCCGTAATCTAATATAATTTCATATTTCATAACTAATTGACCTCATTAAGTGGGTTCATATCTAAATAGATTTTAGATTAAATCATGAGTTTTTTAAATTGATGACACATACACACAGACACTTTCGTAGAGTACCCATGCTATGCATCAGCTAATAATCAGTGTGTATGTATTTTTTAAAATTGAATCTTTCATTTTAGGAACTCATGAGCAACAATTGAAATTGTCTACAACTTATTGAATTTTTTTCTGTCTTTTTGCTCAGTTCTATCTTATTTAAAGCAGAAGTGAGACAGGAAGACCAAGACATTCACTCACCAAAAACATTAAAGAAAGACCAAGACCAAGCCTTTTTTTTCTTCTTTTTTTTGCATCCGTACAATCTCAATAACCTTATAATTTCAATGTCTTCATTTAATGTGTTATTGGTGAATATGCAATCAATATAGGCTTTTACATGGCAATTAGGGTTGAGCATGGTTCCAAGGTAGAACTTGGAATCTAAGAACTGGATTGATAGAAACCTGTAGATTCTAGGTTCCAAGGTATGCCGGGCAAGTTCCAGGTTCAAAAAAATGAAGAACCTATTTTGTTGGGTAGGTTCCAAGTTTTTAGTTGAAGGAACCTAGGACCCGAAACCCGGAATCAGGAACTTGGAACCCGTAACAAGTTTTAATATTTTTCTTGGTCCATGTTTCCGTGCGATCCTCCGATATTTCATGCCAGTGTAATATGGAAGTATTAGTCTGAGTTTTCATTTTATGACTAAGATTTTTACTTTATTAATGTTTATATTTTTCGTATATCTAGATATAAGTTATGATTAGTAAATTGTAATCATTCAAATAATAATATAGGTGAAACTTGGATAGACCTTGAAACCGATCTTGGAACTTGTGATAGGGTAGGGTCCAAGTAGGATATGTAGGGGTAAGTTCCAGGTTCTAAAAAAAGATGAACCTGGAACTTGGAACCACTCACCCCTAATACAGTACTAAAGATTTGCAATAAGATGGGTAGCAATGATCTACTGAAGGGTGTTGAGGTAGTAGTTGATGATCAAGAACAGCTTGATAGGAGAATTGTGGTCCTTTGCACGATTTTCTTGTTCATAAGTGTGATGCCTAGAGTATATCTAGTACATTGCACACTCTTAGTTGGTGATGCCAGACCCTTTTTCTTGTCTAGCGATGAATAAAGCTGACCATAGAAACAATGATCATTAGATCCCTACTGATGGCCGAATCTAAGTCATTACCACTTTCTTGGAGTGCTCTCTTAAGAGGCTGGAACATGTCATAGCAATATTGAATGTCACATCAACAAACATGTTAGCTATATTTTCTTGAGAAAATTATGCAAATGGTCCATAAAGTTTAGTCCAATGTGCAATGTAGTCCCTAAACTTTAGCATGACGTGCAATATCATTCTTAAACTTTTAATTTGTTTAATTTAGTCCATAAAATTTTTACACATGTCTAATTTAGTCCTTGGATTGTCCCTAAACTTGAATTGATGGAAAAACGACATTGACCATTTTCATATAAATGAATGAGAAGAACTAGTAGAAGTGCATACTAGTCATGTGTAAAGATTAACATCTAAAAGATTTTGCAAAATCCAAATTATTAATTCATAAAAAGTTATTTACACAATATGATGAAATTGTATCCATGGACGTTTACATAGAAAGAGAGAAACATATCAAGATTTGAATGTTTTGGTCAAATTTCTATAAGACAAAAAAATTCAAATATTGAAGATCGAATTACATGAGAGAATATAACAAAATTATTGATGTACATACTGAACAAGGTGATGTGGATTCCATCACTTTACGCATAGTCCAATGCCAAAGAACTCAACTTTGTTGAATAGAATCCTAAAGAAGGAATCGAGAAAGGTCTCTCCAATGGCCATGAGGGAATTAGTCCATTGTAAAAGTTATAGTGAAGCAAAGTGATGAGGAGCTAATGGAGAGAGAGAGGATCGTGAAAGTCCAAGAAGATCACCTACTAAAGATATCATTTTTCAGACAAGGACTTCCACTTGCTAAATATATCATTTTCTTTTTGGTCTAGAAAGTGAAGCAAAAGTGAAAAGGGGATGGTGGGAAAGAAATTTTCATAGATTTTAGGAAGACCAAGACTTTTGCACGTCTTTCAATGGTGGAAAAGAAACTAATAGAATCCAAAAAGATAAGACTAAGACTTTGCACGTCATGTCTTTTCATGGTAGGAAAATAATTACTAAATTCCAAAAAGACCAAGACTTTTGTATGTCTTTTGATAGTGCACATCTTTTGATGATAGGAAAGAAGCTTTAATAGATTCTAAGAAGATTAAGACTTTTACACACCTTTTATCTTTTGATGGTGCACATCTTTTGTTGGTGGGAAAGAGACTTCAATTGATGCCAAGAAGACCAAGACTTTGTATATCTTTTTTTGTCGTTACCAATAAAATTTCCAGGCATTACAAGTCTTGCTTAAAATTAACAATACCATAATTTTCCTCCAACTCATTTTGGGATTTTTTTTTTTCATTCATTAATCTCTATTTTATCTTTTCAAATTTGAGTTGAACAAAAGAAAAGAAAAAAGCAAAGAGAAAGCCTAAAAAGAAGAAACAACAAAAAAATTGAAAAAGAAAATAAAGAAGGAAAGGGGCAAGATAGAGCACCTCAAAGCACGGCCATGGCCATGTTGTTGCCGTTAGTACGGCCACTACGGTGACTATTTCCAACTTCGTCACCTTACAGTGACCTTCATAGATAACATTTTTCATGAAATATTTTTCTTAGCGCGATTCAGAAGTTGAGGATAATGACAACGAAATTATCAAAACTTTTGTTTAGTTTATGATCAACTACCTAAACTTTTCTTTTTTAATTAAGAACCTCATTTTTTCAAATTTGACTCAATTTAAGGCATTTGTTAAATAAATTATCATATCATATGATTTTGCTAATATGGTTTGCTCACCACCGGAGATAATGTAGGAGTAAGGCTAGGCACTATGCATGACTTAAATGATCATAGTGTCTAATATATCTCAGCAGAGATATATTTGGTTGAGATATATTAGATGCTATATGTTAGAAAGATTGTGGTGGCTATATATCAAGCCTATTTAGAGACTATAAAGTATCTCGGCTGAGATATATTAGATGCTATATGTTAGAAAGATTGTGGTGGCTATATATCAAGCCCATTTAGAGACTATAAAGTATCTCGGTTGAGATATATTATATGCTATATGTTAGAAAGATTGCAGTAGCTATATTTCAAGCCAATTCAGAGACTATAAAGTTGTCAACGTTAATTTCCTTTAGATTTTCTGCAATCATTCAACCATAAAGCATTGCTCTTGCCCCTTTTACTTGGCCAATTCCATTGCTTTCCCTTTGATCTATTCACCCAAAACTTAAAAATTATGTTAAGGTAGTTTGGCCTAAATTAGTTTGAACCAATTTGAAAGTATACCGATTTTCAAAATTGGATCCACTTAGTTTTAGAGTTCCACGTGTATAGAACTGGGCTTTTGGCTACTGTTGCACATGGAGGGATGCGAGCACTCAACTCCACAGATCACCCGCATTTCACTTTACAACCAAGGCCGAACGATTCATGTGTTCATGGGGAATTGACAGCATTACATATCTATAACCGTTTGCTCAAGACACAATCACCAATTCCCCTAGTCCAACCGCTTGGCCCGCAAATAGGCAACCCAACCGGTTCCCTGACTGGCCCAAGTTTGAAAACATTGGTGCGAAGTTCCTATCCCTTCTTAAAATAATAAGTAGATATGATCATCTGATATGAATTGAGTCGTAATGCACACAATACTTTTGCCATGTAACAAAAGATGATAGCTAAGTGATTATAACTAATAAACATCAATGCTCCTCTCTTTCTCCTTGATCATATGAGATCTAGAAATTCTTCATACTGCTCCGAATGAGGTTGATGCTCAACCTCCGTGGTACATTAATCCTATTGTTTTTATAATGCAAAAACCAGAAAATGATGCAGTGCAACATATTTAGCTTCACAATAGTAGTTTGATTTGTCACATACAGTTTTGGATATCATAGTTTTTATGAGCACAAGAAGAAATCTAGCCGCAACATTTGGAAGCAAATTACTCAACATCATCCCCAGTTAGTTTGCTAAGAATTTTCTTTTGATAAGCAAAAGAAATTTATGGCACAATGGCATTAGGCAGATGCTAGCCCCTGTAACAAATTATAACACAATTCATGCTATGAGGTATAAGAAAGAATGCATATTAGTAATGTCATTTTCACACAACCAAAAGCTGTGGAAAGCCATCTATCATTCAAATTAAAAAACCAGTCTTGGCAATTTCAAAGACTCCTATTTCTTTCTTCCAAAAAAAAAAATAGTAAGCTAATGAAATGAATCAATCATAAATGCAGCCCAACATAAACAAGCAGTAATAAAAACTACTTACTGTTTGATGTTGGGTTCTAAAATCCAACAAAAGGAAGTTCTCCAATAGAACCTAAAAACAGGAGTTTGCCATAGTTTCATGGAGATATTGAACATAAGTTACAAGACCTATGGAACATCAGATAGAAAGCAAAGGAATGCTTGCAAGAGGCAGTCTTGGATATTGTGGACCATAATATACATGCACAGTGATGAACAAGGCATTACTGCAGGGTGAGCTCGGCATCTAATTTGTAACAACGAGAGAGAGAATGTCGATCATCATAGCAGCAGAGGCTATGTTCTCCATGATAGCTACTACCCAATCATCTCTTTGAACCAACAATTGAGATTAAAATGCAGGGTGGCAAGTTCATCTTCAGAATAGCATATTAGTATGGCAGCACTCAAATAAGTCGAACCAATAACTGAGAAAGAACCAGTCACTGTTAATAGACTGCTTCTGATGTCCTTGTTGGCACCAAGGCGAGCTGAGAGTTGCCAAAAGCATTAACCGCACATTCTTTATGAATCATTGATTTCAGGAGTTCTAGTGGCAATGTTTAGGACTAACAAGGAATGAGATGGATCAGTCCGCTATTAATTAACTTGGTTTATAGATGTAAGCAGAGTTTGTCTAATTAAATCTGTACAAAAACTCGAAACTTTGAACTTGTGAAGAAGAAGACTAGAAAGCAAGTTATCTTGACAACTCGAATAAGAACGTACAACCTTAAAATGAATCATGAGGCTTGTATTTATTGTCAATTTCATGTATTTCCATGAAGGAGCTGCCTCCAACTGCAATACCCTCCAATTCACTTATGGCTTCTATTTGGTTAGGCTGCATAGCAATGCCTCCATCTTCAGAACTACCCTCTAGAAAATCATTATCTTCCATATCTGATAAGTCCAAAAAAGTTTCTATCTTATTCTTCCTCCTCGTACGACCAACAAGGCTTAGGACCTTTTCCTTCCAAATAACCAGTGGACATTTCTGAATCAGCTCCGCACCTTCATAAGCTCCTGTCAAGAACACACTAAACCAACACCTTTGACACCACTTTATGCTTCTCAGTGGCAATTTTGAGATCACGGACCCTCTTGTCCTTGCTCCTATCTCGCACTCTCTTGCTGGTGGTCATGAATCTACGCTGCGACCAGTTAAGTAAAAACTCGCCAAGACTCCAGTTTCTTCTCAAGGTAGGCGAACGCAATAGCGAGGTGACAAAGCAACCAAACTCGCTTGCTGCGCTCCATTCATTTGAGGAAGCTGCGGTTTTACCAATGATTCGAAGACGGGTCATGTCAAGATGGTAATGCCTCGCTCCAAATTCAAGAAACAAGCCCAAGAAAAGCAAATGCCTCTCGCTCAGGACAAATATCAAACCGCTTACGTGCAATGGAACGAGGAACAACAAGAGCGCAAGACAAAAAATATTCGAGAAGATCGCCGTAAATGCGCGATTACCACCACTCTCGGATCACTCGATGAGCATCAATGTCGACTTCAACGGAAGTTGGTTGGGATTTCAAGCGGGGTTTGTGCGGAGAACGAAGAAGAAGAAGAAGCGAGGCGCGAAGGAGACGGAACGGGCGGTAGAGACAGAGCTGATTGTCGTTTTGATTTTTGCGTTTCTCGTCGTGAAGAAGATGATATTTTGATTTAAATAATTAAAAGAGCTTGAGGGTCTTATAAAAGGCGAAATTCTTGTGTTTTTTTTTCTTTTTAATTATAAAATTGAGGTGTTTGAGATTACATCAAAAATTCGATTTAAAATCTTAATAAAGTTTGGTAAAATAAAAAACATATCGAAATCAAATATTGGATTTCGTAATTTGTAAACAACTAAATGTCTTCTCTTATCATACACATGTTCAAAAACTTATGTAAAAGAACAAATTTTTTAGAAAAAAATGAGGGAAAATATGTTGGAGACTACTAATGGTTCTATATTTTAAATCTGATTTGCCTATTTTGTAAATTGGAGTAGAAAGGGTTCGATATTAAATAAAAATCAAATTTTAGACATTAAATGTGCTCCGTGTTCGACAAAAGAAAACACATGCTCTATGTTCATCACATTTTTTTGAATCACCAACTTACAAATTTTAAGATGTGTGTCGACTAATCAAATCGGTCACGAGCAAGTTCACAGCAAGCCATTCTGAATAATTCAATTGTTCAATGATATTTTCATGATTTTGCAAGCAATAAGCAGCATAGAGTTTGAATGTAATGCAATTAAACCAAGTATCGGCCACAATATAGATAGACTCTTTTCCCTTTTAAAAAAGAACTTAATTAGGTCCAATTTAAGAAAATTATAAGTCGGATAGGATTAAGATGAATATAAAACCGAGATAAATAAATAAAAACTGAGTTATTTAATGCAAAATAAAAAGAAAAAAAATCAAACCAATATTTTCCTCTCCCTCTTTAGGATTGTATTTGATAAATTCTTAAAACAGATCCATTAAACCTCAATTTATGAGGATCTATCTAGGAATAACGAAACTCAGTCAAACCTCTTTTTCTTAAAAAAGGGAAAAAAAAAGAAAAAGAAAAATAAGCCGAGAGCCATCCTTCCCCGCTTCCCGCCTCTCTCCATATATATATAATAAGATTCCCTCCAATTTCCGATCGTTTCCAAAATCAGCAAAAAAAAAAAAAAAAAATTCATCTTTTCCATTTAGCCCTTTGATGGTTGCACGCTGAAAAATTGCAATTTTGGGATAGCACTAAGCTCATGCTAGTTCTTGTAAATCTTAAGAACCAGCTGTTTGGTGTAAATTAGTGATGCATACAGTAGCTGCAGTCCATTATTGAAGGAAAAAAGATAATTTTTTGACGAGTTCGATTTATTTGTTTCAGCATCAAAGAAACCTGCAATTGGGCATGTTCTGGCTCATGCAGCCACAATTACGTTGATGTTTAGGAAAGGCAAAGGTGAGCAGCGGGTTTGCAAGGTGTTCAAAGCCCCAAACCTACCTAAAGCTGAAGTTATATCCATTTTGTGCTAGATCTTCGTCTAGCCATACACTTTATTGAAATTTACCAGATTATATAGCAGAGATCAAACGAAATATCTAGAAATCTTTATCAATCGGAGAGAAAGTTGATACTAAGTCTATGTATGGATAGGTGGAGATCAGAATTTGAGCAGTACACTTGCAGTATACTTACATGCACAGCCTTTGCTGTGGAAACAAAACAAAATACCCAACCATTGGTGATGCCATACTGCAGATCTTTCTCTAGTTATGTACGTCGTCGAAATTTATCAGACCACATTGCAGAGACCAAGTAAAACATTCAAAAGTGCATATCAAAATCTGTGAGAAAGTCTATACTTAGTCGACACAGGGATAGGTGGAGACCTGATTTAAGCATGATACTCACAGTACACTTGATGTTGCTAGGAGATCCATGATCACGTTGAATACGAATTTTGTGCAGAGGAATTAAACAAAAAGAAGTGAATATCGGGAAGTTTCCTCAATAGGACTGGTATATTATTAGCTTTGCTAGTACGTAGACGATGCACATCCATGCAGACCACCACTCGATTTTGTCAGAAAATTTAGCAAGAGCTCATATGTCAATAAGATGAGACTGAGATTTATTTCATCTATGTTGAACTTGACAAACTCACGTTTTTCAGGTAACACCTCTCTCCAACCAGGAAGTCAGGCAAAATGCCTTTTTTTTTTCCTTGTTAATCTGCAATTTGATTTTAGTCATCGTATTGACAACTAGAGGTATATAATGAGCTCCCAAGCATTTGTTCATTTCCTTTCTCTGCAATGGACTCTTTGTCACCCTTGTCATAGCTTGTCCTTAAGCTTCATGTGCTTGACAACGAACCATTCATGAATGACATGAAATACTTTCTCTAACCGTGATGGTGACCGAAAAGTTGTGTCAACTACATAGTCAATTTTGTGTATCAAATGCAAAATATATCATAAGGGTAAGGCCAAAGTATCCTTTCTGCTGCTTCTATTTATGTTTAGCCAATTGAATGCAAATAATACAGCCTTATATGTTCTAAAGAAATTAATCAAGCATGGCATGCTATGGAAAGGTCAAAGGACTACATCAGGTTTGAGAAGAGATGTAACCAAAAGAATATAATTCAGTGTCATTTCGAGTAACTTGAAATGAAATGAAAATTATCAACCATGGTATTTCGTCATAAAGATAAAAACATAAAATTATCCAGTGCAATATGTTTTTAACTATAGATAATAGGAGTTTGGCTTAAGGCTAACAGTTTGTGGATATTGTGGTTTTCATGAGCCGGAGAAGAAATCTAGTCACAATATTTGAAAGCTAATTACCCCACATCATCTCCATTGAGTTTGCAATAATATTCTTTTGATAAGTAAAAGAACTTTCTTGAACTTTCTTACACGAGCAATTCAGCTTATGTTCATGTGACTGGACATTCAAATCGCACCATTGCAGTAGCTGCAGTCCATGAGTTAAGGAAAAAGATGATTTTTTATGCCTGTCTTTGATTTATCTGTTTCAGTCGTGGATGATCCAGGTGGTGATGTGTTCATATTAGACCCAAAGAAACCTGCAGGTGGGGATAATCTGGCTCATTTAGCCAGAATTAAATTGATGTTTAGGTGAGGCAAAGGTGAGTAGTGATATAGCTAGTACGAGTACCTAGAGGGGGGTGAATAGGTATATAAAAGATTTTTCTTGATAATTGCGCAATACTTAGACAGTTGAAGGATTTGCAACAAATAATAATCAACGTAAGACTAAGTAAAGAAAAGAGAGAATTGAAGACGCGGTTTATAGTGGTTCGGCTTGATTCAAGCCTACGTCCACTCTTCTGCACTGACAGCCAATTGGCTGGATTCCACTATGAACAAAGAGATGTTACAGCGTTGATCTTCCTTGATTTCTAGGTGTAGATGATCTACCACACTCGCTCAAGGTATCACCAAGTATAGACACTCTCTGTGTATACAATTTCGCTCAAAATGTATCGACTAATAATCAATGTACTTCAGACTCTGGAATTTCTCTATCGATCACATTCTCAAACAACTAGAACGTCTTCCTTTTTATACTCCTTTATGCCATCATACTCGTTGGCACTTACCAAAGGAATTCCTCCAATTTACCCGTTGGACGGAATCAATTAAGAAGATCATTCGAGCTATTAAAGGAACCTGACGATAGCCCATCAATCCTGTTCGCCCATACAATCAGGATCTTGGTTTCCAAGAATAGAACATTCCAAGAATATTTCGTCGACCACCGGATCTTCAATTAATCTAGATACGAACAAAAGAATCCGTTATATTTATCCAACCAAGAGATCTTCTCCAGGGGATAGGATTAAATCCTCAACCATATACTTCGGCTCTGGATTTCCTTCGTCACTGGATCAGAAAGACTGTCAATGAGAATAGTCTTGAGTCTTGAGTCTTGAGTCTTGCGTCTTGAGTCTTGAGTCTGGTGATCAGAAAGTCTTCAAACTTTAAACTAGACGATCTGCAAATATCCAGACTAGACTAATAGAAACGTTTTGTCAGCTTCAAAATATTCTGGAAAGATTTCTCAAACAATCTCCCCCTTTTTGATGGTGACAAAACTTTCCTGTAGATTTGAACAACTTTGACCTGCAAAAACATTTCTCAAGCAATATGGCTATCTCATAAAGATTAATAAAACAACCAGACTCTGCATCCACAGAAAATTGGTTAGTCTTTCATGAGTAATACCATATAACAACACTTGATATAAATGCAAACAGTTAAGCATCAAAATCCACAGCCAATTCAGTCAAATTCAAGTTCACACCCAAATTCACTCAAGTCATAAAAACATAGCCACAAAAACAAATTTAAAGTCAGTTTAAAGTTGGTTGGTTCAAATTGCTTCTCCCCCTTTTTGTCATCATTAAAAAAGGTGAGAAAGGAGTCAGGTCTGCTTGGGAATGCGCACGATCTTGAAATCTCCCATGGATTGGACTATGCCTTCTAGCCTCTTCAAGTCTTCCCTTAGCTGAGCTACCTCCTCTCCTTTGGCATTGGCTTGAAGTTGTAGAGCGAGGTCTTTCATTTTGTCCTCTAGGGTAACCGAAGATGCTTGTCCAACATTCTTTATGGCTTGAATTTCATAGTCCAGAGCATAGATTTGGCCCCGCATTTCTAGAAGAACATCAAGAATACGATGAAAATCTGCTGTATTGTCCGTCTGTGTACTTGCATTTGCTTTCTCAGATGGATTGAATGCAGACGATGGCGCTTCTGTATAATCTTGCAGATTTGGTGTTGACGTATTGTGTCATTCTTCAGGCAATTGAGAAGCCTGAAACTCTTCTGGATCTGCTGGAGATTGTCTTAGACCTTCACTATTGGCAGCATGAAGTGTGGACCTTTCTTGCTCGCCAACTCCCCCTGTCTCTAGGACATCAAAAGGGGAAGAGTGATGATCATGCTCTTTTGTATCTTGATTCCCCTTCTCTCCAAATTCAGCTGCAGACTTTTCTTTCTCTTCTTCTCCTTCTTCTTCAGCTTCTTTCTCCTTCTCTCGCTGCTCTTCTTCTTCTCTGTTCTTGGCTTGCTCCTCTTCTTCTCTTTGTTTCTTCTGATGTTCTGTCGATTGAGGTACAGAACGTCTGGTCCTTATCAAGGCAGTGATTGTGAGATCTTCCTCCTCATCTTCATCCTCCAAGATGAGAGTTTTCTTCTTTTTGGATGAGGCACCAATGGCCTCCTTCCCTTTTCTCTTTGAAGCAGACGGTACTGGAGTCTTCACTTTGAATTTCTCCATTGCCTTGGAAAGTTCTTTTAGACGCATCTTCGTCAACATCTTCAAACCTACCACCATCTTATCGCACGATCGAACACAAAGCGTATGTGGCGGTTCAATATTCATGTGTCTGAAGATCTTGGTCACCAGACCTGGGTAAGGCAATTGTCCCTTGTCCTTCGACATTGCTCTGTACATGTGAAAGAGAATAGTGTGAGGGAGAGAGAACTTCTTCCCTGAGTTGATTGCATACATCAATTTTGCCTCGGAATTAGACACATCAGTCTTTGATGTAGACTTGGGCCTGATGCAATTGATCACAATTTTGTGCAGCACGATATTGATGGCATGCATCCTTAAATAGATGATTCTTCCTTCTACATCTCTATCTTTGACAAGTTCCAATGAGGCATGAGCAACTGAGACTTTGATTGGTTGATAACGTCCTCGTTCAACTCCAATTATGTCCGCCAACATGTCCACGTTTACCACATAGTCCTGGTCTCGAACACTGAATGATATTCTATTCACATCTAAAAAGCTGAGATTCGAATAGAAGTATGCTGTCAATTGCGCATAACCGTCTGTGGTATCGGTGCAAAATTGCTCAAGTTGAAGCAGATTGAACTTCTCCCTTAAGTTCACATTAATGGCATCCAAAAAATCGAAATCAACACTCCTAGGATTTATCACCCCTCATTTCAGCAGTCTGAAGAACAGATTCTCCTGTTCCTTCGATTTAAACAACTCCATCCTTTTTCCCTTCACCTTCGCAGCAACACCCATTCTAGGTTGAAAATCACTGAACATTTTATTATCATCATTCCCGTCAGTCGAATTTGGTCCCGACATACGAGGGTCACTTGGAATGTTCGCAAGTGCTTCCTCAGCCTTTCCCTTGGGAGCAATTCCCAAATCCTCCATTTTTCTCAGAAAGATATACTCATTCCCATAATTCTTATCTTTGAGAAAATCATCCACGTAGTTCAACGGAGTCCTAGTACTTTTCAACGCACGGTAGAGTTTGTAAATATAAGAGGATTTTTGGACTCTTACAGGGTCTACGTCCTCGATTATCTCTTCATCCGGTTGTTGACCCGCACCTTGTGGGGTAGATGGCGTTGAGTGACGTGGTGGAGAGTGAATCGGGCTCTGTTGCTGACTCGATAATTCTTCCTCTTCGGTGAGATCAAAATGGGTAGGTCCCTCCTTCATTCTCTGTGGTCTCCTGTTCGCGATTCTTGAAGACTTCCTCGAAGAAGACATCCTTCCTTGTCGCTGAAAGATTCCTTTACTTGCTTTCCTAAGAAAAGATGACAACTTTCTCGAAGATGAACACGAAGTAGAAATCGGATTGGGAGGAGAATGCTTTTTAGGGTTTTGAAGATTGGGTGAAAAAGAAAACTGTATATATAACTCAGTTTTGAAAAAAGGAAGTTCAATCGGCACAAGGAAAATGTACGAACACTTCCTTTTTAAAATCATTAACTGCCAAATTTAATCCTTTTGAAAAGACAAGATTTTGTTTTTTCACGGAGACTATAAAATAACTGAACGAAAGATCGTACCTTTTCGAGTTTAGATAAAATAGCAACTTACAGTTTATATCCATGAATGTCTGAGTCTGAGGATTTAGAGTATGAGAGTTTAGAGTCGAGGGTTGGTGAGTCTCTAGACTTTAACTTCTTCAAGCTTCAAAATGTTGAGTCGGAACGGATAAAATCGAATTGATTTTTCTCCAAAGGCTTTGTGAATATATCTGCTAGTTGACTTTTTGAATCAACAAATTGAATCGATATTTCTCCATTTTGAATATGATCTCTAATAAAGTGATGTCGAATCTCTATATGCTTTGCTCTTGAATGAAGAATTGGATTTTTGGTGAGATTGATTGCGTTGTTGTTGTCACATTTGATTTCTGTGCATGAGTCTTCAATCCCAAAGTCTTGTAGCTATTGTTTTATCCATAGAATTTGCGAACAGCAGCTTCCAAGGGCTACAGACTCTGCTTCTGTTGTTGAGAGAGCTACAGTGCTTTGTTTCCTTGAAAACTAAGACACTGTCCTGCTTCCAAGCAACTGGCAAGTTCCTGAAGTACTCTTTCTATCGACTCTGCAGCCGGCCAGATCTGCGTCTGAATATCCCAGAAGATTAAAGTCTCCCTTCTTAGGATACCAAAGACCGATGCTTGAAGATGAAGTAACGTATTTAATAATATGTTTTGCAGCACTGAGATGGGATTCTCTAGGATCCGATTGAAACCTAGCACATATGCAAACACTCAACAAAATGTCAGGTCTAGAAGCAATAAGATAAAGAAGTGAACCAATGATGCTCCTGTACAGCTTTTGATCAACTTTCTTCCCTTCTTCATCTTTGTCTATCTTCAAAGAACTTGACATTGGTATATCAGTCTTTTTGCAATTTTCCAATCCAAACCTTTTGACAAGATCATTAGCATATTTTTCTTGGTAAATGAAAGTTCCTTCCTTCAATTGCTTTACTTGAAGACCAAGAAAGAATGTTAATTCTCCCATCATACTCATTTCAAACTCATCCTGCATAGACTTAGAAAATTTCTTGCATAGACTTTCATTAGAGGATCCAAAAATAATATCATCCACATATATTTGAACAAGTAAAAAGCTTTTGTTTTCCTTTTTGATAAATAAAGTAGTATCTACTTTACCTTTGACAAAACCATTTTGTAATAAGAACTTACTCAGTCTATCATACCAAGCTCGAGGTGCTTGCTTTAAACCATACAAGGCATTTTTCAGTCTGAAGACTGAGTTTGGCTTCTTTGGGTCTTCAAACCCAGGTGGTTGTTCCACATAAACTTCCTCTTGGATAAATCCATTTAGGAAGGCACTTTTGACGTCCATTTGGAATAACCTGAAATTTTTGTAACAAGCAAACGCAAGTAATAGTCGAATAGCTTCTAACCTTGCTACAGGAGCGTAAGTCTCATCATAGTCTATTCCTTCTTCTTGCGTGTATCCTTTGGCCACGAGTCTTGCTTTATTTCGTACGACTTTTCCTTTTTCATTCATCTTGTTTCTAAACACCCATTTGGCTCCAATAACAGTTTTACCTTTTGGTTTAGATGTCAATTCCCAGACATCATTAATGTTGAACTGTCTGAGCTCTTCTTGCATAGCTTCGATCCAGCTTTCATCAGATAAAGCTTATTCTATGCTTTTTGGTTCAATTTCAGAAATGAGAGCCACAGCACTAGACTCTTCATGTCTTTTGGATCTGGTGCGAATTCCTTCATTAATTTCACCGATAATGAGATCTTTGGGATGACTGGACTTATGCTTCCAGTTACTGGTTGATTTATCTGGATGATGATCTCTTTCTTTATTTGAATCTTCATGAACATCTTGATCTTTGGTCTTCAGTCGAGATATTTCTTGAGTTGTAAGCTTTGGAAGGTGCGGAGCGGTTCGGACTCTTCATGCGAGTCCGATTGGATTCATCTTGCGTAGAGTCTTGAAATTTGACATTCATTGACTCCTCCTGTGGCTCTTCTTGTTATAGACTCGTAGGCTTTGCTTGATGTAGAATATCCAAGGAAGATGCCTTCATCTGATCTTTCTTCAAACTTACCAACTCGATCTTTTGCATTTTTCAATATAAAGCATTTGCAACCGAACACATGAAAGTATGAAACAATGGGCTTCTTACCTTTGAATAATTCATAAGGGGTTTTTTCTAAGATAGGTCTTAGGAAGACTCTATTGATGATATAGCATGCTGTTGAAACAGTTTCAGCCCAAAATCGTGAAGAAATTTTACTTTCAATTAAAAGAGTTCTAGCCATTTCTTGAAGAGATCTATTCTTTCTTTCCACAACTCCATTTTGCTGAGGAGTATATGGAGAGGAGAACACATGCTTAAATCCAGATTCATTACACAATTTTGTAAAATCTTGATTTTCAAATTCACCTCCATGATTTGTTCTTATACTAGAGATAACACATCATTTTTCATTTTGAACCTTTTTAGCAAATTTTTCAAAATACGATAAGGTTTCTGACTTACTTGCAAGGAAATATACCCAAGTAAAGCAGGAGTAATCGTCCACAATTACTAGGCAATATTTCTTACCTCTAATACTCTGGGTTCTGGTTGGTCCGAAGAGATCCATATGCAGCAACTGTAATACATGATTAGTAGAGACATGATTTATTGGCTTAAATGAATTTCTTACCTGCTTTCCCAGAATACATGGTGTGCATGGATCGGACTTTTGGTATGGTAATTTGGGTAGATCTCGAACAAGCTGCTTTGATGAGATTTTGGCTAATTGCTTCATGTTGACATGACCAAGCTTTCTGTGCCATAAGCTTGCTTCATCTTGAATTGAGATTAGGCATTGTGATTCATTTAATTTCATGTCTAAGAGGTAGATATTTCCATGTCTTCGACCCATGAAAGATTGAGTAGAGTCTTTACTGATTCCAGAGCATATTCCTTCTTGAAAGGAGATCTTGAAACCAGTATCACACAATTGGCTAATGCTGAGAAGGTTATAGTTGAGTCCTTCCACTAGAGAAACATTGCTTATTGTGAGATTTCCAATTTTCACAGTTCCAAATCCCACAATGCTTCCTTTGCCGTTTCCTCCAAATGAAACTTTTCCACCATTTACTTGAACAAGCTTTATGAAGCAATTTGAGTCTCCTGTCATGTGTCTTGAACATCCGTTGTCAAGATACCACTTTACCTTTTTCTTGACGGAGACTGCATTTAAAAGAGAGTCTCAAGCTTTCTTTGGTACCCAAATTTTCTTGGGTCCTTTGGTGTTAGTAGGATAAACATTATTATGCCATACTTTTTTAACAGGTTTCCAAACCATTGGACACTCTTTTTCAAAGTGATCCTGATTGTTACACTTTGAACACCTGAGAGCATTTCGATCTACGAGACTTTACAAAAACTTTCTTGAAATGATTTTTGTAAGCCTCTCTTGACGGTCTTTTCTTAATTCTTTCTTTTACTTTAGGAAAATCAATCAAGGGAATTTTTTTACGCTGTCATACCTAGACCAGACTTATTGAAGTAAGGTCTTTGAAACGAAAGAACTTTTTCAAGTTTTCGGATCCTATCGAAAATTTCTTTGAAATATTTGATAAGTCAGTTTTTAAAAAGACATTTTCTTTGAAAAAATTATCTTCTTTTTCTTTAAGAGTAGAAACATTCAAGTCTAAACTTTTAACTCTTTCTTCTAAAATGTTTTCCTTTTGTTTTAGAGCTGAGTTTTCCTTTTTAAGTTCGGAAATTCTTTTGAGAGAAGTCTTAAGACTAAAACACAATTCATCAATGTATTTAGAGACTTTGACAGGAATTTTAAAATCACTTACCTCAAATTCACTATCTGAGTCTGATCCAGAATCTGAGTCTGAGTCTGAATGTGCCATCAGACATATGTTGGCATATTCATTATCACTTTCTTCACACTCTGTATCACTCCAGGTTTCGGCTTTGAGAGCTTTTCGAAACTTTTCAGCTTTTCCTTTTTTCTTCTTCAGAAGAGGACAGTTGGGTCTGATGTGTCCCTTTTTCTTACATTCAAAGCAGACTACATCTTTATTTGGTTCCTCATTATCAACAGACTTGGTCTGCTATCTCTGAAAACTTTGTTTCTTTGAGTTGAACCTTCTACCTTTTCTATTAAGTTTTCTGAATCTTCTTATCATGAGAGCAAGCTCCTCGTCGTCCATATCATCTTCAGAATCTGTATCATCAGAATCATCATTTGATTTTAATGCAATGGATTTCTTACCTCTCGAATCTTCGTCTTCATTAATTCGTTCCACTTCATAAGACTGAAGAGTTCCAATCAGCTCGTCGACAGATAGTGGCATAATTCTTTGCGTCTCTCTTATTGAAGTCTTTATATGATTCCAATCCTTGGAGAGTCCACGTAGTAGCTTGTTCACCTTCATGGGATCAGAAATTTTTTGTCCTTGGTTCTCAAGACCATTGACAATATCTGTAAAACGACTAAACATGTCAGTTATAGATTCTCCTTGTTTCATTTTGAAGGCTTCATATTGACCGAGGAGAATGTTAATTCTGGTCTCCTTCACTCGATCTGTTCCTTCATAGGTGATATGTAATCTGTCCCATACTTCTTTTGCTGTAACACAAGAAGATATTCTGTTATATTCAGTTGGTGACAAAGCACAATATAAAGAGTAAATTGCTTTTGCATCGAGTGCTTGTATCTTGTTTATCTCTTCTTGAGTCATTCCGCTGGTCTCAACAATTTCTTTCCCCCTTTCAAAGACTGATGCAGCAGTAGGAGTGATTCCTCTTTCCACAACGTCCCATTCCAGAGGATCCTTTGATCGTAGGAAAGCTTTCATCTTGTTCTTCCAGATGTTGTAATCCTCTCCATCAAAGTAGGGTGGTCTGGTATTGCTTTGCCCTTCCACCAGCCCTGGTGCTAGCATACTAGCCATGGATCTTTTACTTTGAAGTAAAACACTTCAAATAAAGTAAGAACACGAGCTCTGATACCAATTGATATAGCTAGTACGAGTACTTAGAGGGGGGTGAATAGGTATATAAAAGATTTTTCTTGATAATTGCGCAATACTTAGACAGTTGAAGGATTTGCGACAAATAATAATCAACGTAAGACTGAGTAAAGAAAAAGAGAGAATTGAACACGCGGTTTATAGTGGTTCGGCTTGATTCAAGCCTACGTCCACTCTTCTGCATTGACAGCCAATTGGCTGGATTCCACTATGAACAAAGAGATGTTACAGCGTTGATCTTCCTTGATTTATAGGTGTAGATGATCTACCACACTCGCTCAAGGTATCACCAAGTATAGACACTCTCTGTGTATACAATTTCGCTCAAAATGTATCGACTAATAATCAATGTACTTCAGACTCTGGAATTTCTCTATCGATCACATTCTCAAACAACTATAACGTCTTCCTTTTTATACTCCTTTATGACATCATACCCGTTGGCACTTACCAAAGGAATTCCTCCAATCTACCCGTTGGACGGAATCAATTAAGAAGATCATTCGAGCTATTAAAGGAACCTGACGATAGCCCATCAATCCTGTTCGCCCATACAATGAGGATCTTGGTTTCCAAGAATAGAACATTCCAAGAATATTTCGTCGACCACCAGATCTTCAATTGATCTAGATACGAACAAAAGAATCTGTTATATTTATCCAACCAAGAGATCTTCTCCAGGGGATAGGATTAAATCCTCAACCATATACTTTGGCTCTAGATTTCCTTCGTCACTGGATCAGAAAGACTGTCAATGAGAATAGTCTTGAGTCTTGAGTCTTGAGTCTTGCGTCTTAAGTCTTGAGTCTTGAGTCTGGTGATCAGAAAGTCTTCAAACTTTAAACTAGACAGTCTGCAAATATCCAGACTAGACTAATAGAAACGTTTTGTCAGCTTCAAAATATTCTGGAAAGATTTCTCCAACAAGCAGCATGTCTACAAGGTGTTTAAGGCCCCAAACCAACCCGAAGCTGAAGCTAAGTCGATACTAAGTCCACATATGGATAGGTTGTCACGCCCCGATCCTCGAGCACGCACACATCCTTCTCTCTTGGTCGATTTTATAATGCGATACCTCGGGACTATGTATTGCCGACCATTTCATTTATTAAGCACATGCGGAAGCAGTTATAAATCCCCAGACGGTAAATCGATGGGATAGAAAATCAAGGCTATATTTTTCATATTGAAACTTATAACCAAACATTTATACAAAATACAAACCAGAGTGCTTCATAACTATTAACATCAAAATGGAGTTCACACAAGAAGATGAAATCTCAGTCCATCCGGGTCATACTCAAGGCCCCTCTCGGTATTATCTTTTTCTTCCAAAAATTCTTTTTCTTAGGTTTCACCTCAAAGTACTCATTTTCAGATTCCTCCTCAGCTCCTCATCAGGGTCCTGAAATGTTTTCCCCAAACCGGGATGAGACTACGTTTTAGCGAGTTCTACCCCACTAAGACTCAATTAGGGAACCAATACACTACTCGGTTGCCTAAGCACAACACGAGTTAGGGGACTTACCTTGGCCTTAGTTTCCACCTGTATATTAGCACAGTTCAATAGGCACTCAAGCAATCACATCACAGATCGATATCTCGATCAATCGACCTAGTCGATCACACGCCAATAAGACCACTCACGGTCAACTCCATTCAATCAATCAATTCACAACATCATATCAAAACAACGATTAATCGACCTAGTCAATTACATGTCAACGATGACCATTCCCCGGTCAATTCAGTTCAAACAAATCAAATCATATCAATGATTCCATTTATACTCAATAATTAATCTCAACATTCCAATTCAACATTCCTACTCAAATATAGGCTCAAAGCGCTAGAGGTGACCCCAACACAAAGTCTCGTTATCATGCGGTACTTAGTCCTTGACCACAAATAACAATAGTATAAGGCGCTAGAGGTAACTCACACGAAGTGTCGCTATCGTGCAATACTTAGTCCTTCACTACAAAGGCAATAGTATAAGACGCTAGAGGTAACTCACACGAAGTCTCGCTATCGTGCAGTACTTAGTCCTTCACTATGCATGACAATACTGCAAGACATTAGAGGTAATTCCCATGCGACTTAGGTCGCCATGTAACACTTAGCCCTTGACTACAATAAGCAATGGTCTAAGGCACTAGAGGTGACTCAGACGAAGTCTTCTACTCGTGCAATACTTAGTCCTTTACCTGCTCATGATCCATTGTTTCCCTCAACACAACACACATCACATCAACTTTCAATAATCATCTTGCTTCAACTATAAGTCAACACACGATTAATCCCTCACGGCCTAATGATATTGTGCCTCGCACTTAACTTCCTCGATTAAAGTAATGTCTTGGCCTCATTTCTTCGTATTAAAAATACCCGATAAAATATCGTGCGTGGGCACACGGCTAGCCTTAGCCAAAATATAATATTTTCCTTTCCATAACTCCTACATTTTCTGCAGTCCATTCAAATATTTTTGGCATCATCAACCGATACCCGGTTATTTTTCAATTAATAACCAAAGATTATTCAATTAAAGAATAATTTTCAATTTCACAAATAATTTAATTCAGCACAAAATAAAGCTTAATTAAATAAACGGACTGCACCACGACAATCAGCATAAAATTCCGATCGCCGGCCATCTCAACCTTAATTTCTGAAAAATAAATAAATAATTAATTAATTTCGAAAATTAATAATTAATATTAAAAATTCAATTTAGCTCAAAATAAAGCCCATTTAAATAAACGGGCTACACCATGATCATCAGCATAAAATTTCGGTCACTGGCCATCTCAAGTTGAATTTTCGGAAAATAAATATTAATTAATTTAATTCCTAAAAATAATATTTAAATACCAAAAATTCCACTTAGGCCCGAATTGTCAAATTGAAGCCCGATTAGGGGTCGGAAAAATCCCGAGCTTCCCTCAATAAATAGAATACCATGTCTACTTGCTAATTACACATTCAATTTGTCTAATTCGCATCACAATTGACTAATAAACACTAATCCATACTAATCTAACCAACAAAATCTAATTAATTAAAACTAAACAACCATTAAGTGTAATTAGCTCACTAAGTAAGGATTAGTGAGATTACTTACCGGAATTGCGCGCAAATCGGATCAATCCGACGGGGACAACGTGAGGAACGATAAACTCCAAAGCGAGCCTTGGGTTTGGGGCCCGGAAACGGCCCAAAACTGCCCACGAACTGGCTGGAAACCCACTCGTGAGTTTGCTGGTTCGGCTGCAAAACAGAGAGAAAGAGAGAGGGTTGGGGGCGGCAAGGGGTTGGGAAGGTAGGCGGCAGTCTGGCGAGGCTGCATGGTGGCTCCGGCGGTCTGCTCAGCCGCTCACGATGGCTTAATAGAGGCCAAACAAAGGCTAGATTGCGCAGGAGAGGACTGGGCGCGAGGGGACAGGGGTTGGCGGAGCGCGCGGCGAGCGGCGGACGCGTGGGCGCGGGCGGCGGGACGGGCGGCGACGGTGGCTGGCTTCGGCGAGCTGCTGCGGTCTTCCTCTTCTTCAGCTTCCGGTTTCGCTCGCTCCAGCAGAGAGAGAGTTGAGGGAGAGAGAGTTGAGAGAGAAGGAGAGAGGAGAGAGAAGAAGAGGGGTTTGACTGGTCAAAAATGAAAAAGAAAGAGAGAGAGAGAGGAAAGTGAGTCGGTGGGGAGGGGGCGTCCGCATGAAGGGGGAGGGGAGAGGAGAGAGAAGAGAGAGAAAAAAAAGAGAGAAAAGGGAAATTAATAATACCATTATTTCTATTTTCCTTTTCTCTTTTCCTTTCCCTTTCTATTTTCTTTTGATTTTCGATTTTTCCTCCGATAATTTCTTTCCCGAAATTTCGGACTCGCCAATAATTTAATGGACGATGAGATAGGATCCTAAAAATGAATTGTGACACGCTCGAATATTCGATTCTCGAAATCGAATTCAATTTCCTGGTTATAATCGATCATATGCGATTTTAATCCAATCCAACCAATTAGGTAGCTTTTAGGGATTTTACCGCGGATATATCCCTCAACGGTTTCACCAAATAGGTTAGTTAACTCGTGAGTGATCAGCTTAGAGAAAAAAGACCATAGGCACGTTGATGAAATGTCCATTTCACTTTATCGAAACGAGGTCGAATTTCAGGATGTCACATAGGTGGAGACCTGATTTAAACCATAGTGCTCACATTATACTTGATGTTGTATGGAGATCCATGAACACGTTGAATACGAATTTTGTGCAGAGCAATTAAGCCAAAAAACAAAAGGTGGACATCGAGAATTTTTTTGAGTAGGACTAATTGTTGGAGTTTCATGAATCATGTATAAGAAAAATTAGCAAAATAAACGTAGCGGAAACAAAGATATATATTACACATGATTTTCCTTAGGCGTTGTTCGTGCGTTTTAATAAAAAATCTAAACATAAAAGGGAGTTAAACAAAATACCTCTCGAAGCGCGCTTTGAAACGAGTCGGTTCGGATGATCTACAATTCGAGTCCCACAAGCGTCGGACCTCTAGTTCAGACACACCAACAACGAACGTTGAACAGAAGAGAGAACTTTCAGATATTCACCACTTCGATCGTGCTAGCAATCACGTGGAAATAATCCGTCGTATTCTTGATGTATAATAGTCACGGCCCGAATGAAATAATGCTTTTTCTTTCTTGCGTCTCAAAGATACAAGAACACGCACACACTTTGCTATTTATTTTAGCAAAGCATTTTCTGATTCCTCGCTTGTGTTTCTCTCGAACAAAACCAAAACACAATGACACTTTTCTCTGTTTTTCAACAGCCCTGTAACTCTCGTCCCTACTCTCGTTTTTATAATAAAATCAACCAGCAACGGTTGCTATCGACGGATGATCAGCAACCGTTGCTGATCGTCCATAGCAGACAATCGTGCATGAGCGGTTGCTCATGCATGATCTTGGCATGATGGTCAGCGGTTGCTAACTATCCATGCTTCATGCATAATGGTCAGCAACCGCTGACCATTATGCTTCGTGCATGATAGTCAGCAACTGCTAACCATGTGCACGATTTCACAACAAAGCTTTAAGCTTTTATTTTATTTTATTTTATTATTAATAAAAGGCAACGCACATATCATGTGCATTGCAACCATGTGTATATTAATCAATTATTACATAGTAACTTTAGGGCATACATCTAACAATCTCCCACTTGCACTAAAGCCAACTATTCATTGCCATTAATTAAATAATAATAATGAAAGTACACAATTGGGGTATGTTAACATATATCCACTTTGGGCATGCGTGTGCATCATATGCAAGTAGGCTCGTGACTATAATACAAATTAAATTAAATCTCATTTAATTTAATTTCAAATCGACTCAATTTGATTGCAGTAATTGCAAACACATTTGCAATAAATTTCTCTCTTGTTCCACGTCATCCTAATTGTTTATGGTGTGTGACATCCCTAGGTTCATCACTAAGCTGGTAATAAGACTTGTACTAACACATTAGTACTTCGAAAAGAATTAATTGTCCTGATTAATCTTTTAGGTCCTACAAGCCACGATTGATATCTAGCAATATGTCATGGCTACCCAGATAATGTGAATACTTTAAGAACATAATGAACATGTCAGCTTTGGCTACAGTGTAATTCAATCCCTCTATCTTACTATGTCCCAATCAAACAAAGACCATGAAATATTTGTTAAGTCATTAATTCGATCATATGCACAAATCTAATTGACATGCATTTTATTCGAGACATAAACAATTTATTCTCGGTTACAACCCGGCCGAGGATTTCAATGCATTGTCACAATTAAATTGCATAGGACATCATTATCATACCTTGCATATAACAAGGAGACAGATTCCATATTACGCACACGTGTAACTTCATATATGAACAAACTATGACCATCAGGTATAAAGACGGATCAATGACCCGGCATTATGTGCACCTGTAAACCATAGTTGTTCAATACACAAGTTAATATTGTGCCTCAGGTCTAAGGATTATTTACACAAGACCAAAGCATGAACAATTAGACATTGACCACGCTAAAAGCTTTCATGTCACTAATCATTCCATATGCGTCACGTTCAGTGAATTTGTCTAATACAAACACCTGTGTTCTAACTCAGGCATCATAATACCCAATGACATGTGACTCATCATTCCCTTAAGTATCCAATACTTAATGGCGAAGTTAAGAACACACCGGCCTCAATAGGATTATTAATATCCACTCAATAATTCATCGACCGGGAATGATTTAAAGATTCAGTCTAACTATGAACTGGTCACATATATTCTTGACGTATCAAGAATAGGTCTAGTTGCAACTGATCTTATAGAATCATTCATCAATATAAAATAATTGGACAAATGAATGAATACGTCATTGCCATTAATTAAATAATAATAATGAAAGTACAACTGAAATCCCTAATATGTAACCATTACATAGTAGCTTTAGGGCATACATTCAACAATCTCCAAGTTGCACTAAAGCCAACCTATCTGGTACCTCAAACCCATTTTGTCAATATGTCTTTCAAAAGAAGACTGAGGTAAGGCCTTAGTGAAGGGATCTGCCATGTTTTCTGCTAAGGCAATTTTCTGCAAGGCGATATCACCTCTCCCAACAATTTCTCTGATGAGATGGAAGCGTCTCTCAATATGCTTGGACTTCTGGTGAGACCTTGGTTCCTTAGCTTGAGCTATCGCCCCATTGTTGTCACAGAACAATGTGATCGGTTGCTCAATTGAAGGAACGACTCCAAGTTCATAAATAAATTTCTTCATCCAAGTGGCTTCCTTTGCTGCTTCAAAAGCAGCTACATACTCTGCCTCAGTGGTGGAATCGGCAGTTATACTTTGTTTGGAACTTTTCCAACTAACTACACCACCATTGAATGTAAAGACAAACCCAGATGTAGACTTATAATCATTGGGATCCGATTGAAAATCAGAATCAGTATAAGCTACAACTTCAAATTCTCCTTCTCCATATATCAAGAATAAATCTTTAGTCCTTTGCAAGTACTTAAGAATATTCTTGATTGCTATCGTGCTCTTCTCCTGGATCGACCGATATCTCGCTAGTAATACTTACAAAGCATGCGCGATATCGGTCTAGTACATAGCATAGCATACATTATGCTTCCAATAGCAGATGCATATGGTATCTTTGCCATCCGCTCTCTTTCTTCAGGAGTGTTGGGACACATCTCCCTAGAAAGACGGATCCCTTGCCTAAAAGGCAATAATCCTCTCTTGGAACATTGCATGTTAAACCGTGTTAACACTTTGTCTATGTATGTAGACTGTGAGAGGCCAATCAATCGTTTTGATCTATCTCTATAGATCTTGATACCTAAAATGTAGGTTGCCCCTCCTAAATCTTTCATGGAGAATTTCTGTGACAAGAATAGTTTTATCGATGATATCATTGGTACATCATTTCCAATTAGAAGTATATCATCGACATACAAAACTAGAAATGCAATTGCACTCCCATTGATCTTCTTGTATACATAAGGTTCATCCGAATTTTTCATGAAGCCAAACGATTTGACTACCTCATCAAAACGGATGTTCCAACTTCTGGAGGCTTGTTTGAGTCCATAAATGAATCTCTTAAGCTTACACACCTTCTGTTTTTCACTATTGGTTTCAAAACCCTGTGGCTGTTCCATATAGATGTCCTCATCGAGAAAACCATTTAGAAAAGCCGTTTTGACATCCATCGGAATATCTCATAATCAAGGTGTGCATCTATAGCCAACATAATCCGAATAGATTTTAGCATGGCCCGGGTGAGAAAGTTTCGTCATAATCAATTCCTTCTTTTTGACGATATCCTTTCGCCACCAGCCGTGCTTTGTAAATTCCAATTTGACCTTCAACATTCATCTTCCTCTTGAAGATCCATTTACAGCCAATTGGTACAATACCATCAAGCAGGTCAGTCAAGGTCCATACCTCATTGAAATACATTGAATCCATTTCGGATTTCATGGCTTCTAGCCATTTACTAGAATCGATGTCCAACATCGCCTCCTCATAGGTTTTAGGATCACCGGGTTGATCACTATCATTCACAATGAATAATAGTTCAATATGATCAACCGAGTATCTATAACGAGTAGGTGGGCGAGAAGTTCTCGCACTTCTCCTAAGAGGTTGTGTATCAGAAGCTCCCACTGAATCAGAGATTGATATCTGAACTTGGTTGTTTGGCACTTCATTATTTTCTTCTTGTAAGACTATTTTCCGCCCAACACCACTTTCTTGGACGAACTGATTCTCCAAAAAAGAATCGTGATTGCATACCAAAATTCTTTGGTTTGAATGAAAATAGAAATAATATCCAAGAGTTTCCTTTGGATATCTAATGAAGCGACCTTGTTCAGATCTTGCCTCCAATTTTTCCATTTTTAGCTTTTTCACAAAAGCTGGACAACCCCAAATCTTAATATGGTTAAGACTAGGTTTCCTACTATGCTATATCTCATAGGGCGTAGTTGGAACAGATTTGGACGGCACTCTATTCAGTATATATACAACTGTCTCAAGGGCATATCCCCAAAGGGATATTGGCAAATCGGTGTAACTCATCATAGATCATACCATATCTAATAAAATACGATTTCTTCGTTCAGATACACCATTATGTTATGGAGTTCCAGGAGGTGTCCATTGTGATAAAATGTCTTTCTTTTTAAGATAGTCCAGGAATTCAGTACTAAGGTACTCACCTCCTCGATCTGATCGAAGAGCCTTAATACATTTTCCTGTTTGTTTCTCAACTTCAGCCTTGAATTCCTTGAACTTTTCAAAGGATTCAGATTTATACTTCATGAGGTATAAATAGCCATACCGTGACTGATCATCGGTGAAGGTAATGAATTAATTATAACCACCTCTAACAGTTTCATTAATTGGTCCACAAACATCTGTATGTATTAATTATAATATGTTAGCAGCTCGCATACTTTGTCCCACAAAAGGTACTTTGGTCATTTTTCCAAGAAGATATACCTCACAAGTCGAGTATGACTCAAAATTTGAAGGATCAATGTATCCATTATTACTCAACTTGTTAATTATGTCTTCTCCAATATGACCTAATCGGAGATGCTAAACATACTTTTTATTTGGATCGTCTCTAGGGCGTTTATTAGTTATGGCATTTATATCAATTCTATTTTGCTTACTGACATTGGTAATCGCATTACCGGACATTGTAATGGTATAAAGATTGTTGGTTAATAAGCTAGAACCAACACATATTCTATTATGATAAATAGAACAAACATCATCAGCAAAAAAAAAAAATTCATAATTCTCTTTACCCAAACGAGGTATAGAGATGATGTTCCTAATAGCATTCTTATAATGCAAACAGTTCTTTAAAACCATTACATGTCCAGAAGACAAACATAAATGAAAAGTCCCTATAGCTAATGCAACAACTCTTGCTCCATTGGCAAACGTCAGGACAATCTCATTTCGCCCTAGCATCCTGCTTATTTCCAGATTCTACAAAGACATACAAATATGTGAAGTTGCAGCAGAATCTAGAACCCATGAGCTGGATTCAACACTAACCATAAGATTAGTTTTAATAAGCATAGACACCATACCTTCATAAGGTTGGTTCTTGGGCTTGACCTTCAAGCTTGCAAGGTACCTCCTACAGTTCCTCCTCTAGTGCCCTTTGACACCACAGTAATGACATTTCCCTTTATCAATCATGGGTTTTGGTTGCACAACAGGTTTGGCAAGCCTCTTCTATTTATTCTTCTTTAAAACAGTCTTACCTTTTGAAGAATAAGCCTTAGTCATAGCCACTACATTTGGTCTCGTGTTATGCATTTCCTTCTCATAAACTACCAGCATGCTATGTAACTCAGCAAGAGTTTTCTCCATCTTATGCATGTGGAAGTTTTGGACAAAACTAGAGAAAGAATCGGGTAAAGATTGGAGGATCAAATCCACAGCTAACTCATTGTCCATAACGAGATTCAGCCTAGTCAATTCTTCAATGTGCTAGATCATTTTCAAAGCATGATCATTAACAGATGATCCTTCAGCCATCCTCATACGGTATAATGCCCTAGATATCTCATATCTAGAGGTTTGACCATTCTCATCAAAGTATTCCTTTAAGTGCAAAATGATCGACCTAGTATCTTCCATAGATTCATACTTCTTCTATAATTCATTATTCATAGAAGCAAGCATATATGACCTAACTTTTAAGTCATCATCACGCCACTTATCATAAGTGACACGCTCCTCTTGGGTCCCACCCTCAGGAAAGGAGATTAGCATCTTTTCATCAAGCACATACCCAATTTTTTCTGAATTGAGAACAATTCTCAAATTCCTCACCCAGTCAGTGAAATTGAGTCTAGTCAAACAATTCTTGTCAAGTATAGAAGCGAGTGAGTTTGTGGTCACCATTTTTCAGAGTAATAATAAATCTGTTGTATAAAATAAATTGTTAGCCGTTGTATCTTTCAAAGTAACTATTTCATTTTGGTCTTTAAATAAAATAGATCCTCCCACTAAATTTATCTTTAAATCCCATACTCCTTAAGATGGGAAGCGGTAATCTTTGTTGGGTAAAGATTACTAGTGGGGATTGGAGTCCCACTAGCCTAAAGTTCACCTCACCTAACAATTATTTGTGTCCTATGAACTTAGTGAGTGAACCAGCTTGTTCAACGCATCATATGCGAATCCCAATCATAACTTCGGCCTCTAGACCATGAAAGCCTCACCTAACAGTTATTTGCATCATGATCATAGTTAAGTCTAACCCATCGTCTCATGCAAGTATTGAAAACACAAATGATTCCCTCACCTAACAGTTATTAGAAATCATTTGGCTCCAACCCCACAACATCATATGCATAATGAAGTGGTCCAATATTATAAATGGTAATTAACCCCTATGTATCCATAACCGGTTAGTTAACCATTATAATATTGGATCAAACCACGACGATGGAAGGCCACGAGTCCAAAAACCCGTTTCGATTTAATATTCTTTGTAAGGAGATTTGGGTCATTATTAATGGTCTCACTTTGCACATTAACCGATTTAACATGCACGATACCATAAACACAATAAATAAATAAATATCACATAAACATCTATCCTATGTGGTGATCATGGAATTATGGTTCAATGTGTCTCGAGCCAAAAAGACCCATTTAGCAATTTTAATGTTTTAATAATATTGACCTGCTCTTCACTTTTTCTTCAATCTTTGAACTCTTCAAAGACCGAGCCCAAAGAGCTCACCGGTTTAATGGCTCCTCCAATGGCTCCTCCTCTCTTGTAGTATTTACAACAATAATTGAAATACTAAACTATACTAAAATTACATTTCATAAAAATAAATATAAAAGGAAGGACGCGGCCTCCATTTAATAATTACATCCCCAAAAAGAATACCCGTAATCATCATACATTCATCCATACAACAATCACAACAATTAGGGATTTTTCCATGATCACCACCCTTCCTTACGAGCCATAAATTCAAAATTTAAAGCTCTGGAAGGCATGCATAAAATTCTGCATATCATTTGTAGAATATAAACAGAAAGTATAACAAGTTATGGATTTTTTATTCAAAATTGATTTAGTTCTAATTTTTTCTTAGTTGATTAAATTTATCACATAAATTAATCAACTTCTATATGCCATATAAGAGTAAGAGAACCAATTCTCTTAACAAAAATAAATTGGCCATTAGAACGCAAAAATATATTTGAACTACAAATCAATTAAACGCACGAAAAACGCCTAAGGTTGGCTCTGATACCACTGTTGGGGTTCCATGAATCATGTATAAGAAAAATTAACGAAATAAACGTGGCGGAAACAAAGATATATATTACACATGATTTTCCTTAGGCGTTGTTCGTGCATTTTAATAAAAAATCTAAACATAAAAGGGAGTTAAATGAAATACCTCTTGAAGCGCACTTTGAAACGAGTCGGTTCGGATGTTCTACAGTTCGAGTCCCACAAGCGTTGGACCTCTAGTTCAGACACACCAACAACAAACGTCGAACAGAAGAGAGAACTTTCGGATATTCACTACTTCGATCGTGCTAGCAATCACGTGGAAATAATCCGTCGTATTCTTGATGTATAATAGTCACGGCCCGAACGAAATAATGCTCCTTTCTTGCGTCTCAAAGACACAAGAACACGCACACACTTTGCTATCTATTTTAGCAAAGCATTTTCTGATTCCTCGCTTGTGTTTCTCTCGAACAAAACCAAAACACAATGACACTTTTCTCTGTTTTTCAACAGCCCTGTAACTCTCGTCCCTACTCTCGTATCGTCAATGTAAAGATCGGTTAGAGAGGAAGGAAAGAGAAGACTCCAGGCATTTGCCTCCTCGTCCTCCACCCAAGGAAACAACTCCTTGTCTCCCTCCCCTCCCATGCTTCTTCCCCCAATTGACACTCGCTTGAGGGATGTGAGAAAGGGTAAGCCCCATTCTCTCGCTGGCTGCTCCATATTATCGCACCCCCAAATATCAAACGATTGCAAATGGAGAGGCAAACCTCCTTCGGGGAAGCATTTGATACCTTCGCAACGCCTAATTTTTAGGCACTAGAGGGACCTAAGACGATGCCACTCATTTGGTAGAGACTTTAACTTCGGATAGCGATGAAGTTCAAGATGCAACAAGGTGATGGGAAGGGAAGGAAACTCCTCTATCTCTAATCCTTTTATTTTCAAAGAAGTGAGATTGTTACAGTTGACAATGTTACAACTGACAATAGACTTTATCTTCGGACAATATTCAAGTGTAAGACTCGACAAGGTGGGGGGAAGGGGAGGGAAGTCCTCTATCTCTAGTGCAAAACATCCACTTATACTCAAACAAGTGAGATGGGCAAGTGTGTGAAGACCTTGTGATCGCCTTCCCAAATTGTCACAGTCATAAATACTCAAAGATTCTAGCATTTCTACCACGGCGATATCTTCTAGTGACTCTGTTCCTTTACAATCCTTAATAATAAGTGTCTTTAGAGCAACAAGTCTATCCTTGGCAAACGGAGAGAATATCCAAGAATCACAACTAGTAATTTGTAGATATTCAAGTGGTGACGACATGTTATTGCAGCCGGCGTCATTTAGAGGAATGATTAGCCCCATGATTTTTGGACAATATTGAATGTACAAATGTTTAAGTGCATGCATCTTGCTCGGAAGCCTTTCTAAACTCCGGCAATTATTCAATTCCATCCTTTCAAGGTTGCGCAGCAGCTCAATCTCTCCTCCTCCCGCCGTGAAAGATGTGAGTTGATAACATGATCTGATGACTAATTCTTAGAGGCAAGTAAGATTCTGTGTTTCATCTCCATCTGGCCATAGGTATGTCAGCTTGTCACAGCCTGTTATATGAAGCTCCTTTAGCTTGACCAAATACCTCATAAATTCATCATCAAAGCAAACAAACTCCGCAAGATTCTCAATTTTAAGAATGGTTAAAGAAGTTAGGTTGCCCAACCACTTTAAGATCTCCTTGTTACAATCCCCAATATCTAACTCACAGAGAGATGGAAAATGAACCTTATTGATTGAGTCATTCAAACAAATATCTAACTTTATTTGATGATCTAATTGACAAGGCAATGTCCTCGTCAACTCTGGACATCTTCAAACAACAAGATGCCGAAGACAAGAGAATGATACTTCTTCTTCTCGGTCACCAACATAAAGAGACCAAATTTTCCATGAATACATCTCTTTAAACTTCAAAGTTGTTAAGGATGGAAAAGGCCTTCTAGTTTCGTAAAATTCAGAGCCTATCATGTTTACTGCACTTAGACCTTCAAGAGATAATTCTCTTAGTGAAGGGGGCTGTCCAAGTGATGGCAACGATGTAACTTTAGGACAGCCATGCAAGCACAAAGACACTATGTTAGAGTAGGATGGATCACCTAACCATGACGGGAATATTCCACCACAATAGTACGAGACAATGAGATTTTCAAGATCAATGTGAGGTCGTAAAGAGTGAAGCACTTGTGCTTCGAGCTCATAGTTCCGGTGATTTCCAAAATCTTTATCCCAAAGCAAGATTAAGTTGCTAAGGCTCTGCTTTCTAATTGCACCAATTGCATCTCTAACTTCTTCCACCTTCTGCAATTCAGATATGAGTAACTCTCCTTGAAGATGTGGCAAGTTCTTAAACTCATTTAATTGTGACCCTCTCTCTGGTCCTACCACAAATTTGGACAAGATAATAAGATTCCTCAAATTACCGATATTCAATGGCATCTCTTTTAGACTCTCTGTATCTCTAATGTCAAGAAACTGTAAGCTGACCAAATTTGCTATATCTAGAGGCAACATAGAAAGGTAGGAACAACCTCTTAAGATCAAAACTTGTAATTTGCACAAGGTGCCAATTGACTCAGGTAGCCTTTTGATATTGCTATATGAGAGATTGAGATATCGGAGATATTTTAGATCACCAACACAATTCGGTACCTCTGTAATGTCACAATGACATAATGATAACACTTGCAAGTACTTCAAGTTTGTTAGCAAGTCATGCAGCACCTTTTTGGAAATAAAAATTTTATTTTTGAAATAATCAATTTGAATAGTCAACAGCATTAAACTTCTTAGTACCTTCTTTCCAGCATATACTCTCAAGCTTTCTGATGTAACATATCGTGAGATGAATGATGCATAACGAGCTTTCTCTTTATCATTCACTACCTGAGACTCCCCAGAGATAAAGTATGCCGCATCTGCGATTGACTTTGCTAGGTCATTCAAAAGATTGTGCATAAAAAATTTCAATGTGTTAACACTAGATTGCTGAAAAAAGGATCGGGATACTAACTCATCAAAGCACTCCTATCCTGACATCAAGATATCTTTTGCTTTTTGTCCATCTAAAAAGCCATTTGCTATCCATAAGAGTGCCAGCTCATCCCTCTCAAATTCGTAGCCCTTCGGAAATATTGCGCAATAAGCAAAACATTTCTTCAAAATAAAAGGAAGATGCGCATAGCTCAATTTCAAGGCTGGAAGAACCTCATATTTTTCTCTTCTCACCACATCCCATACTTTGTTATTTAAGATAGCTTTCCATTCGTTGGGATTCTCTTTATTATGTAGGAGACCACCCAATATCTTCACTGCCAAAGGTAAGCCTCCGCATTTTTTAGCTATTTCCTTGCCTAATATTTCCAAAGTGGGTGCCTCTCAAATTTTTTTGCTCCGAGAGCATGATAGGCTAATAAGTTGGTACAATCACCATCAGACAACTCCTCCAAAAAATATCGCAAAGTTGCTTGTATGGAACAAACATTCCGATTGCGTGTCGTGATGATGAACTTGCTTCCCTTAGCCCCCTCTACAAATGGCTTTAAGAGGGAAGTCCAATGTTCGGACTTCTCAATCCAAACATCATCTAAGACCACAAGAAACTTCTTACTAGATAGACTGTCCTTCAACTTTATTTGAAGCCTATCAAGATCTTTGTCCTCACAAGGCTTTTCAGTGATTGACTGCAAAACAGTCCTTGTTATGTCAAGAAGATCAAAAACATATGAAATATAGACCCATGCTCTCCTCTCAAAACAATTACTCACCTTGGCATCACTATACAACCGTTGAGCCAAGGCCGTCTTTCCAATAACGCCCATCCCAATTATGGAGATTGTGCTCAGCCCGCTATCGGCATTTTCGGGTTCATCTATCAGTAGTTTGAGTATCTCCGCTTCTTCCTTCTCCCTACCCAAAAACTGAGGCTCCGGCAAAGAAGTGCTGGGGAGCCTTTTGTTAGTGTAGTGAGATCTGTCCACAACATTCTCTCTCAAGCTTAAGAGAGCCTTCCTGTTGACAATATCTTCAAACCTGCCTTTGACCTCATGTAACTTGGTTTCACACACGAGTGACTGCGGTCGTCTAAAGTCAAAGAACTTCCTTTTCACCTGACCTCTACTTGTGCTAGATTTTGTGTCCGACTTGGCTTGAGCGACTTCGATCTCGAGCTCCACGAGCAAGTCTTCCATATCATAGGCCAAGTCCTTAACATCGTCTAGCCACTATTTTGCTAGAGGTTCACCATTGAGTTGCTTTTCCTCTGCATCATCGAGCACTGCAATGATTGTCCCTAGCATCCCCTTACACTTGTTGACACCTAAATTTTTGCACAATTTTTGGGTTAATTTTTACTAAAATAAAAATAAAAAATAATAACATGGCATATAGTTTAGGAACATTTTTATTTATTTTATTGGACCGTCGGCGAGTGCAAAATTCTTCACCTATTTTGTTGGGATTTTCATATATTTAGGCAATATACACCGAGTGATGTATTTTTGACAGAAAGGAAATTTTCGAATGAAATATTTGAAAATATTGCGCAGGATAGAATGATATATTCAATAGTATCGCGCACAGGCAAAATTAGAAATGAAATATACCACGAAGATACAATTTTTTGGCCTATAAAAGGAGTCCTTTCCGTCGAGTAAAGGGGCCGGACAATTGAGGACAAAAAGTTGAGAATCGAGAGAGAGATGGACGGATCGTGAGGGAGAATCGTTGGCGAACGTATGCTGCCCTTTGATTTTCGGTGATCAATTGACATCAGTGATCCCCACGCATGCCTGCAGCTCTTTCTCGGTGCCTTTTACCTTCGGAAGTTCAAAGGAGGCTCCATCGACATCGGTGATCTCCACGTGTGCCTGCAGCTCCTTCTCGGTGCCGGTGTTTTGTCTGTGAAGGGCGCCCAATGTCAACTAATTTGCTGTTCCCATTGTTTTGCCACGTTAGTCCAAGGGCGCGTCAAGGAGGGCTGAGCATCACAGCAAATTCCTCAACTTCTCCAACAAATATTTGGATCTTCAAACGTTGACCGTTTGCTGTCCCAATTGCTGCCCACGTCCAGGTGTCGAGGTGTGCTTCAAAGTGGATTGAGCAGTATCGGTGTAGGCGTGTCCGTGAGTTCCTCAGGCTTGAATCGTGTCCATCACAACCCAACCCAATATCGGTGAAGCTTGCTGATTTTGCTGCGTCAACGTTGCTGTTCCATGTTTAACTCGACGCCACATTGATGTCCCGAGCATTAGCCCATCGAAATCGTCACAAATTGTGCCAAGCCAAGCCGAGATATTGCCACAACCGTTGCCCTAAAGCTGAGCCGTGCCGTGCCATGCCCATCGTTGGTCCGTTCTACCGATTGGTTTTTGGAAAAATTCAAATTTAGGTATAGATCTATTTTACTTTATTTGATAGGTTTATCTTGTAGGTAGATTTAACTTATTAGGTAGATTTGTTTATCTTGTTTGAGGTTTTGATATTTTATCTCTTTGTTTGATTTTTTTTCCAATACATGATTGAAATTCCCTAATGTAGCATCCAATTCGCAACCGCACGAATTTTTATTCTATCTATAAGGCTTTAGATGAAATAATTATTCACGCGGAAGTAAAACTGATATCTTGATCTTTAAGGCTTAAGATCAATTTATCGATTTTATTAGCGAGATAATCAAATTTGAATTTCAAATTGAGTGATGGATAATATTCTTGATGATCATGGTTGGTTTGATGTTTATCTCATAGTTGTTCTATTTATCCCGAAAATACAAAAAAAAATTGCATTCCCATCCCATGAAGATTAGGATTGATTGCATGATAGGTTAGTTAGTTTTTTTAAAATGCATGTTTAGATGATATCTAGGTTAGATGATATCTTTGAATTAGATTGCATTCATCTAGGATGTTAGTTTTAAATTTGAATTGCAGGTTTAATTATTTGGCCATTTTAATTTTGAATTTCATAAGAGAAAAAGAAAAATTAGAATTAGGGCATTCTTTGCACGTCATTGCATATCAGGATAGATTGCATGCTTATTAAGAAAATAAAAAATCACATGCACGTCATATAGAATTGGGTTCATGAAATGCACGTCATTTAGTAATTGCTAGGTTCATTTAATTAGAATTTCCTCGTCATTAGAGTTAGGTCATTTGGTTAATTTAGATTGCATATTTAATTATTGCATATTCACTAAGAAAACACAAAAAATCATTTTTTTTACTTATGTCGTATAGTTTAGGTCATATTGCTATGCCATATGCAATTAGTATATTGCATTGCATGATTCTCATTAAAACGAAAGCAAAAATTGAGTGATTGTGTGTTAATTAGAAATCATATCTAGGATTGTTGATGTGAATTTTGATCTAACAATGCAGATGCTTTCGTTGCTTCGAGGTAAATCCTATAATGTATTCATTGCTTTATCTGAGTGTTAAATTGGTGGTTTGCGCACTCGCATGATCGCCTCACATGTTAGGGAAATAAATTTAAAATCAATCAAAACTGCTTGCCAAACATTTTTCAAAATAAAAAGAAAGGTACCGAAAGGGCATTAGAGGAATCTAGTGTAACCAAGTCCCCGTACCCATAGTCTCTGATTCATAGGAGTAAAGTGAATCTCCCGTTACTTTACTTGGGTTTCTAATCGACCCACCAAAAATAGATTAGTGGTGACTCCTAATTGAAAAATCATTTGCATGTTATAAACTTCAACTTAAGTCGCGAATTGGTATAGGCTTTGCTATGCCCGAGTTAAGTCTAGGCTTAACAATCCATTAGCCAAACCCCATGTGGTTTAAACCCCGAAAAAATTGGTCGCGACAACACTGATGAAGCAACGCGCCCGTTCCTTCTCGTAGTGCAAAGTTCAATCCCATGGAAAACAACTTGTCGAGCAAGACCTGAAAGAAGGAACCCAAAAAGATCTCTCTGATGTCCATGGTGAATCAATCATTATGGTTTGTGGAGAACAACAAGGGTTATGAGGAAGCAAAGTGATAGTGAGCTAATGGAGAGAGAAAACTTTGAAGTCTAGGAAGACCAAGACTTTGAAGGATGCACATAAGAGGTTGGACAAATCAAAGTAAAATGCTTTTTGTCCACAAGTGCTTGTTTCATAATATTTAGAGAATATCCTAGCGACTTTACTGGATATAATGTGCCTTCTTTATGTAGAGAGTGAAGCAAACATGAAAATAGAGATAATGGAAAAGAAACTTTAATAGATTCCACGACAAACAATGGTGCGTTTGATAACATTTTTATTTCTGGAAATAATTTCTATTTACAAGTTCATGTTCATTTATATTCCCTGGAGGAGGCTTTGAGTAAAAGTGGTAACTACACAATATTTCTAATCCTTGAATAAAAAAAGAACATGAATACATTTAATACGAACCTCAAATTTTTTTATGACGTAGAACTTCTTAAATTTTTAATATTTTTTTGAAAATTTTCTAGTTTTTTTTTTTTTTTTTTTTTTTTATTCTTTTTGTTTTCATCCTTCTTCCTCCTCCTCCAACCGGTCGCTAGGCCTCGGCAATGACCGACGAGGCTCTCCCGAGGCCAATGAGGTTGAACTTGCCGGTCCTCATCTCTGGCTGGGGCCCTTGTCTCTGGCCGTTCACTGGCCATCGCCAAGACCGAGCAACTTGCTAGAGGAGGAAGAAGAAGAAAGGGAAAAAAAAAATGGCATTGTTTCAAGAATTGTTTTTGGGAACAAAGAAGTAAGTCTTTTTTTTTTTTGGGTTAATACCCTGAAAAACCCCAAATTGATACACTTGTGACAAATTTACCCCAAATTATTATTTTTATCACAAAAAACTCCAAACTGATATACCTTTGACAAATTTACCCCAAACTGGTACACTTGTGACAAATTTACCCTCTATTAATTTTCGTTAAATTTTACTGTCAAATTATTAAGTTAAATTACACGTGACAGTTGACTAATATATCGATTTAGGATTTTATGCACCGTTGTCACAGTTTACAATTTTTGTGATTTTTTTGTAGTATTAATATAATTTAGCGGATGGTATATTTGTCACAAATTTATTAATTTAGGGTTTTTTTTGTAGTCAAATAAATTAGTTTATGGTAAATTTGTCATAAATGTACCAGTTTAGGGTTTTTTATGGTCGGTCGAGGTAAATTTGTCATAAATATACCAGTTTCGGGTTTTTCATGGTCAAAAAATAGTTTGGGGTAAATTTGTCACAGGTGTACCAGTTTGGAGTTTTTTAGGGTATTAACCCTTTTTTTTTAACTTTTTGTTTTTGTTCTATTCTCTGGCCGCTAGTATGTTCTTGGGAAAAGAAAAATTTGCTAACGTTACCAAATTGATTTTTTTTCTTTTCTAAATCTATTCCCTGGCATGTTATGGGGAAAAGAAAAATTAGCTAATGTTATCAAATGGATTTATGTTCTTTTTAAAAAAATAAAGGAGTAGAATGGTTGCCAAATAGGGCCCAAGACTTTATAAGACACAAATTGGTTGTGTTACTTGACTTTTCACATCCCTAGTCTTCCATCCCAATGTGAATATCTCTTTTTTCTTAAAAAGCAGAACTCCGTTGCTATATATGTCTTGCTTAAAATTGACGATGCTATAATTTTCGTCCAGCTCTTTTGCAGTTCATTCATATTGTGATTTTTCATTTATTTATCTAGAATTATGTCTAGACTTTCATGTATCTTTTCAAATTTAAGTTCAATAAAAGAAAAAAAGAGAGCCCAAAGAGCACAGCGTCCCACGGCCTCTACAGCGCCGTTGCCATAAGGACCGCCGCTAGGGTGACATTTCCAACGTCACCACCTTATAATCACCGTTGTAGACAATATTTTCTTGAGATGTTTTTCTTCGAGCGTTGTAGAAGATAGGGCTAATGATTCAATAAGTATCTGAACTTTTGTTCATTTTCTAAACTTTTTTCTCTTCAATGAAATACTTCAATTTTTTCAAATTTGGCTCACTTTAAGGCATCCGTTAAATAATTTGCCATGTTATGTAATTTTGTTGACGTGACTTGCTGACTCAATAGAAATTAAGTATAACAGTTGATATGGCTCACTTAACCTGCAGATTGGGTGATGAGGAGATAGAGTGTGTGTGGGGTTGTTTACTTAAATGATCTAAGCGTCTAATATGTATCTGCTAATATGCAGCATCTAAAGATATCATATCTGACGTCAATGTGGATTGTTAATGACCATTTAACAGCGTTATCATTCCATCAGTATTTTCCGTCCATGGTTTTAACAAGGGCCTTGATCCATTGTATATAAAAAAAAAAAAATTAGACACTTGATTACAAAAAAAGAATAATAGTTTGGATGCTTGTGCATAAATATCCAAAAAATTGTCATATGATTATTGGTCTAGATTCAAATCTTAAACATACTTTTGTTTATGTAATATGTGTCGTACAAACTCATCCTCTTGATTCATTGCTTCATCTCACTTTAATAATTTATGTTTCAAGATTTATCATCCTTTCATGTGAAAGAAAATAGGAATTTTTTTTGTTAATTTCACACCATTTTGAAAATATTTCAGTGGCCATAAGTCAAGCACTATAAAGTTCTTGATGTTGATTTCTTTCTGGAATAATTCGATCATAAAAATTCGAAAAATAAAGAATTATTCTTGCGTGTGGAGGTTTATTAATTAATACCACTAAATATATCATGTGAGAATAATACCATTATGTTCGCATCGAGAGATATTAATATTATTAAAATTAATATTTCATACGTTGCGAACTTACATACTTTCTGAGATATTCATTATTATTTTTATACAATTAATTTTTTTTATTTTCATAAATAATTCGAAGCAACCTACGTCATCTCCTTCCAAACATGTTTATGATAAATTTTCCAGTCATGAAGGGTGTTTTTAAGGATCCAAGTCCGACGTTCGTGGACCAAAGTTATATTTTCCTCAAATAATGTATATTAAATTACTCAAAAGCGAGGACTGATTTTCTCAGATCGACCATGGAATCAGTCGGTTTGGTTTTAGATTGGTTCCTGAGGTTACCAATTCAATTCCCGAGTCCAAAAATCAGGAACATATTCTGACCGGCAAATTTCAGGTTCTTCCCTAGGCCTACTTACTTTGAATTCCATCACCACTAGCATTTGATCGACTTCCCCATTTAGACCGGCACTGGGGTCTCCTTTTTCACTCTGTAGTCCGGCAATTTTGAGTTCCCCTCGTGAGCTCGCCGCTTTCTAAGTTCACCTTTTTGGACTTTTCAACTTTCGAAACTCACTTTGGTAAAACTTCTCTAGCCTTGGCATATGGAATTTCGCATGATTGGATCGGTTTCCTTTTTCGGATGGTGGTGGTGGTGGTGGTGGTGGTGGTGGGGGCGGTGGTGGATGACAGGGGACGATGCGCCTTGACGCTTGTCTCCATTCGTCTTTCTCTTTGTTTTAACGATTGCGATCGCCGCCGGTTGTTACGCTCTCGGGGGTGCTCACCAATCTCGATTTTCCTGTCTTGTGTTCATCTTGAAATTTAGGAAGAAGAAGAAACAGCAAAAAAAAGAATAATAATAATAAAATATAAATTGAATATTTCAATTTAGGAACTCACGAGAAACAGTAGAAATTATCTACAACTTATTGAATTTTTTCTATCTTTTTGCTTTGTTCTATCTTCTTTGAGGTAGAAGTGAGCTAATGGAGAGAGAAAACTATTTAGTTCAAGAAGACCAAGACATTCACCTACCAAAAACATTAAACAAAAACCAAGACGAAGGGTTTCTTTTTCTTTGGGCATCCATACATTCTTAGTAACCTTAAATTTCAATGTCTTCGTTTAATGCATTATTGGAGAATATGCGATCAACATAAGCTTTTGCGTGGTAGTTGCAGTGCTAAAGATTCGCAGCAAGTTGAGTAGTAATGATCTATTGAAGGGTGCCAAGGTAGTAGTCGATGATCGAGAATTGCTCTTGATAGGAGAATCGTGTTCCTTTGTACGATTTTTATGGTCATAAGTGTGATGCCTAAAGTATATCTAGTACATTGTACATTGTTAGTTGGCGATGCCTGACCATTGTTTGATGATGAACGAAGATGGCCACATTTAATATGACTGACAAATAAGCATATATTTGTACAACTTGCACCGATTGAAATAAATATTGACAATCCACCTAATATACATTGTACATTGTTAGTTGGCAATGCCTGACCATTGTTTGATGATGAACGAAGATGGCCACAATTAATATAACTGACAAATAAGCATATTTGTACAACTTGCACCAATTGAAATAAATATTGACGATCCACCTGATGTACATTGTACATTGTTAGTTGGCGATGCTTGACCATTGTTTGATGATGAACGAAGATGGCCACAATTAATATGATTGACAAATAAGCATATTTGTACAACTTGCACCAACTGAAATAAATATTGACTATCCACCTGATGTACATTGTACATTGTTAGTTGGCGATGCTTGACCATTGTTTGATGATGAACGAAGATGGCCACAATTAATATGATTGACAAATAAGCATCTTTGTACAACTTACACCGACTGAAATAAATATTGACAATCCACCTGATATACATTGTACATTGTTAGTTGGCGATGCTTGACCATTGTTTGATGATGAATGAAGACGGCCACAATTAATATGACTGACAAATAAGCATCTTTGTACAACTTGCACCGATTGAAATAAATATTGACAATCTACCTAACAATGACATCTTACTTTCTATTATACATCTACAAGTCATCAAAGACAACTAACATTGACTGTTCGATAAGGAGAATAGAAACACTTGCTTTGGGCTAAACAAGAAAAAGAGTTGGGTACACCAACAAATCCATGAAGCAAGTTGCTTAATTTTACTCTGGAAATAGTAACTCGCCAACTAATCCATCAAGCAAGTTGCTTTGGGCTAACTTTTTCAGTTCAAAGGACCACAATTCTCCTATCAAGTGATTCACAATCATCACCAACTTCTTCAGTACCCTTCAGCAGATCATCCTCGCCCATTTTGCTATAAATTTTTAACACTATAACTGCCATGTTAAATCCCATACTTAAAAAAAAAAAAACCCAACAAAAACATTTGTAAATTATAAATTTTTTATGAAGATGTGCATGCCCTCTAAGTTGGTCATGTGATCACCTCTTATTCAATGTTTTGGATGGCCACAAGAAAAGGTCCTCTCTTTTAGACAACGACCAAAAGTCTTGCTATGGAGAAAAAGGAGAACAATTTATTTGTCTAACTCAAGGACACAATGTGCATCAAAATGTGGCCTCTTCAGGCTAACTCATATTGCTTGTCGTGAGAGTACACTCATAAAGGACTTTTCATCGGGAAGACCAAGACTTTAATGGACATAATGTACTTTTTTTTCTAGAAAGTGAAGCAGAAGCGAAAGAGAGCAATTGAAAACAGACAGACTTTGCAGGATGCAAATTGGCTTTATTGCTTCACTTTTCATGTCCTTCCTCTTCCATCCCTATGTGAATGCCTTTATTTTTCCACTACTAGTAGAATTTCCCCACGTGTTACGTGCCATGCTTAAAATTGATTGGTACTATAATTTTCGTCCAATTCTTTTTTTCATGCTTAATCGTACTATGATTTTTTATTCAGTAAATATCTCTTGTACTTGTCTATTAGAATTGTGTCTAAATTTTCATGTATCTTTTCAAATTTATGTTCTAGAAAAAAACAAAAAGAACTTAAGAAGGGAAAAAGAAGAAGAAGCAAGAGTGATGTTACTCTTAAAGCGATTTAAGAGTTAAGAATAATGATATCGTAAGTACTTGAGCTCTAGTTCAGTTTACAATCGAGTACAAAAATAAAATTATTTTTTACTCAAGAACCTCAAATTTTCAAATTTGGCTCAATTTGAGGCATCGGTTAAATAACTTGTCATGTTATGTAATTTTGCTTATATGACTCACTTAATCTGGAAAAGTTAAACATAATAGTTGATATGGCTTCTTACCCTACAGATTGAGTGATTAGGAGAGAGAAAGTGCACTGACTTAGATGATATTAGCATTTAATATATCTTGGTTAACACGGTATTATATCAAAGTTTAAAACGAATTATTCGTCATCTAATAGATTTTTGGATTTTTGGATAATTTTTCGTAAAGTCATATACATACCTCAAAAGTATGCAAGTAGTAATGATGCTTTCTTGAGACAAAGCTATAACACTCTGTCATCCATTTAATTTTAGGTGCTTTTCACACGTACGTCAGTGGTCAGGGGAATCAAAATAAGATACTATTCGTCCACAAGTGCTTGTTTGGTAATACTAAGCAGAATTGCTCCACAGGCTTCATGGATACCATATGCCTTTTTGTTTGGAAAATGAAGCAAAAGAGAAAAAGAGGTCATGGGAAAGCAACTTCAATAATTTCGGGAAGACCATGACTTTACTGGACACAAATTGAAATTTGTTGCTTCGCTTTTCACGTCCCTCCTCTTGCATCCCCATGAGCACGTCTCTTTTTTCCATTACTAGTAGAAATTCCATGCTTTATGTCTAGATTAATCTCTTTTACCTTTTATTTTTTCAAATTTGTCTCAATTTGAGGCATCCGTTAAAAAATTGCTATGTTGAAATGATTTTATTTGCACGATTCGCTTACCCTGCTGTTTGGGTGATGTGGAGAGAGAGTTCGTGTTGGCTTAGACAATCTTAGCATCCAATATCTCTGCCGACGTAGCAACATCTCAAGATGCTACATTGGACACCAATATGGACATTTAACAACTATTTAACGGCGTTAACGTTGTGTCAACGTTTTCCGTCCACAAAATTAACAAAGGCCTCACATTGACCCACATGAAAAATTAAGATGATTGATTGAATGAAAAAACTTTAGGTACCTGATTGCAAAAGGGGTAATAATTGAAGTACTTGCGATGCCATTGTCCCAAAGAGTTTTCTGTACAATCATTGGTCTAGACTCAAATCTCAAACATACTTTTGTTTACGCGATATTTGTTTTACAAACTCATCCTCTCTATTCATTGCTTGGTCTCTATTTAATAATTTTTTTTCGTAAGATTAATCATTCATTTGTATGAAAGAGAATAGGGAGATAGTTTTGTTAATTTCACATGCCAAATAATTTCAATGGCTAAATATCAAGCACATTGGAAGACTACAAAATTTTTCTCAATGTCGATTTCTCTCAAATTTTCATCTAGTTAGTCGATCATAAAAATTCAAGCTTTACACTCAAAATCTTTTAGTGAATTATCAAACTTTTAATTGAAAATAAACTTTTTCTTAGTACTTGATTTTCGTTCGGTTGGACATCATATTGATAATATTATCATATGCAATTGTATAGGCACACATAATTTAAAACCTTACTATGATTTCTTTACCAATCACAACTAATTTGCATAAACAATATTTTTTGTAAATAATTTGTTCCAATTCTTCGAGAGACCAATTGATGTCATCTGGAATGGCTGGTTTGACCCGCAAGAGACAAAATTAATACCATGAGGATCATATTTGAAGCCAATGTAAACAGTTAGCGGCCACTTAATATTGTTGGTGCATATAGACAGTTTTTCATTTACGATCTCAACGGAGGTCTCACATTGATTTACATTAATAAATGATGAGGTAATTGGTTGAATGAGAAAAAAAAAAACTTTAGATAGTTGATTGCCAGCACATAGGTAAGAAATTTCATGGACCTCATTATCTAGTTTTATTTCGGTTAATTTGAATCATTCTAGAAGCCATGGATATAGAATGAAATTGATGGGTTCCTTCTATGTAGTTTTTGCTTCAACCCCTTGCATGTAAAATCAAATAAGCACCTCTCTTGAATCTTATTCAGTCAGATCCCAAATGCTTGAGATAAGGCACAATCAAATTGTATGCTTTTTTTTTAAATTAGCCAAAATATTCTCTGATTTTCTTTGTCATGTATTACTACTAGACGATTATAAATGATAGTTGTAAAGTTATATACACATGTCAAAAGTATCGAAGTACTAATGATGCCTTCTTGGGACCAAATTAGATAAGTGCATTTGACGATTTATTTTGTTGTTGGTAATTATATTTGGTTCAAGTACGCCAAGTTCTAAGGTTTGAGTAATATTTGGAAACAATAACCACCGAAACAGTTCATTTTATTCTAATTCCTAATTTTTATTTACATGTAATCTGAAAATATGTGTGCATTGTTAGCATGTGTATGAACATTCGTAATCTAATATAATTTCATATTTTATAGCTAATTGACCTCATTAAGTGGGTTCATATCTAAATAGATTTTAGATTAAATCATGTGTTTTTTAAATTGATGACTTTTAGGAAAAAGAAAGTAAATAATTGATAGAGCCCGTCAAGCAGGACTGACCAACTTTATATATATAGACACATCTGCACATACACTTTCGTAGAGTACCCATCCTACGCATTGGCTTATAATCAATGTGTACGTATTTTTCAAATTGAATCTTTCAATTTAGGAACTCATGACCAACAGTTGAAATTGTCCACAACTTATTGATTTTTTTTTCTCTCTTTTTGCTTAGTTCTATCTTATTTAAAGCAGAAGCAAGACAGGAAGACCGAGATATTCACCTACCAAAAACATTAAACAAAGATCAAGAACAAGCCTCTTTTTTTTTTTTTTTTTTTTTTGGGCATCCGTACAATCTCAATAACCTTATAATTTCAGTGTCTTCATTTAATGCGTTATTGGTGAATATGCAATCAACGTAGGCTTTTACATGGCAATTACAATGCTAAAGATTTGCAGCAAGACAGGAAGCAATGATTTACTGAAGGGTGCTGAGGTAGTAGTTGATAATCAAACCGCTTGATAGGAGAATTGTGGTCCTTTGCATGATTTTCATGTTCATAAGTGTGATGCCTAGAGTATACCTAGTACATTGTGCATTGTTAGTTGGTGATGCCCGACCCTTTTTCTTGTCTAGCAATGAATAAAGCTGACAATAATTAATACGACTGACAAATAAGCATCTTTGTACAATTTGCACAGACAAAATAAATGTTGATGATCCACCTAACAATTGCATCTTACTTTCTATTATACATCTGTAAGTCATCAAAGACAACTAACTTTGACTGTTCGATAAGGAGAACAGAAACACGTGCCTTTGGCTAAATAAGAAAAAGAGTTGGATACACCAATGAATCCATGAAGCAAGTTTTCTAATTTTGCTCTGGAAATAGTGAATGATTCACAAATCACCAACTAATCCATCAAGCAAATTGCTTTGGGCTAACTTTTTTCTGTTCAAAGGACCAAGATTCTCCTATCAAGTGATTCACAATTATCAACAATTACTTTAGTACCCTTCAGCAGGTCATTGCCACCCGTGTTGCTGCAATTATTAGCACTATAACTACCATGAAAAAGCCGATATTTAAAAAAGAAGAAGAAAAAACCAACAAAACATTTGTAAGTTAATTTTTTTTTTTTACGAAGATATGCATGCCCTCAAAGTTGGTCACGTGAAGAAATATCACCTCTTATCCTCTGCTTTGGATGGCCACAAGAAAAGGTCCTCTCTTTCAAACGACAACCAAAAGTCTTGATATGGAGAAAAATGAGAACAATTGATTTATCTAACTCAAAGACACAATGTGCATCAAAATGTGGTCTCTCCGGTCCGACTCAAATTGCTTGTCATGACAGTTTATTCATAAAGGACTTTTCATCGGGAAGACCAAGACTTTGCTGGACATAATGTACTTCTTGTCTAGAAAGTGAAGCATAAGCGAAAGAGAGCAATTGAAAAAAGATAGACTTTGCATGGTGCAAATTGGGTTTAGTGCTTAACTTTTCACGTCCCTCCTCTTCCATCCCTATGCGAATGCCTTTGTTTTTCCATTATTAGTAGAATTTCCCCACATGTTATGTGCCATGCTTAAAATTGACTATTACTATAAGTTTCATCCAACTCTTTTTTCACGCTTAATCATACTGTAATTTTTTGTTCAGTAAATCTCTTGTACTTGTCTATTAGAATTATGTCTAAATTGTCATGCATCTTTTCAAATTTATGTTCAATAAAAGGCAAAAAATAAAAGCAAAGAAAAAATATATATAGAAAAAAACAACGGGAACTTAAGAAAGGGGGGAAAGAGCAAGAATGATGGTATTCTTAAAGCGGTTTAAGAAATAAGAATAATGATATCATAAGTACCTAAGCTCTTGTTTAGTTTACGGTCGAGTACCTAAACTGTTTTTTTTTTTTTTTCAAGAACCTCAATATCTCAAATTTGGCTCTATTTGAGGCATCGGTCTAATAACTTGCCATGTTATGTAATGTAAAAGTGAAACATAATTGTTGACGTGGCTTCTTACCCTACGAATTGGGTGATGAGGAGAGAGAAAGTGTGTTGACTTAGACGATATTAGCATCTAATCTATCTCAGTTGACATAATAGTTATCAAAGTTTAAAATTGAATTATCCGTTATACAATAAATTTATGGATTTTCGGACAAAATTTCATAAAGTCTATGCATATATAAAAAATATTGAAGTAGTAATGAAGCTTTCCTAGGACAAGGCTATAGCACTCTGTAATCCATTTCATTTTGGGTGCTTTTCACGGTCACATTAGTGATCAGAAGGATCAAAATAAAATACTGTCTGTCCATAGGTGCTGGGCTGGTAATATTAATAGAATTTATCCAAAGACTTTATGGATACCATGTGCTTTTTTGTCCGGAAAGTGAAGCAAAAGAGAAAAAGAGGTACTGGGAAAGAAATTTCAATAAACTCCAGAAAAACCAAGACTTTGTAGGACACAAATTGAAGTTTGTTGCTTCGCTTTTCACATTCCTCCTCATGCATCCCCATGATAAAGTCTCTTTTTTCCATTTCTAGTAGAACTTCCATGCATTATGTCTGGATTAATTTCTATCATTTTTTCTTTTTTCAAATTTGTCTCAATTCGAGGTGTCCGTTAAATAATTCCCATGTTGTAATGATTTATTGACAACATTTTTCTTGAGATGTTTTTCCTTAGAGCAGTTTTGAAATTGAGGATAATGACATCGAAATTATCAAAATTTTAGCTTGTTTTACAATCAAGTACCTAAACGTTTCTTTTTTCAATCATCTCACTTTTTCAAATTTGATTCAATTTGAGGCATTCGCTAAATGAATTGTCATGTCATATATTTTTGCTAGCACAATTCACTCACCTTGCGTATTGAGTGATGTGGAAAGAAAAAAGTATTGACTTAGATAATTGTAGCGTCTTACATATCTCAACTGATGTGATAGCATATTAAGATACCATAGCAAACACCTATGTGGGCAATTAACGACTATTTAACAACATTAGTATCATATCAACATTTTTTTGTCCGTGATTTAGTAGAGGACTTAACCAATATTTGAAAATTTGAGGTAATTGAGTGAACGAAATAAAATTTAGGTACTTGATTGCAAAATGGGTAATAATTTGGATACTTGTGTGTTGTTATCCAAAAATTTATCATTTTGTTTACGTGATATTTATGAGAAAGAGAATATTATATAGTTTTGTTAATTTCAAGCCATTGCAAATTACAGTGGCTACATGTCGAGCCCATTTGGAGACTATGAAGTTCTCAATGTTGATTTCCTTAAGATTTTCTGCAATCATTCTATCATAAAGCATTGCTCTTGCCCCTTTTTCTTGGTCAATTCCATTGCTTTCCCTTTGATCTATTCACCCAAAACTCAAAAGTATGGGTAGGTAGTTTGGCCAAAATCAGATCGAACAAGTTTGAACACCAGTTCACTTGCTAAACTAGCGAAACATACCTTCCAAAATTGGATCCACCCAGTTTTGGTGTCTCATGGGTACAAAACTGGGCTTTTGGCTACTGTTGCACATGGAGGGACTCGAGCACTTTACTCCACGGATCACCGGCATTTCACTTTACCACCAAGGCCGAACGATTCATGTGTTCATGGGCAATCAACAGCATTACATATCTATAAGCGTTTGTTCATGACATCATCACTGGTTCACTTGTAGTCCAGCACCTTGGACCGCAAAGTGGCAAACTAACTGGTTCTCTGACTGGCTCAAGTTCAAAAGCATTGGTGCAAAGCTCCAATCCCTTCTTAAAACAAGTAGATATGACTATCTTATATGAATCGAGTCGTCATGCATGCGATACTTTTGCCACATAACGGAAGATGACAGCAAGTGGTTATACCTCATAAACATTGATGCTCCTCTTTTTCCTTGATCATATGAGATCTGGAAAACCTTTGTAGCGCCCCAAATGAGGTTGATGCTCATCCTTCATGGTATGTTACTCTTGTCGTTGCTGTAGTTGGAGCCATGGCTAATGCTTGACCTTTCCCTTAAAAATTTCATATTCCACAATGAGTCTTTGCTTTGGTATCGCACATACTTCGACTTAAGATGCTAATATATCTTAGTCAAGAGGGAAAAAAGTCAACATCTACCACTCTTAGGAACCTTATATGCTCTTAGGAACTTAGTTGAGCATGGCATGTTATCGAGAGGTCGTAGGACCTTGTCAGGCTTAAGAAGAGATCTAATCACTGTGATTAAAAGAAATGAAATCTATCAACCATTGGATTTTGTTATAAAGAAAAAACCATAAAATGACGCAGTGCAATATATTTAGCTACACAGTGACAATTTGATTTGTCACATAAGGTTTTGGATGTCATGGTCTTTATGAGCATGAAAAGAAATCAAGTTGCAACATCTGGAAGCAAATTACTCAACATCATCTCCAGTGAGTTTGCTTAGAATTTTCTTTTGATAAGCAAAAGAAATTTATTGCACAATGGCGTCAAGTAGATGCTCGCCCATGTAACAAATCATAAACGCAATTCATGCTATGAGGTATAAGAAAGAATGCACATTAGTAATATCATTTTCACGCAACCAAAAGCTGTGGAGAGCCATCTATCATTCAAATTAAAAAACCAGTCTTGCTATTTTCAAATGCTCTCCTATTTCTTTCTTCAAAATGAAACAGTAAGCTAATGAAATGAATCAACCAAAAACACAGCCCAACATAAACAAACAGTAATAAAAACTACTTACTGTTTGATGTTGGGTTCTAAAATCTAACAAAAGGAAGTTCTTCAGTAGAACCCAAAAACAGGAGTGTGCCATGGTTTCATGGAGATTTTGAACAGAAATTACAAGACCTATGGAACAGGCAATCAGATAGAAAGGAAATGAAAGTATGTTGCAAAAGGCAGTCTTAGATATTGTGACCCTGAATGTCCACCCAACAATTGAGATTCAAATGCAAGGTGGCAAATTCATCTTCAGAATAGAATATTGGTATGGCAGCACTCATTAAGTCGGAGCAATAATTGAGAATGAACCGATCACCATACATAGACTGCTTCTAATGTCCTTGATGGCATGAAGGCGAGCGGAGAGTTGCCAAAAGCATTATCTGCACATTCTTTCTGAATCATTGATTTCAGGAGTTCAGGTGGCAATGTTTAGGACTAGCAAGGAATGAGATGGATCAGTCCGCTACTGGTTGGCTTGGTTTATAGATGTAAGCAGAGCTTGTCTAATTAAATCTATACAAAAACTCGAAACTTTTAACTAGTGAAGAAGAAGACTAGAAAGCAAGTTATTTTGACAACTCAAATAAGAACATATGACCTTAAAATGAATCATGAGGCTTGTATTTATTGTCAATTTCATGTATATCCATTAAGGAGCTGTCTCCAACTGTAATGTCCTCCAATTCACTGATGGCTTCTATTTGGTTAAGCTGCATAGCAATGCCTCCATCCTCAGAGCTACCCTCTAGAAAATCATTATCTTCCATATCTGATGAGTCCATAAAAGTTTCCATCTTTTTCTTCCTCCTCGTATAACCAATAAGGCTTAGGACTTTTTCCTTCCAAATAACGAGCAGACATTTCTGAATCAGCTCCGCACCTTCATAAGCTCCTCTGAAGAACACACTAAACCTCTTTCCCCTCTCAGAGACATAGAAAACGCCACAATGCTTCAACAGGAGTCTCATCAGCTTCTGAGGCATCACAAATTCTTGTCGAAAGTGCGCAAGGTGATTGGTTACCAACCTCTTTTCCATTGTGAAGCTAAGTAACTCGTGTATTGCTGCAATGGATCTCTTATTGGATTCTTTCAATCCAGCTTGAAGGCCACATGCATCATCATAAGGAGTCAAGTAAGACCTTTTCTGAAAGTGCTCAATCATCCCTCCATATCTACACAGCTTCTTGTAACTGGCAAGAAACTTCAAGGGGAAAGATAGGAAAAGCAACCCTAGAGTATGAAAAGGCAAATTCTGATACCCCAAAATGGGCTTCTCCAACTCTGTGATAGCCCAATCAGGATTCCACTCTATGAGCTCGAGATAATCAACTTCATCTGGAGATTTAACCACTTTGAAGTGTTGCGGATACTCGTGTACCCACTTGCTCCTAAAATCAGCTGGCAAACCAAACTCTCTCCTGAAATGAGCAATTTTGTCCAGAGGAAGCCGTTTATCCACCGACATCGTCAACATCCTAGTCACGTATTCAACAGCCGTGTCAGAATGTCCCCTAATCTATCTCTCCTCTTCCTCTAACAAGTCTTCAGCTTCTTTAGTCAATTCCAAACCACAATACCCCCTTCCGATCCTTGTACAACTCAAAACAGTTTTGGTGACTTCAGAATAAAATCCACTACACCATTTGCTTGGCTATAGATCCAGCGGTCTCACAGGGATTATCATCTTGGGTTCCTTTCTCAACATTTCCATCAAAACCAACACCTTTGACACCACTTTTGCTTCTCAGTGGCAATTTCGAGATCATGGACCCTCTTGTCCTTGTTCCCATCTTGCACTCTCTTGCTGGTGGTCATGAATCTACGCTGTGACCGGTTAAGTAAAATCTCACCAAAACTCGAGTTTCCTCTCAGGGTAGGCGAATGCACTGGTGAGGCGACAAAGCAACCAAAATCTCCTACCGCACTTCATTCATTCGAGAAAGCCACTGTTTTACCAATGATTTGAAGACGGGTCATGTCAAGATGGTAATGCCTCGCTCCAAATTCAAGAAACAAGCCCAACAAAAGCAAATGCCTCTCGCTCAGGGCAAACATCAAACGACTTACGTGTAATGGAACGAGGAATGAGGAGAGCCCAAGACAAAAACATTCGAGAAGATCGCCATAAATGCGCGATTACCAACTCTCTCGGATCACTCGATGAGCATCAGTGTCGACTTCGACGGAACGGATTGTCGTTTTGGTTTTTGCGTTTCTCTTCGTGAAGGAGATGATATTTTGATTTATATTAATTAAAAGAGCTTGAGGGTCTTATAAATGGCGATATTCTTGTTTTTTTTTTTTTTTTTTTTTTTTTTACATCATAAAATTGAGGCATTTGAGATTACATCAGAAATCCGATTTAAAAACATAATAAATTTTAGTAAAAAAAATCGATCCATATTGAAACCAAACATTGTATCTCGTATTTTGTAGACAGTCGAACGTCTTCTCTTGTTATACATACATTCAAATACTTATGTAAAAGAACAATTATTTTAGGAAAAATATAAGAAAAAATATGTTGAAGATTAGTGATGTTCTATATTTTAAGTATGATTTGCCTCTTTTGTAAGTTGGAGTCAACATTAAATGTGCTCCGTGTTCAACAAAAGAAAACACATTCTTCATGTTTATCACCTTTTACTAATCACCGAGTTATAAAATTTGGAACATGTGCCCAAACCGATCATGAGCAAGTTTTTAGCAAGTCATTCCAGATAACTCAATTGTTCTTTGATATTTTCCTAATTCTGTGAGCAATAAGCATGGAATTTGAACATAATGCAACTAAACCAAGTATTGACCACAATATGGATCGATACTTTTCATTTTCTAAGAAGAACTTAATTCAGTCCAATTTAAGAAAATTATAAGCCGAAAAGGATTAAGATAAATATAAAACCAAGCTAAATAAAAAAAAAAAAAAACTGAGTTATTTAATGCGAAATAAATAAAAAAAATCAAACCAATATTTTCCTCTCCCTCTTTAGGAGTGTATCTGATAAATTCTTAAAACAGATCCACTAGACCTCAGTCAAACCTCAGAATAACGAAACTCAGTCAAACCTCTTTTTCTTAAAAGAGAAAAAAGAAAAAAGGAAAAAGAAAAATAAGCCGAGAGCCATTCCCCCCCCCCCCCCCCCCAAGGCTTCCCGCCTCTCTGTATATATATATAAGATTCCCTCCAATTTCCGATCGTTTCCAAAATCTGCAAAGTTTCTCCTCCTGCGCAGAGCGAAATTCCATCGTCGTCGAAGATGCTTTTGTCTCTCAGGTGAGTTTCACGAAGCTCCGCTTGATGTCACCTCATGTCCCTTTCTGCGGCGCGATCGCCGGCGATGATGATTCTGAGTTTCGTCTCGTGTTCGCTCGTTGATGTTCGGAGCCGAAGAGCAGAAGATCGTGGAAGGAGAGGACGTCGACGACGAAGCAGAAGACCTGCTCGAAACGATCGACAAACAAACGTGAGTTACGGCGAAACAGAGTGTGGGCAACTCCTCTCTCTTCATCTGATCGCTTTCGTAATGCATTTCGGTGCGTCCTTTGATTCTCAGATGATTATCGTGATTTTCTGATCCATGTTCGATGAAGCTATGGCTGTGATTATCGTGATTTACATCTCGAGCAGACAGAACTCGTTCTGATACAAGTAACGGTCCTTAACCGAGGACCCATTCAAGGTCGGGGACAGCAGCGAGTCCTCCAGGTTCTCCCGGACACGTCAAGGCACTAGTCGTCGTCCGAAGCGCCGCCGCCCTGGCCGCAGGAGTCGCGGGGCGGAAGAGAATGGAGGCGACGACGATGAAGGTAGTGGTCTTTGGTCAAAAGAGGAGACCGGAGCGAACGGGAGCGGGCGGACGAAGAAGAAAGCGATGGCGAGTGCTCTCTGCGGAAAGTCTTAACTACCCTCCACTTTACACCAGAGTCGCCGCACGCGGTGGTGTAAATTTTGAGTTTGGACGAGGGCGTTCTGGTGAAAGGGGTTTTTTTTTAAAAAAAAATTTCTCCTTGTGTGAAAAGGGGAAGGGGAGGCTACCGTTGGTAAGAAATTTCCCCAAAATTTTGTCGTAGTGCTTAGTGATTACACTTAAGGCTCGGTCCGAGATAGATGAGCCCATCATCTCCGCCCATCAAAAGGCTATAAGTAGACAGACCTCTTTATAGCGATATTCGGTTCATAATGATCGCTAATGCGTAAGTTTGTTGCTAATAATTAGACTTGTGAAAAGAATGAGTTCAATTAGATTTTTTTTGTTTGGTCATAAGCCCGATTGAATTTGAGTGGATTAATAATGGGTCTGAGCCAAATTGACTAATTTAATCCATATTATGACCCATCTTTATTCAATACAGTTCTCGCGACTTATATCCAACCCGACCCAAAATCGACTTATATCCAATCCAATATGGGGTCATAGCAATTATTTCCCTTAAATATGGAAAATGACATGTCAGAAAAACTAACCAATTAAAAACAATTTTTTTCATACAATTAAAAACAAATCAAATGTGAAAAAATGAGCGAAAAGAAATCACTAAAAAATTCGACGAATTAAGTGTTAGAATACATCTATAGCTCTCTTGGTGCAAGAAATTTATCTAATTTAGCATAAGAAACCATGTCCAGAAAGATACATATGACATAAATTTATACTCTCGTAAGTAATAAAAGATATGAAAAATACTCAAATTGTAAAATATGTAGGGACTGCGTAATTTGATATTCTAACTTCTAGCTTCATGGCGAAGTTACGCGATTAAGTCCTTTTATCATTGCCATGGTTAGTATGTCAATGTATGGAATAAGAGACAAGCAATCGATTTAATTCCAAGCATTAAAATATACTCCAAAACCAATATTTCTTCTTATTTCTATAAGGCATCGGATGAAAAAATTTCAACTCTAGTAAAACATTTTCCATTTCAAAGATTTTAAACACCTTCATTTCGTATGCTCGAAAATTGAAAAAAAAAAAAAGAACACCAAAAAAGATTAGGCCAATGTTGCTTTGGGCCTGAAAGGCCCAACTTATACCACAAGAACGGATGGATGGACCGACAGAGGAAGTGGCACCATCAGACCAAATTACCTTCTTTTGAATAAATAGGTCAAAAGTGTGTTCTTTCTAGACATATCAGAACCCATTATTAGTTATGCTTTATTTTACTAGATCCATTTGAACCCATATTTAAGCAACCCTAAGGTAATCCATCCCATTACATATGAGTTAAAAAAATGGGTGTCTGACCCATTTTGCCACCTCCAATCCTTTGTTGTTCTTTTCCTTCGTTTAGGGAAGCTTAGTTGCGCATGATTGGGTCGTTGCACAACAACTTGTATGTGAATCCCTTTATGTCTCTTAATCATGTCTCGGGTCCATGCCCTTTTCGGCTGCATGTTTATTTTCTCCCACAATAAGATCCTTTCTTCTCTATGATCCACTCAGTTTGCTCTGATTTGTCCCTTCCCTACACATTTTAATGCTTTCTGTTGGGTCTATAGATGATGTTATGCATGTTGTACAGCTGCCCATGCCCACTGCATGATGGCTCATAGTATATCCTCAAGATTCAACTTTAGTTTGAATATCCAGTTGACAGGTTCTCATGAATTTTTCTGTTCTCCCACAGGATACTTTGATATCAGAGCTTGAAGCAGAGTGTTTAATGACGAGCTTAAGCTTATTTTGAGAGAAGCTCTGCTCCAAAGAGCTGGAAGTTGTGCAGTGCCAAGCCATAACTTGCAACAGCAGTAAGAAGCGCTGATATCGTCAAATACAAAGTTCAGAATGCACTAGACAATCTTTTGTGTGAATGATAAAGATGTCGCATTTCATTGCAAGATGGCATCTGATTCCGTCCTAGTGAACTTTTATCTGATTGCGGAACTGAAGGTAAAGGAGGTCACTAGCGACTCGCTTTGTCAACATCGTTGTGCCCCCGCTCAATTGAACGTCAATTCGAGCCGGTAGGCAACGGCGGAATTGTGGACTGCGTCCGAATTGATCAATTCCCACCAGTATTAGAAGATGGAGAAATTATTAGAGATTTTTAATTTACCGTGAGAATAATAGTATATTTTGCACCACGAAAAATCATATAACAAATAATTCACAAGGATCCTCAGTGAGGATGTTGTGGAGCAGTAGTTATGTGTGTCCATGAAGAGTGAAATCCTTCAAATGAGGATGTTTGTCGGGGACTCCTTTCCCCTCGAACACCATCATGGGATGCTCCTCTTTCTCCTTGAGCAAATGAGGATGCAGGAAAAACCTTCGTAATACTCCAAATGAGGTTGATGCTCAATCTCCAGGGTACATTCCTCCGGTCGTTGCTCTAGTTGGAACTATGAGTTATGCTTTGACATTTTACTTAAAATTCTGGTATTAAAACAATCTTAGCTTTGGCATCCTACGAAACTTCAATCTAACATGCCAAAAAATCTCAGTTATGAGGGAAAAAAAGTTTTAACATCTACATCTTCATTTAGTTTACAATCAATACTGACAAAATAGTGCCATAACACCAAAAAGGAAAAAAGGGTCCCACCAACTAAGATAACGAATTACGTGAAGAAAAGGCGAATTTAGAATTATTTGAGCATGCGCTAAATCAAATAAGGAAACTTACCTCTAATAATCAATTTATCCTCCACAAAAAAAGAAGAGAAAGGATCTTTCTAGTTTATTCGACTGAAAAGTGCCATACCCAGGAGTATCATCATCTCTTCCATCGCCTTTTGCATATATTGAGCTCTCAAGCATTTGTTCATTTCCTTTTTTCTACAATGGACACTTTGTCCCTCATGTCATAGATGTCCCTAAGTTTCATGTGCTATAAAATGGTGATATTCTTGTGCTTTTATAAAAATGGAGGTGTTCGAAAATCACATGAAAGATCCAATTTAAAATCATGATAAAGTTTAGTAAAAGAAATAAGTTGAATTGTATCGAACCAGGCATTGCATCTTGTATTTGGAGACAGCTAGACTTCTTCTCATTATATACACATTCAAAAACTCGTCCTAATGATTTTAACTTGTAAGCCTAATTTGCTTATTTTTGTAAATTGGAGTCGAAATGGTTCAATTTTAATCAAATTCTAGACATTAAACATGCTCCATGTTCGTCACTCTTTACTAAATCACCTAGCTACAAATTTTAGGATGTGTGTCGATCTAGGTGCAACACAACCAAATCAATCACGAGTAAGTGCTTGGCAAGTCATTGTGAATAAGCTTAATTGTTGATTGATATTTTCATGATTTTATGAGTGATAAGTGCAGAGTTTGAGTACAATGCAATTAAACCAAGAACTGACCACAATGCAAATCGATTATTTTCCTTTTCTAAGAAGAACTTTATGCGGTCCAATTTGAGAAAATTATAAACCAAGCAAGACGAAGGTGAGTATAAAATTAAGCTAAATCAAATTAAATTATTCAGTCCGAAATAAATAAATAAATAAGTCATACCCAATTTTCTCTCACCCTCTTTAAGAGTTGATTTAAAAAGATTTTAATAATTTATCAGATCCATTAAACCTCAATTTATAATAACAAAACTCCATCAAACCTCTTTTTCTTAAAAAAAGAAAAATAAGCCAATAGCCATTCCTCCCCGCTTCCCGCCTATATATATAGATTCCCTCCAATTTGCGATCGTTTCCAAAATCCACAAAAATTTTGAAAGTCTCTTCTCCTGCGCAGACGCACCAAACTCTATGCCCGATCGTCGCACTCCATCACCGTCGAAGATGCTTTTGAGTTTCACGATCGACGACGAAGACCTGCTCGAAGCGATCGACGAACGTAAGTCGGGGCAAATCAAGAGCGTAGGCAACTGCTCTCTGTTCATCTCATCGCTTTCGTCTTCTCGTCGATGTTCCGGTGCGTCGTTTGATTCCGAAGTTGATCATCGTGATTTTCTGGTCTCCGTTCTCAAGTTGACTGTATATCTCTTCGAATGTCGATGTTAAGTAACTCTGACTACTGCTGAGTGGATGAGCTCGATTCCGATTTCGATTTCGGTTTCGGATGCTCAGTTTAGCTCGATTTTCCTGGAACATCGCCGTGAATCCATTGGTGTTTTTACGTCTCGGCCTTTCTCTCGAACCTGTCGCGATTTTCTGCGCGTACGATAGTTTTTAGTTTTTGTCTTCTGATCATCCAAGAGCAATTCAGCCTTCGTTATGTTACGTGACATCCACTGGACGTCTTTTTTCCCGTGTATTCGTGACGTAGCTGGATTAATAAGGAATATCCTAAGCTAAATTCATCAATAATATCTGTCGGAACGCCAGATTGTCAGTGATGATCTAGGAATTGCTTTTGTCCTGACATTCTACATTCACCAGAAAACTTAGTTTAACGCGGTGGTTAGGCGCTTGAGTCTTCGTTGGAGGATGATTCTGGTTCGCTGAAATGCAGCAAAGTGAAGAATATTGTGAAGAGAAAATCAAAGACTAAGATTGAAGAGTATCTCGAGCGTGAAATGCGGAAAGCTGATATATCTGGAATTGGAAAGGAAGCTTGCCAAGAAGCTCAAGGTAAAGGATGGAAAGCTACGTGGGTAAGACGATGGAATGAATATGTTATTTAAAGGAATTCCTTCTATTCTTGATTCTTTTGAACAAGAAGCACCAGGGGTAAGAGAAAATCGTAGCGAAAGATTTGAAGGTAAATCTTCAGGGGAAAAAGGTGAAATGTCCAACTAAGAGCATACGCAGGATGATGGAAAGCTGTTCATGTTAAGGCTGGAGCCTGTGACTCAGTAGACTAGAAACCCCTTCATATCAGCTCTCAAGTGAGTTCATGAGCTCCACAAATTTCAATTCATTTCCTTTTCGTGATGTGATTGCCAAGAATGATTCTGAGTTTCCATTCGACTTCCTCTTGAACTTGTCGTGATTTTCTGTGCATACGATAGTCTAATTTTCTTTCCTTAAATGATGAGAAGTAATTTCCGCTACTACTTGAATATGATACGTGTAATTCACCTATTTGACGTGTGTCTTCTAAATCATACAGGAGCAATTTGGCCTTTGTTATGTTATGTCACATAGTAATTGCACCATCAGTACCTCTATTATCCGCGTATTATGGCATAGATGGATTAATAACGAATCTCCTAAGTTGAATTTGTCAACAATCACTATTGGAACACTTGACATTCTACATTCACTAGAAAATATTGAGTTAAACACGATGGTGGGCTGTTTTTTTTTTTTTTTTTTTTTTTTTTTTTTGCAGGTATTTCTCAGGGAATCCATGCTGGAGATGTGAAAAAGATACAGGATGCAGGGATCGACACTTGCAACTGTCTTGATGATGCATACGGAGAAGGTATATCTGATATTCAGTTCCGAAAATTAAGTGGAGGTATTATTTGGCTAAGGTGACTTCCTCTGTCTTTGTTTTGTTTTTTAGTAGCACTTAACTAGAACCAAAGGTTTATCTGAAGCAAAAGTTGATAAGATATGCGAATCAGCTGAAAAGATAGTGGTTAGAGCTTAATTTCTTCTTATCCTGAGATGGCGCTGTAATCAATTGCAACTTCTATATGCATCTCACAATAACTTCTCTTTGTTTTAATCAGAATTCTCATTTTATTACGGGAATTGAAGCTATGCTCAGAGCAAGTTATGCTCAGAGTAAGTCCTTAATTCAGCAAATTTCAAGCTAAAGATGGTTCGGAAGACCTGAATGAGTCATTGACCCTTGTAATAAAAAGCCTGCAAATTAGCATATTGACTGTAGAAAACTGCACTTGCTCTAAACACTACTTATCTCACAGCACAAAGTACTTTCAATGTCTTCGTTTTTTCCGGAGCAAGTTGGTTATTTGCATCACAACTGGAAGCCAAGACCTCAATGAGCTTTTAGGCAGTAATAGACTTTGTTTTGTAGATTGTGTATTCTTCATGCGTTTCAACGAAAATAACTTTCCCTGGTTCTGCAATGTTAAACAGGTGGTACTGAAAATCAGGCAATTACAGAAGCATTTGGCGTATCTCGGTGACAAGTACAGTCCAGTAACGTTACCCTTGATGAACTTTTAGTTGCTTTTGTTAGTTGGCTCTCAGAAAATGCTGCTAACATCACTTCGGGTCTGGGAAAACACAGCTTGCACATACCCTGTTTGTTACTACTCGGGTTGGTCTGAATTGCATGTTAGGTTTTCGTCATTAACTTCTGTTTCTTGTTATGTTTTCCAGATGAACAACATAACAAGATAATGATTGAATTTCTAGTAAAGAATAAAGCTGTGGTTAATCTTGGATCGGAATGTGTTTATTAGGTGATTCTGGAGGTTTGGCACTCTCATCTTCTGTAAACTTCAATCAGCATACTGGAACACACAATCTATAGTGGTTCAAACCAAGTAGGAAAAAGGCCAGGAGAGCGTACTAGGTCATAACCAATCAGAAGCCTTAGTCATTGTCAGACTTGGACTTGGGTTGATCATCAGTTGAATAGGATGCTTGAAGTACTCTACTATATTTGCAAATCCTACAACATTATTTTCCCTTCTTTCCATCACTCTTCATTAAAGCTGATCCCGTTCCATGAGATGATATCTTATGGTTTGTGGATTCCACGATCCTAACAATTTTTCCAGCTGCCAACTCACGTGGGAGGGGCAAATGGCAAGGTAGCATACCTCGCCACAGAAAAAACTTTATATCCTATTATAATCTGTTGGTCATTTTCTTGACCTCAACAAAGCTGCTTTTGTTTCATACTTGGCTTATGTCCATGTAAGTGCATATGCACTTTCTTAACTTGGTACACCTGCAGTTGCCATGATCGAATTGTACAAATAGCTGAAAGATTTGGCATGGATCCTGGTGCCATCGCATGTAATATAAGCAATGCTTTCTACACTGGTGGCAAGTCTTCCTTCTTTTCTGGCTAGTGTACTTGCTGTAATCTAGTCTTTCCACGAATTTGAAGATCATTTATGCCCATGCCTCTACTTCTGAGTATCAGTACAACTTGGTTCTCAGTTTGGTGCCAAAATGTCTGAAGAACCATTTAGGTTCCTGGTAAGACAGTGCTCAAGAATCAAACTGCACACATTTTGTAAGGTGTCGATGGTTGACCTTAGCTGAGTAATATCTTTCAGATTGTGGATTCAGTGATCCCTCTATTTCAAGTGGAATATAATGGAAGGGGAGAACTTGCAGGGCATCAGGTTGATTCTGAAACCATCAAATCATACGAGTTGCAAGCTCACCTGGTTTGACACTAATAGATTCCCAATTGCAGCAAAAATTGGCACAAATGCTCTCACGCTTACTTAAGATAGCTGAGGAATTTAATGTGGCAGTGTACACGACCAATCAAGGTACCCATCACATCTCATTTCTCCCACCTAGTCATGCATCCATTAAAGGATCTTATCCAATTTAGCTCTTTGATGGTTGCACACTGAAAAATAGTAATTTGGTGACTACACTAAGCTCGTACTAGTTCTCGTAAATCTCAAGAACCAGCTAGTTGGTGTAAACTAGTGATGCATACGGTAGCTGCAGTCCATGAGTTAAGCAAAAAAGACAATTTTTTTGTCGACTTTTTCTTTGATTTCTTTGTTTCAGTGGCATTAAAGAAACATGCAGGTGGGCATGTTCTGGGTCATGCAACCACAATTAGGTTGATGTTTACAAATGGCAAAGGTGAGCAGTGGGTTTGCAAGGTGTTCAAAGCCCCAGACCTACCTAAAGCTGAAGCTATATCTTTCTTGTCTGGATCTTTGTCTAGCTATACACTTTATTGAAATTTACCAGATTACACTGCAGACATTAAACAAAATTTCTAGAAATCTAATATCAATTGGAGAGAAAGTTGATACTAAGTCTATATATGGATAGGTGGAGACCAGAATTTGAGCAGTATACTTGTAGTTTACTTACATGCGCCGCCTGTGCTATGGAAACAAAATACCCAACCATTGATGATGCCATACTGCAGATCTTCCTCTAGTTATATACTTCGTTGAAATTTTTCAGACCATACTGCAGAGACCAAGTAAAATATCTGGAAGTCTAGATCAAAATCTGTGAGAAAGTCAATACTTAGTCTACATAGGGATAGGTGGAGACCTGATTTAAGCATGATGCTCATTGTATACTTGATCTTGCTTGGAGATCCATGAACATGTTGAATACGAATTTTGTCCAAAGGAATCAAACAAAAAGAAGTAGCTATTGAGAATTTTCCTTAGTAGGACTGGTATGTTATTTTTAGCTGTGCTGTTATGTAGACGATACACATCTATCGAGACCATCACTTAATTTTATCAAAAAATTTAGGAAGAGCTCATCTGTCAATAAGATGAGACTGAGATATTCCATTTATGTTGAACTTGACAAACACATGTTTTTCAGATAACACCAGGAGGCATCACTGATGCGAAGGATTGAGGGAGTCTCTCCAACCAGGAAGGCAGGCGAAGTGCTTTTTTTTTTTTTTTTTTTTGTTAATCTGCAATTCGATGTTAGTCATCGTATTGACCGCGAGAGGCATATAATGAGTTCCCAAGCACTTGTTCATTTCCTTTCTCTGCAATGGACACTTTGTCACCCTTGTCATGGCTTGTCCCTAAGTTTCATGTGCTCGACAACAAACCAATCATGAATGACATGAGATACTTTCTCTAACTGTGATGGTGACCCAAAAGATTTGTCAACTACAATGTCGCCTCTGTATCCTTTCTGCTTCTTCTATTTATGTTCAGCCAATTTAATGCAAATAATACAGCCTTATATGCTCTTAGGAACTTGATCGAGCATGGCATGTAATTGAAAGGTCATAGGACTTCATAAGAGACGTAACCAAAATAAAATTATTCGGTGTCATTTCCAATAACCTCTAATGAAATGAAATTTATCAATCACTGTGTTTTGTCATAAAGAAAAAAACATAAAATTATCCAGTGCAATATGTTTTTAACTACACATAATAGCATATGGGTTTAAGGTCAACAATTTGTGGATATCATGGTTTTTATGAGCCTGAGAAGAAATCTAGTCACAATATTTGAAAGCTAATTACCCAACATCATCTCCATTGAGTTTGCAATAATTTCCTTTTGATAATTAAAAAAAACTTTGTTGAACTTTCTTACACAAGATTAATCTGGCTTTTGTTTATGTTACATGACATTCAAATCGCACCATTGCAGTAGCTGCAGTCCTTGAGTTAAGGTAAAAGATGATATTTGATGACTGTCTTTGATTTATTTGTTTCAGTCGTAGATGATCTAGGTGGTGCTGTGTTCATATCAGACCCAAAGAAACCTGCGGGTGGGGATGTTCTGGCTCATTTAGCCACAATTAGGTTGATATTTAGGAAAGGCAAAGGTGAGCAGTGTGCTGCAAGGTGCTTAAGGCCCCAAACCTACCGAAAGCTGAAGCTAAGTCGATACTGAGTCTACATATAGATAGGTGGAGATCTGATTTAAGCACGGTGCTCACAGTATACATGATGGTGTATGGAGATCCATAAACACATTGAATACAAATTTTGTGCAGAGTAATTAAACAAAAAGAAGTGGACATCCAGAATTTTTTTAAGCAGGACTAGTAGGTTAGTTGTGCAGCCTGTGCTATGTAGACTGCACATCTATCAAAACCATCACTTACTTATGTACGAAATTTTAGCGAGAGCTCATATGTCAATAGGGTGAGATCGACAAACGCACATTTTTCAGATAACAACAGGGGCATAGCCAATGAGGACTAAAGAGGTCTCTCCTACCAAGATGGCCAAGGGAAGTGTTTTTTTTTTTTTGGGTTAATCTGCATTTTGATTTTAGTCATCGTATTGATAGCTACCTCTATCTTCATGTTAAGTTTGTATCGGCAGGCATCAAGCTCTGTTTGACAGCTTTAAAATTGCACGAGAGGTACTGCTTTAGCCTTAATATCTAACAGCCTATCATTGTCTGTTATTAAAGTTCACATGACCCTTCACAAGGTGTTGTGTAAACTTGATTTCCATATGAGAACCAGCACGCTCCAAGTTATATTGGTTCACATTTGTTCTCATATGACAATATCGTCCTGGTCTGATTTACTAGTAGAGATTCTATGCGAAAAACATTACATTGGATAGACTTTGCATGACGGCTAAATGAAATGCCAGAAAGATATTACTGCACAAAGCATGATCAGGTTCTGTAAAGGCTTGGTTTTATAAGTACATATACAGCTGCATAAAAACAATGTCATCTCAAACTCTCAACATAGAGCAACAGACCATTAGAGCTGAAAAAATTGTCAATGTATGAGAAAGGGTGACTGGGTTATAAGCAACAGAAGGCCATTCAATAGCTAATGGCCTGGCCGAAAAAGGGCCACAATGCATATGACTCGGCAGCGCAAGGACAAGTTCGCAGCACTCCCAACTCTAGGCATGCTGGACTCCCAACTTCAAATGTAGCGCTTTGCACTAGGCTCGAGCTATTCACCCTAGGAACTGGCTTCACCTCATTCGGTGCATGCTCGTAACTCCTCAAACATTTAGAGCTGGTAAAGAAGCATCCTGAGTTGGAAAAGAAGGCAACGCTAACAGGCGAACAATTTGGCACTCAAAAATCATTGGAAGGGCATTATTGTAGGTGAAAAGGTACATTTCAATACATGCATACCAGTAAAGAACACCAATTTAACCTTAGATTCTAAATTTATGTTCGAAACCAATTTTTCCAAAATGCTGTTACCCAACAACATAACATTCTCCTCTGAACTCTGCTTAATATCAGCAGAGCTCATCCATTCTTACTTTTCACATTGCAATGCATGGACCAAATTCCAGTGGAGTCGCATCAACAAACTGAAAAAATAATTACATTTAGGGAATGGTGTGAAAGACTTCCCAAAGCCCATCTTCACGACTTCTGCATCATCTGAGTGAACAAGACTGCCTCCGGAATCAATTCCCCAGAAGGAAGGAAAACTGCCATAACATCCTGAATGATTCAGAGGACAGAAAGGATTAGATATAGATCACAGAGGAGGGAGAGATTGAGAGCGATATCCCAGAACGAAACCAATGAACATTATTATTACTCACACAGGCCAGAAAAGGGGTTTTAGAAGAGCTGTTGAAGAGCACAAAACCAAACTTCCTGCTGATCTCTCTCACGACTTGATCAGCAGGGTAGGCCTCCCATCCCTCAGAGTTCAATAAGCTTCTACGACGATAATGACCTCATTAGCGGTTTTATTCCATCCATATTGCTGCTTAAGAAGAGCAACATTGCCTATGTCCTTGGAACAAGCAACCGCAAACAATCTGTCACAGAGGGTAAGGCATGTCAAATCTCGATGTGGGACGAGCTGATTGAGAAGAGAAGACAGTATGGAAATTTCCGTCAATTAACAATCCAATTAAATTTCATTATCTGGCTTTCAAAATGAACCAGAGACTCAAGTTCCACTATCTCCTTTAGGCTGACAAATGGAACCTTTCATGGTATCACAGTAAAGTCCAACAAAAATCAGTTTGATCTAACCGTTGCCTCTCTAAACAATGAAATCATGATTATTTTTTCTTTTTTGGTGGTTAAAGCTACCTTTATCAAGAGATGGAGTGGGAATTTGAATAGAAGAAAGATAAATATGTTATATGTGCAATAACATTCAAAAAGCCTCAGAGAAAGTACACAGTGAACTGCGATTTAGATTACAAATTAACTCACCTCTAAAAGAGCTTCACGATCTCACACAAAAATTGCTTCAATAAAAAATTTACATATGCAACAGTAACAGAGAGGGAGGAGATGTATCAGACAAGGTTTGCATTCATCGAACTGCAAGATTTCCAGTTACACCAAACAAACACAAGTAAGCTCGAAACTTTTGTTCTGGAACTCCCCACACGAAAAATGCCACATAAGAAGGTATTTTCAGATAAAATAACATAATGTAAGACAAAATAATATTCCACATTAGAGTAAACGCACACGAGTGATACTTTAAAGAACTGAATAGATTTGCCCCAGAGGTCACTGCTGACAACACAATCACAGAAGCAGGTAGCATATCATTTCAATCTCAACCAAACAAGCATAAGTAGTTTGGCTAAAAATTTCTTGCAAGCTTTTAGTAATGGTTCCTAACCCACCAGAGATCAAGACCCAAGTGGAAGGTGATTTATGGAATATCAATGCTGTCATGAATTGGTGTGGCATTGAAAGGTTGGAGCCATGAGGCACCCCAGAATTTTATCCCAGATTGACTGGTTAATACTATGAAGGATCATCATCAACAAAAAGAAGGTTCTCGATGATAAAGGAAACCATTGAAAAAAAAGAAAAAAGGAAGTGCATCCCTTTTCTTCACAATCATATCACAGCATCCACATAACTAATCATGTTTTTAGATTTTAGAAAAGATTATTCTTATTTAGATCATATTCACTAGAAGAAAATTTAGAACATCTCAATGCACCAAATAAAATTAAACGCTTCTTTTTTCTATTATTAAATTGCAAAAGGTGACACTTAACATCGACAGCATTAGCCCCACCTCAACAGCATTTACAAGTGATCCTTCCAAGAGATTTTGCCAATGCAGATCACAGTGGTATCTGCAAAGCAACCACGGTGAACGAGCTTAAGGGCAGAAGAAAAAAGAAGTTGGGAAGAGAACATACAACAAACGCTGAAAATAAGCACAGTTTTTGGGCATCAAGAAGAGCTCAAGATATGTCATCAATATAGCAAGATGCAGCTTTGTGAACAGTTCATTCTGCATATGTCAATCTTTCACCTTCAATGGCTGGTTTTTGAAAATTTATGTGAAAAATCTGAATGAGGAAAATCAGTTCATATCAAGCATCGAATTTAGGAACTGGCTTCACCTCATTCGGTGGGTGCTCATAACTCCTCAAACCTCCAGAGCTGGTGAAGCAGCATCCTGAGTTGGAAGAGAAGGCAATGTTAAAAGGCGAACAATTTGGCGCTCAAAAACCATTGGAAGAGCAACATTGTAAGTGAAAATGCACAAATCAAAACACGCATACAGGTAAGGAGCACCATTTTAACCATACATTATAAATTTAGGTTTGGAACCAATTTTTCCAATATGATGTTACCCAACAAAATAACATTCTCCTCTGAATTCTGCTTAATATCAGCAGAGCTCATCCATCCTTACTTTTCATATTGCAATGCATGGACCGAACCCCAGTGGAGCCGCATCAACAAACCGAAAATATAATTACCTTTAGGGAATGGTGTGGAAGATTTCCCAAAGCCCATCTTCACGATTTCTGCATTATCCAAGAGAACAAGACTGCCTCCAGAATCAAGTCCCCAGAAGAAAGGAACACTTCCATCAACATCCTGCATGATTCAGAGAACAGAAAGGATTAGATAAAGATCACAGGTGAAGGGAGAGATTGAGAGTGATATCCCAGAACCAAACCAATGAACATTATTATTACTCAGAGGCCAGAAAAGCGGTTTTAGAAGAGCTGTCAAAGAGCACAAAACCAAACTTCCTGCTGATGTCTCTCACAACTTGATCAGCAGGGTAAGGCCTCCGATCCCCAGAGTCCTATAAGCTTCTATGATGATGATGAGCACATTAGCAGTTTTGTTCCATCCATATTGCTGCTTAATAAGAGCAACATTGTCTATGTGTCCTTGGAACAAGCAGAAGATATTATCGACAACCGCAAACAATCTGCCACAGAGGGTAAGGCATGTCAAATCTTGATGTGGGATGAGCTGATTAAGAAGAGAAGACAGTACCACAATTTCCATCAATTACCAATCCAATAAATTTCATTTTCTGTCTTTCAAAATGAACTAGAGACTCAAGTTCCACTATCTCCTTTAGGCTGATATATAAAACCTTTCAAAATATCACAATAAATTCCACCAAAAATCAGTTTGATCTAACCATTGCCTTGCAAACAATGAAATCATGATTTTCTTTTTTTTTGGTTAAAGCTACCATTATCAAGAGATGGAGTGGGTATTTGAGTAGAAGAAAGATAAACTTTATTCTTTGACCAGGTAATCAGTTTTTAAATGGGTTTCGGCCTGCATGGTTCGTTCAAAAATTACAATAACTGTTATGGGAAGAAAGAAAGCTTCTTATTTTGAATATCGACCTGAACATGTTAAAAGGATATTATCCCACCAATTCACATACAGAATTTCATATAGTATATTTTGGCTGGCATGGCCTACAATATAGTTACTAAAAGCAATTATGTACTTAGAGTCAAAAGTACAAACTTTTAAAGCTATTGGGAAATGATACTGCATATTCGATGTTAAAAACTTGTGATTTCTTTGGCTTGTGATTTCTCATTGGTATTTTTTATTGTTGCTATTATGGATGCATTTGAAATTGATTCCATGGAGTAAAAGCCATGCCATTTCAGTCACTGTCAAAATCTGCCATTTGTTTTGCTGTTCTAGTGCATTATATAGCTTGGCTCTCTGATAATATATCTCCTCTCAGTTTGTTTTATTGAAGGAATTCCATCTAGGGTTCTTGTCTATGATTAATATTGTTCTGGTGGAATTAACTCCAAATGATGTAGATAGGTGGAATACACATAATTTGGAAATGAGATGTAAGCGTCATTGCATGATTGCAAAACTAATGCAATGGTCTCTGCCTTTCGGATCAGTTTCATGGGGTTGTTTTGTTCAAATATGGCCATATGGTAATTGGCTCAAATATATATAAAAAGTAGATATGTTTATGTAATAATCATCATAATGTTAATAATCATCATAATGTGATCATAAATACATAAAATGAAGTCATGGGCTTTGGCTTAAATTATTGATTTATTATGCCTTAGAAAGCTGAAACGTGATATACGGACAGATTGTAATGGAGTGATATGTGTTATGTGCTCTGGCCTGCTGAGGTGATGTCACCGTTTGAGTTGTTAAATGTGTTAAGTTTTGTTTCACATGATCATGCTGCATATATATATATTTTTTTTGAGGGAGTGTGAGGGAAAAAGGACTTGGTTATATTGATTTGCTGATTAGGTGATTTGCAATCTTTCAAATCCAATTTGGTTGTTTTGGTGTTTGTAATGTTGAATGCTTAAAGTTCATTATATTGGTATTGCTTTTGAAACATGTACAAGGTGGGTGTTTAGTGTCATCTATCCATTGGCAATAATTGGTCGATAATTTTTTTTCATTTTGTGTAAGAATCTTACTGTAGAAATGGCTGTATCGGTGTCTAGATTTAAATGTTCTGTGATTCCAGGTAATTTCAGCTTCACCGAGAAAATTATGGTAAAATATGCTGGAGCTGCTGCGATGTACTTTGTATCCAAGAACCTGAAGAAGAAGTACAATATTACTGATGAACATGCTGCCCTCTATGATGCTGTGGAGACATGGGTTGATGCCTTAAATGGCAGGGAGTTCTTGGGTATGCACTCTAGATATGGAATAGTTGCTTGAAACATGCTTCTTTTGATAATTATATCAGTCTTTTACTCATCTACTGACCTCTGTTGATAGATTGTGTATTTAATATTTTCAGTGCATGTAGTGTAGTCATCTTGCATTCTGCAAGACTGTTGTGAGGTAACTACCCCTCACAATAAAAGGGGTTTTTTTGTGAAAGCAGGAAGATTCTGTGATTTTACATTTCTGGATCATCCTTGTCACACTTCACCTTGGAAGAGCCGCTGGCATTTGCATTGATTGCTTTACTTGCATCACTGGTTTTATTTGTTCTGCACCTCACATAGCTATCCAACTGTAACGGATTCCTGCTTTATACTAAAAATTGCACTTGGTGAAATTCTGTAATTGTTCCTACGAGGCAACAATCAATTCCATCTTCTTTTATTTTTTTTTTTTCTAAATTTTTGAATAAATACTCTGATACGTTATTGAAAGAGTAGTAAAATGTTCATTTAGTGTTTGCTTTCTAGAATAATTCATATAGTGGTAAAAAAATAAAACAATGTCAAGTATTTTATCTGTCCACCCAGTGACAGTTATTGACTTTATTATTGGTTCCTTACAATGATGTGTGTAATGAAATTATCGCGCAGGAGCATAGTGCATGCATACAAACTAGTTATTCTTTAAGCCGGGATGGCTTCAAAGAAATGAGTATGATAAGGTTCAAAATTATACATTTGTTAAGCAAGAGATGTTAATAGATCAATTTCTTATGAGAAGATTTTTATTATGTTTATTAGCCTTGGGCCTGTAGAGATGATGGACAAAGGTTCTACCTGCTGAGAAAATACTAATGAAAGCATCTCCACTGTGAGCTATCAGGATATTAGACAATTTGGTGTATAGATGATGTCTCCAACCTACATTAAAAAGTTGGGATGGCATGTAGGCAATAAAAGATATGCTCTCTTATTCTTGAAAGTTGTGGGAAATTCATCCTTCACAAGATCTAGGAAATGTTCATTATTTAACGATTCTTGAAGTGTGAACTTATGGCATGATGCTTTGTGTTGCCGACCTTTTGAAGGACATTATGATAATGCTTGAGGTAAAAACATTTTATACGACTCATATAAAGCTTTTATTGATATAGCTGTTGGTTGACAGCTGGAGAAAAGGTTAATTTGCGCAAAAGGTTGTCTGTGATCATATGCACCTTGTTCATAATAATGTCTGCACTTTTGTGGTGAAGATGTTTACTCATCATAATATCTGCTGTTTCTGGGGGCTCAAAGCCTAATTTGGCCGATCTTGCTGTCTTTGGTGTTTTAAGACCGATCCGATATTTGAGGTCTGGTAAAGATATGGTGGAGCACACTCGTATTGGGGAATGGTACTCAAGAATGGAGAGTGCTGTGGGAGAGTCCTCGAGGATTAAGGCTTGAAATGAAATCCTGTTAGATTCAGGAGCATGCTTTCTGCTTTTCAAACTGATGCTTGCTAATTGGTTCTGTATCCAAGTATAGCCACCTGTAGAAAAAGACTAGTCCATATCATTCTCGATTTTTTTTCTCCTCCAAGATTTATGACATTTGGTGGTAATATATGTCTTACCAAAATTTTTGGGATTCTTTCATCATTGTTTCACTTTGTAATAAACGTCCAACCAATACGAAGGAAAGGAGGTGTTTAATATACACGATTTTTCAGGACTGCTACAAAAATGGTCGTTTCTTGTGTATAAGCTGTTTTATCTGGTTTGACTATTGCCGGAATCCTGGAACTGCGTCTATTTATGTTATGAAAAATGAGAAATTTGTTTCCTTTCTTCTGTTCTTGGGCAATCCGCTAATTTTAACTCCCACGTTTTTGTTCCGGCACATGGGTCTGGAGTTTGTAGCATCAACGGTACGAGACATGAATGGATAGGATCAGGGACTCTTAGATTGATAAAGTCTTTTACTTGCTCATATGATGGATCATTCTATTGATAAGATGACACTGCATTTATATGTAAATGCAGTTTTAGGAATGTCCTCTTGGTGAGTTTCTGGCTGACTCGTTAATTATCAACAAGTGCCATTCTTTCCATATGGATAAACGAGTTCAAATTCCTGTGAAAGCAGTCCCTTTTGTGTGGCGCTAACTCTACATTGACCGAGTTGGTGCCGCGGCGTGGCATTTGGGATGGGGGTTGCAACGCCTGGGGTTTGAATTGTGCTCGAAGACAAATATTGTCTTTTCTGGTTAAGTCATGTGGTACAGGTGAAATGCAGATTCAGCAGACAGTGGTCCTGGGAAGGTGCTAGTCTAGTAATCCTTCTTGATGAAGATATTGTATGTTCTGCATCGTTTCAACTTTCATCAGATGCTTGGGAGACTTCTACGCAGGAATGTCTTGGATCTGCATCGTTTAAATTTCATCGTACGTCACTAAATTTCATGTCCTATAAATGGTGATATTCTTGTGTTTTTATAAAAATCGAGGTGTTTAAAAATTACATGAATCCAATTTAAAATCATAATAAAGTGCAGTAAAAGAAATAAATTGAATCATATCGAAACAAAGCATTGCATCTTATAATTTGTAGACAGCTAAATCTCGTCATTATATATGTGTTCAAAAACTTACATAATGGATAAATTTTTTAGAAAAAATATGTTGGATTACCGATATTTTTAGGTCTGATTTGCTTATTTTGTAAATTGAAGTTGAAAGAGTTTGGTATTAGTCAAATTTCATACATTAAATGTGGTCCATGTCCATTGCCTTTTACTCAATTAATCTATACGTTAAGGCCCCCGACCTATCGGAAGCTGAAGCTATTTCCTTTTTGTGCCAACTCTTCCTCTAGTTTTGTACTTCATTGAAATTTAAGAGATCATACTACAGAGACTGTAAAATATCTTTAAGTCTATATCAAAATCTGGGAGAAAGTGGATAGTGAGTCTACATATAGATAGGTGGAGACCTGATTGAAGTGATGGATGGTGCTCACAGTATACTCAATGTTGTATGGAGATCCATGAACATGTTGAATACGAATTTCGTGCAGAAGAATTAAACAAAAAGAAGTGGACATCAAGAATTTTTCTAAGCAGGACTGCTAGGTTAGTTGTGCAGCCTGTGCTATGTAGATGGTATATCTATCAAAACTATTACTTATGTCAGAAATTTTAGTGAGAGCTCATATGTCAGTAAGATGAGACTGAGATTTATTTCATCTACACAAGTTTTTAAAAAAACAACAGGGGCATAGGCCATGCGAAGGTCTAAAGAGGTCTCTCCAACCAGAATGGTCAGGCAAAGTGTTTGTTTATTTGTTTGTTTGTTTGTTTGTTTTTTTTTTTTTGGTTGTTAATCAGCAATTTGACGTTAGTCATCATATCGAGAGCTATTCTATCTTCCTTCATGTTGAGTTTGTATTGGCATGCATCAAGTTCCCTGTGACTGCCTTGAAATTGCAACAGAGTTTGCCGCTTTGGCCTTAATATCTAAGACGCTATCATTGTCTGTTATTAAAGTTCACATGACCCTTCCCAAGGCGTTGTGTAAACTTGATTTCCATATGAAAACCAGCATGCTCCAAGTTATCTTGGTTCACATTTGTTCTCATATAGCAATATCATCCAAGTTCTGATTTACCAGTAGAGATTCTATTAGAAAAAACATTAAGTTGAATAAACTCTGCATGATGGCTTAGATGAAATGCCAGAAAGATATTACTGTACAAAGCATGATCAGGTTCTGTAAAGGCTTGGTTTTATAAGCAACATATACAGCTCCATAAAACAATGTCAACTCAGACTCTCTACATAGAGTAACCAACCATTAGAGCTGGAAAATTGTCAATGTATGAGAAAGGGTGACTGGGTTATAAGCAACAGAAGGCCATTCAATAGCTAATGGCCTGGCCAAATAAGGGCCACAAACCATATGACTAGGCAGTGCAAAGGACCAGTTCGCAGCACTCCCAACTCTAGGCATGTTGGACTCCTTAGTCTCTGCACCACTTTGAATGTGGCGCCGTGCACTTGGCCTGAGCTATCTACCCTAGGAACTGGCTTCACCTCATTCGGTGGGTGCTCATAACTCCGCAAACCTCCAGAGCTAGTGAAGAAGCATCCTGAGTTCAAAAAAGAAGGCAATGTTAAAAGGTGAATGATTTGGTGCTCGAAAACCATTGGAAGAGCAACAGTGTAGGTTAAAATGCACATTTCAAAACATGCATATAGGTAAAGAACATCACTTTAACCTTAGATTATAAATTTAGGTTCGGAACCAATTTTTCCAGTATGATGCTACCCAACAACATAACATTCTCCCCTGAACTCTGCTTAATATCAGCAGAGCTCATCCATCCTTACTTTTCACATTGCAATGCATGGACCGAGCTCCAATGGAGCCACATCAACAAACTGAAAAAATAATTACCTTTAGGGAATGGTGTGAAAGATTTCCCAAAGCCCATCTTCACGACTTCTGCATCATCTGAGAGAACAAGACTACCTCCAGAATCAATTCCCCAGAAGAAAGCAACACTTCCATCAACATCCTGCATGATTCAGAGAACATAAAGGATTAGATATAGATTGGGTGGAGGGAGAGATTGCAAGCAATACACAGAACGAAATCAATGAACATTATTATTACTCACAGAGGCCTGAAAAGCGGTTTTAGAAGAGCTGTCAAAGAGCACAAAACCAAACTTCCTGCTGATGTCTCTCACAACTTGATAAGCAGGGTAAGGCCTTCGATCCCCCAGAGTTCAATAAGCTTCTACGATGATAATGACCTCATTAGCGGTTTTATTCCATCCATATTGCTGCTTAAGAAGAGCAACATTGTCTGTGTCCTTGGAACAAGCAGGAGATATCATCAACAACCGCAAACAATCTGCCACAGAGGGTAAGGCATGTCAGATCTCCATGTGGGATGAGCTGATTTAGAAGAGAAGACAGTACCATAATTTCCGTCAATTAACAATCCAATAAATTTCATTTTCTGGCTTCAAAATGAACTAGAGACTCAAGTTCCACAATCTCATTCAGGCTGATATATGGAACCTTTCATGATATCACAATAAAGTCCAACAAAAATCAATTTGATCTAACCGTTGCCTCTCTAAACAATGAAATCACGATTTTCCTTTTTTGGTTGTGGCTAAAGCTACCATTATTAAGAGATGGAGTGGGTATTTGAATAGAAGAAAGATATACTTTATTCTTTGACCAGGTAATCAGTTTTTAAATGGGTTTCGGCCTGCATGGTTAATTCAAAATTTAGTTGTTTCATTCGCATATTCAAACCTTTGTTTTCAATTTATCCTTCCATCTAGAAAGAAAGCTTCTTATTTTGAATATTGACCTGAACATGTTAAAAGGATATTATCTAACCAATTCAAATACAGAATTTCATATAGTATTTTTTGGCTAGGCATGGCCTACAATATAGTTACTAAGAGCAATTCTGTACTTAGAGTCAAAAGTACAAACTTTTAAAGCTATTGGCAAATGATACTGCATATTCAATGTTAAAAACTTAAAGACATGTCCTTCCATAAGCCCAAATTAAAATGACAAACGAGGGTTGCTGTTACTGTGAGTACATCCTGTATATCAGCAGCAATCCTCTCTTCATCCTTTTTTGCTCTCTCTGTAACAAAGCCTCATTTTATGTTTTGTAAGGTAATGTGATGTGATCCCATGAACCACTCTTGGCTGATGAAAAGAACTAAACTCACCTGACGCAATGAGGACTGAAATATCTTCTTATGATCCTGGAAATTCACACGGAAAGGCACCACCTTGACTTGAGAAACCATCCAGAGCTTGCCATGCTTCCAGATGTTGGATGCTTATTGTCACCAACCTGCAAATCAAGGTAAAAAGATGGCTATTAGTTGTATAGACGATCCATCATTGGTCAAATTGAAGTATTTTGGCAAAAAAAAAAAACAATCTCACAGTCAGACATCTTCCTTGGAACAAGACCAGACCTTGAATGAGCGCCTCAACCGCATTTAAATCCTGCAGTTTGGGATGGTAAAAAACATAGAATCATACTCATCAATCCTTAGACGAAGAAACTAGGAATTTGCAAAGATAACACTTTAGTAGTCATAGGCCATTAAAGTAGAACTTAAAGTCCACATTTATAAACAAAGAAATTTCCACATTAATTATGTGCAAAGCCCAATGCTGCCCATAGGATATTGGAACTACTTGGTATTATAGATTACTGTAATACAAAAACACTGATCATGCTAGCATACATGTTTGATTCCCAATAATTTGCCAGTTGGACAATTAGATTGGTTTCTGTTCCATTATAAGTTAGATGTAAGATGGCAGAGGTTCCCTGTTGTGATCACTAATAGGTTCCATTGTATTTTCAATGTAAGAACCCGATTCCTATAAGTTCAATTAGTACAAGAGCAACATAACAAGCTAACTGAAAAAGTAATCAAAGTCATAAAATGGAGAAAAAATGAGTATAACTTACCAGATGATCAGATGGCATACAACCAAAAGTATGTGAGGTTTCTTGAAAAATGCAACACTGATTTTCTAACCACCTATTTATATGGGCAAAGCACCATGTTATATGTGCAATAACATCCAAAAAGCCTCAGATAAAGTACACAGTGAACTGCAATTTAGATTACAAATTAACCAACCTCTGATAGAGCTTCACAATCTCACACGAAAATTGCTTCAACCAAAAATTTACATATAAAACAGTAGCAGAGAGGCAGTAGATGTACCAGACAAGGTTTGCATTTGTTGAAGTGCAAGATTTCCAGTTACACCAGACAAACACAAGTGAGCTCGAAACTTTTGTTCCGGAAATCCCTGTAGGAAGAATGCCACATAAGAAGGTATTTTCAGATCAAATAACATAATGTAAGACAAAATTATATTCCACAGTAGAGTAAACACACAAGACTAATACTTTAAAGAACTGAATAGATTTGCCCCAGAGGTCACTGATGACAACACAATCACATAAGCAGGTAGCATATCATTTCAATCTCAACCAAACAAGCATGAGTAAATTGGCTAAATATTTCTTACAAGCTTTTAGTAATATTTCCTAACCCACTAGATATCAAGACCCAAGCGAAAGGTGATTTATGAAATATCAATGCTGTCATGAATTGGTGTGGCATGAAAGGCTGGAGCCATGAGGTGCCCCAGAATTTTATCCCAGATTGACTGGTTAATACTACGAAGGATCATCATCAACAAAAAGAAGGTTCTTGATGATAAAGGAAACCATTGAAAGAAAAGGAAGTGCATCCCTTTTCTTCACAATCATATCACAGCACCCACATAACTAATCACTGTTTGTAAATTTTACAAAAGATTATCTTATTTAGATCGCATTCACTAGAAGAAAATTTAGAACATCTCAGTGCACCAAATAAATTAAATGCTTCTTCTTCTTCTTTTTTTTAATTAAATTGCAAAAGGTGACACTTAACATTGACAGCATTAGCCCCACCTCAATAGCATTCGCAAGTGATCCTTCCAAGAGATTTTGCCAATACAGATCACGGTGATATCTGCAAAACAACCACATTGAATGAGCTTAAGGGCACAAGAAAAAAGATGTTGGGAAGATAACATGCAACAAACGCTGAAAATGTAGAGGAATATGATTGTGGTACTTTATGATTCTTGGTGATTCTCACGCAAAGCATAGTGCATTTTAATTCAAAATTTGCTTGGTGGGTCACTCAAGTGCAAAAATAAGCACAGTTTTTGGGCATCAAGAAGAGTTCAAGATATGTCATCAATATAGCAAGATGCAGCTTTGTGAACATTTCGTTCTGCATGTGTCAATCCTTCACCTTCAGCAGCTGGTTTTCGAAAATTTATGTGAAAAATCTGAAAGAGAAAACCAGTTGGTATCAAGCATCGAATTGAGGAACTGGCTTCCCCTCATTTGGTGGGTGCTCATAACTCCTCAAACCTCCAGAGCCAGTGAAGCAGCATCCTGAGTTGGAAAAGAAGGCAACGTTAAAAGGTGAAAGATTTGGCACTCGAAAACCATTGGAAGAGCAACATTGTAGTTGAAAATGCACAAATTAAAACACGTGCACAGGTAAAGAACACCATTTTAACCATTAATAAATTTAGGTTTGGAACCAATTTTTCCAACATGATTGCACCCAACAACATAACATTCTCCTCTGAACTCTGCTTAATATCAGCAGAGCTAATCCATCCTTACTTTTCACATTGCAATGCATGGACCAAACTCCAGTGGAGCCACCTCAACAATCCGAAAAAATAATTACCTTTAGGGAATGGTGTGAAAGATTTCCCACAGCCCATCTTCATGACCTCTGCATCATCCGAGAGAACAAGATTGCCTCCAGAATCACTTCCCCAGAAGAAAGCAACAGTTCCATCAACATCCTGCATGATTCAGAGAACAGAAAGGATTAGATATAGATCACAGGTGGAGGGAGAGATTGAGAACGATATCCCAGGACGAAACCAATGAACATTAATATTACTTACAGAGGCCCAAAAAGCCATTTTAGAAGAGCTGTCGGAGAGCACAAAACCAAACTTCCTGCTGATGTCTCTCACAACTTGATCAGCAGGGTAAGGCCTCCGATCCTTCAGAGTTCTATAAGCTTCTATGACAATGATGACCTCATTTTTGGTTTTGTTCCATCCATATTGCTGCTTAAGAAGAACTACATTCTCTGTGTCCTTAAAACAAGCAGGAGATATCATCGACAACCGCAAACAATCTGCCACAGAGGGTAAGACATGTCAAATCTTGATGGGGATAAGCTAATCAAGAAGAGAAGACAGCAGCGCAATCCCCGTCAATTAACAATCCAATAAATTTCATTTTCGGGCTTTCAAAATGAGCTAGAGACTCAAGTTCCAATATCAGTATGTATTACGCATCGAATTGAGGGAGCAGAATCAAAATTGATGCCTTGAAAACCAAAAACTTACCCAAACCCAAGAAAACTTACATTACATCAAAGAATGATTCCCGGCAGTTAACAAATGAAAGTGAAATATGAAAGAAGTTGGAAGCATTACCTGAGGAACAAAAAGAAGTCAAGGAAGACAAATATATCATCATAGCTCGGGCATGATCGATTTTACTTCACTGGATCCGAATGCTATCAATGCTGATGAAAGGGATCTCTTGAAGGAGAGAGAGAGAGAGAGAGGGCCATCCTCTGGCAAGTACCCCAACTTCGCATCCATATACGAACAGAAATTTGTTGGGATTGAGGCCAAGACAGAAATAGAGGAGGCTGAATTAATTGTTGTTCGAAAGAGCATTGCAGTGGCTAAAGAGAAAAGCCGGCCCAAGGCAGTAGTGGACATGGATGCAGCTGTGGCATACTAGAATATCATCATCATCATCATCATCAACTTTCGCAAGCCAGTGCAATCGGAGACTAAAGGAAGCTCTTGCCGGATATTCAAGCAGCTAATTATCAATTTTTCAGCTCTGAATTTCAGTCGTACTTCACGAAAAGCATACTTCTGCGCACATCGGAAGAAATTACTTCGTAATTGAGCATAGAACTGAAGAACAGAGACACGAAATGGATGCATTCAAGACGAAAGGACTTACCCGAACCCTTAGAAATCCGACCGTAGATGGAAGGGATTGAATCGCGGCAGTTAGCAAATGAAAGCGAAAGTGGATGTCGAGGATTTCTTGGATTTCCGGAAATTCATGCGGAGCATCTCCACGAGAAAGTATCGATTTGTATTGAGCATCGAGTTGAGGAAGCAGGATGGGAAGTCGATGCCTTCGAAACCATAAACTTACCCGAACCCTAGAAAACCTGACCGTACCTGGACGAATCGATTCATTGGATCTTATCTGAATCAATTCATCGGATGGAGATGAGAGGGATCTCTTGGATGAGGGGCCAATAGTCGCCGGTGTATTTTGAGCATCGATCTTTCAGATTCTCGCATTCAATTATAGTCAATTGTCGGAGGGAGGGAGGGAAGCCATCCTCTGGCAAGCCCCTCAACTTCGGGCAATTTCTAATCCCTAAAAAGTCGAGAGAGGAGAGATGGTTGCAAAGGCCATCTGATAGTCTTTCCACGTTCCTCATATTTCTCAACTTAAGAAAGGTAAGAGAGGAAGGAAAGAGAAGACTCCAGGAATCCTCGTCGTCTTCCTCCGAAGGAAAGCACTCCTTGTCTCCCTCCCCTCTCATGCTTCTTCCGTCCATTACCAGTTTCTCGAGGGAAGTGAGCATGGGCAAACCCCATTTTCTCACTGGCTGCTTCATATTCTTGCACTCCAAAATCTCAAATGACCGCAAATTTGGAGGCAAGCCCCCTTCGGGGAAGCATTCGATATTTTCACAACACTCAATATGTAGCGACTGAAGGGACGTAAGACGATGCCACTCCAATGACTTTATATTCGGACAAGAGTAAAGTGCAAGGTGCGATAGGGCGATGGGAAGGGGAGGGAAGTCCTCCATCTCCAATGCTGGCCACCCCCATATTCTCAAATCAGTGAGATTGTTACAACTATCAATGTTACAGTTGGCAATAGACTTCATCTTCGGACACTCATCAAGTGAAAGACTCGACAAGTTGGGGGGAAGGGGAGGGAGGTCCTCCATCTCCAGTGCTGGACAACCCATTATTGACAAATGAGTGAGATGGACGAGCGAGCGAAGGCACGGTGGTAGGCTTCCCAAATTCATACAATTGTGAATAGTTAGAGATTCTAGCGATTCTACTACGGTGATCTCTGCTAGCGACTCTACTCCCTTGCAATTCATAATACCAAGTGTCTTCAGAGCAGCAAGTCCATCCTTAGCAAACGGAAAAGATATCCAAGAATCACAATGATAAATCCATAGACTTTCAAGCTGTGACATTGTGTTATCATTGCTGGGGTCATTTGGAGGAATGGTTAGTCCCATGATTTTTGGACAACGTGCAATCCACAAATCTCTAAGTGTGTGCAACTTGCTTGGAAGCCTTTCTAAGCTCGTGCAATTATGCAATTCAATCATTTCAAGGTTGCACGGTAGTGCTATCTCTCGTTCTCCTGACACAAAAGATTTGAGCTGAGGACATGAATTGATGACTAATTTTTGGAGGCAAGAAAGATTTCGCGTTCCATCTCCATCTTGCCATAGGTATGTTAGCATCTTACATCTTCTTATATGAAGCTTCTTTAGCTTGACCAAGTAGCTCATAAATCCATTATCAAAGCAAACAAGCTCTCCAAGATTCTTAATTTTGAGAATGGTTAAAGAAGTTAGGTTGTCCAACCACTTTAAGATCTCCTTGTTACAATCCTCAATGTATAACTCACGAAGAGATGGAAGATGAACCTTATTGGTTGAGTCATTCATAAATCCATTATCAAAGCAAACAAGCTCTCCAAGATTCTCAATTTTGAGAACGGTTAAAGAAGTTAGGTTGTCCAACCACTTTAAGATCTCCTTGTTACAATCCTCAATGTATAACTCACGAAGAGATGGAAGATGAACCTTATTGGTTGAGTCATTCAAATGCAAGCATGAACAAATTTCTAGCTTTATGAGATGATCTAATTGACGAGGTAATTCCCTCGTCAACTCTTCACATCTTTGGACAACAAGATGCTGAAGACAAGGGAATGGTACTTTTTCTTCTTGGCCTCCAGCATAATGAGACCAATTTTTCCATGCCGACAATCTTTCAAACTTCAAAATTGTTAAGGATGGAAAAGGGCTTTCGGTCCCATAAAATTCAGAGCATATTGTGTGTACTGCACTTAAACCTTCAAGAGATAATTCTTTGAGTGAAGGGAGCTGTCCAAGAGATGGTAGCGAACTAACATGAGGACACTCAAGCAAGCGCAGAGACACCATCTTAGAATAGGATGAACTATTTAACCATGACGGGAATATTCCACCACCATAGTACAAGATAGTGAGATTTTCAAGATTAGTGTGAGGTCGTAGAGAGTGAAGAACCTGTGCTTCGCGCTGTGTATTCCGGAAATTTCCAAAATCTTCATTCCAATGCAAGAATAAGTTGCTAAGGTCTTGCTTTCCAGACAAATTAGCATCAATTGCATCTCTAACTTTTTCCACCTTCTGCAATTCAAATATGAGTAAATCTCCTTGAAGATGTGGCAAGTTCTTTAACTCCTTTAATTGTGACCCTTTCTTTCGATGTACCACAAACTTGGGCAAGATAATAAGATTCCTCAAATTACCGATATTCAATGGCATTTTTTTTAGTCTCTCTGTACCTCTAATGTCAAGAAACTGTAAGCTGACCAAATTTGCTATATCTGGAGGCAACATAAAAAGGTCCCAACAACCTCTTAAGATCAAAACTTGTAATTTGCACAAGGCACCAATTGAATCGGGTAGCCTTTTGATTCCGGTGTATGAGAGATTGAGATATCGGAGATGTTTTAAATCACAGACACAATCCGGTACCTTTGTGATGCACCAATGAGATAATGATAGCACCCGCAAGTACTTCAAGTTTGTTAGCATGTCGTGCAACACCTTTTCGGAAATTATTGCTCTATCTTGACTAAATTGAACATTCAGCAGCATTAAACTTCTTAGTACCTTCATTTGGGCATATGCTCTCAAGCTTTTTGAAGTAACATACAGTGAGACAAATGATGCATAACGAGCTTTCTCTTCAATATTCACTATTTGAGAGTCCCCAGCAGTAAAGCATGTTGTATTCGCAATCGACTTTGCTAGATCATTCAAAAGATCATGCATCAAAAACTTTGATGTGTTAACATTGGATTGCTGAAAAAAGGATCTAGATACTAACTCATCAAAGCAATCATGTCCTAATCTCAAGATACTCTCCTTTTCTTTTTCTTCATCTAAAAAGCCCTCTGCTATCCACAAGAGTGCCAGCTCGTCCCTCTCAAATTTGTAGTCCTTTGGAAATATAGCGCAATATGCAAAACATTTCTTCAAACAAGAAGGAAGATGCAAATAGCTCAATTTCAAAGCTGGAAGAACCTCACCATCTTTTCCTATCGCTTTATCCCATGTTCTATTATTTAAGATAGCTTCCCATTCTTCGGGATTCTCTCTATTATGTAGGAGACCGCCCAACATTTTTGCTGCCAAAGGTAAACCTTTACATTTTTTAGCTATTCTCTTGCCTACTCTTTCCAAATTTGGGTGCCCCTCAAAATTTCTTGCTCTTAGAGCATGATAGGCTAACATGCTGGTACAATTATCTTCAGACAACACATTCAAGGGATATGACAAAACTCTTTTTATGCAAACAATAGAATTGTTACGTGTTGTAATAATGACCTTGCTTCCCTTGGCCCCTGCTTCAAATGGCTTTAGGAGGGAAGTCCATTCTTCGTACTTCACATTCCAAACATCATCTAAGACCACAAGAAACTTATTTCTAGATAGATTGTCCTTCAACTTTGTTTGCAGCCTATCAAGATCTTTGTCCTCACAAGGCTCTTTGGTGATCGACCCCAAAATAGTCTTTGTTATTTCAAGAACATCAAAAACATCCGAAACACAAACCCATGCTCTCTTCTCGAAACAATTACTCACTTTGTCATTGTTATACAACTGTTGAGCCAAGGCCGTCTTTCCAACTCCGCCCATCCCAATTATGGAGACTACGCTTAATGTGCTATCAACATTTTCGGCATCACCTATCAATAATTTGAGTATATCCGCTTCTTCCTTCTCCCTACCGAAAAACTCAGGCTCTGGCAGAGAAGTGCTAGGGAGCCTTTTGTTGGTGTAGTGAGATCTGTCCACAACATTCTCTCTCAAGCTTAAGGGAGCCTTCTTGTTGACAATATCTTCAAACCTGCCTTCAATCTCTTGTAACTTGGTTTCAAACACAAGTGAGTGCAGTTGGCTAAAGGAAAGGAACTTCCTTTTCACCCCACCTTTGCTTGTGCTGGATTCTGCCTCTGACTTGACTTGAGCAGCTTCGAGCTCGAACTCATTGAGCAAGTCTTCCGTGTCATAGGCCAACTCCCTAACATTGTCCAGCCACTGCTTCACTCGATGGTCATCGTCGAGTTGCTTTTCCTCTGCATCGTCAAGCACTGCATTGATTGTCTTCAGCATCTCCTCACACTTATGGAGCAAGGTGCCAGTTCCTTCCCGTTGCGCATAGTTCGATACCATAGAAGCCAACTTTTCGAGCAGGAACTGAAAGAAGGAACCCAAAAAGATCTCTCCAATGGCCATGGTGAATCAATCACTATAGTTTGTGGAGAAGAACAAGGATTATGAGGAAGCAAAGTGATAGTGAGCTAATGGAGAGAGAAAACTGTAAAGACCAGGAAGACCAAGACTTTTAAGGATGCACATTAGAGGTTAGAGAAATCAAAGTAAACTATTTTTTGTCCACAAATGGTTGTTTTGTAATATTTAGAGAATATCCCCAGTGACTGTATTGAGTATCATGCGCCTTCTTTGTCTAGAAAGTGAAGCAAAAGTGAAAAAGAGCAAATGGGAAAGAAACTTTAATAGATTCCAAGAAGAATAAGACTTTGCAAGGCACAAATTGGCTGTGTTGCTTCACTTTTCACATCCCTTGTCTTCCGTCCCAATGTGAATATCTCTTTTATCTTTATTAGTAGAACTTCCCGCTTTACATGTCTTGCTTAAAATTGACAGTGCAATAATTTTCGTCCAACTCTTTTCCAGTTCATTCATAAAGTGATTTTCCATTCATAAATCTAGAATTATCTCTAGACTTTCGTGTATCTTTTCAAATTTAATTTCAACAAAAGAGAAAAAAAAAGCAAAGAGGAAAATTAAAGTTAAAAAAAAAAAAGCAAAGAGCTAAAAAAGAAAAAAAAAATGCAGGGATGGGGCAGGAGACAATATTTTTCTCGGGATGTTGCCGTAGGAACCCCCACCAGGTTGACATTTCCAACGTCGCCACCTTATAGTCGCCTTCGGAGACAATAATTTTCTTGGGATGTTTTTCTAGTGGTTTAAGAGTTAGGGTGTGATACCGTAAATAACTAAACATGACTTGCTCACTCAACAGAAATTAGCATAACAATTAACGTGGCTCGTTTAACCTGTGGATTGGGTGATGAAGAGATAATGGATGTGTGTTGGTTTAAATGATCTTAGCTTCCAATATGTCTATGCTAATGTGCAACATCTCAAGATATCATATCGGATGTCAATGTGGACAGTTAATGGCTATCCAATAACGTTATTGTCATATCTACGGTTTCAATTTGTGGTTTTAATGAAGGCCTTGACCCATTGAACAAGAAAACCTTTAGGCAATTGATTACAAAAACAGGGTAACAGTTCGGATTCTTGTGGTGTCAATATCCAAGAATTTATCATACTGATTATTGGTCTAGATTCAAATCTTAACCATACTTTTGTTTACGTGATATTTGTCCTACAAACTTAATCTCTTGATTCACTGCTTAGTCTCACTTTATTAATTTCTATATTGAGATTTGTCATTCTTTCATGTAAAAGAGAATAGGAAAAAGTTTTGTTAATTTCATGCCATTACAAAAAGATTTTAGTGGCTAAATGTCAAGCACACTTAGAGACTATAAAGTTCTCGATGTTGATTTCTTTCTTGAGTAATTTCAATCATAAAAAGTCGAAAAATAAGGTATTGTTCTTGCCCCCTTTTTGGCCAACTCCATTGCTTTCCCTTTGACCTCCTCACCCAAACCAACAAAAGTATATGCTCAGGTAGTTTGGTACACACGTACATGTAATTGGAGATTTAGTATATATTTAAGCATAAGAATCTTCTTTTCTTCCACTCGAAATATTTTAGATGATTACCCAACATTTTATTGAAGATAGAGTTTTTCTATGTACATGTAAGTGGAAGTGTTCAGGCATGCATAATTTAAAACTTTATTGTGATTTCTTTTATTCCTCTGAAAACTTTGGCACATCTATATGTTCTTTGTTTGTCTGTCTGGTCTACCAATTACAACTAATTTGTCTAATAGTTGACATTGTACATTGTTAGTTGGCGATGCCTGACCATAGTCTGATGATGAACGAAGATGGCCACAACTAATATGACTAACATATAAGCATCTTTGTACAATTTTCACCAACTGAAATAAATATTGACGATCCACCTAACAATGACATCTTACTTTCTATTATACATCTACAAGTCATCAAAGATGACTGACATTGACTGTTCGATAAGGAGAATAGAAACACTTGCTTTGGGCTAAACAAGAAAAAGAGTTGGATACACCAACATATCCATGAAGCAAGTTGCTTAATTTTACTCTGGAAATAGTAAATCACCAACTAATCCATCAAGCAAGTTACTTTGGGCTAACTTTTTCATTTCAAAGGACCACAATTCTCCTATCAAGTGATTCACGATCATCACCAACTACTTCAGTACCCTTCAGCAGATCATCCTCACCCATTTTGCTATAAATTTTTAACACTATAACTACCACGTAAAAGCCCATACTAAAAAAAAAAAAAAAACCAACAAAACATTTGTAAATTATAAATTTTTTATGAAGATGTGCATGCCCTCTAAGTTGGTAATGTGATCACCTCTTATTCTATGTTTTGGATGGCCACATAAAAGGTCCTCTATTTCAGACGACGACGACCAAAAGTCTTGCTATGGAGAAAAAAGGAGAACAATTTATTTGTCTAACTCAAGGACACAATGTGCATCAAAACGTGCCCTCTTTAGGCTAACTCATATTGCTTGTCGTGATAGTACACTCGTAAAGGACATTTCATCGAGAAGACCAAGACTTTAATGGACATAATGTACTTTTTGTCTAGAAAGTGAAGCAGAAGCGAAAGAGAGTAATTGAAAATAGACAGACTTTGCAAGATGCAAATTGGCTTTATTGCTTTGCTTTTCACATCCCTCCTCTTCCATCCCCATGTGAATGCCTTTATTTTTCCACTACTAGTAGAATTTCCCCACACGTTACATGCCATGCTTAAAATTGATTGGTACTATAATTTTCGTCCAATTCTTTTTTTCATGCTTAATAATACTGTGATTTTTCATTCAGTAATATCTCTTGTACTTGTCTATTAGAATTGTGTCTAAATTTTCATGTATCTTTTCAAATTTATGTTCTAGAAAAAAACAAAAAGAACTTAAGAAGGGAAAAGAAGAAGAAGCAAGAGTGATGTTACTCTTAAAGCGATTTAAGAGTTAAGAATAATGATATCGTAAGTACTTGAGCTCTAGTTTAGTTTACGATTGAGTACAGGAATAATTTTTTTTTTAATCAAGAACCTCAAATTTTCAAATTTGGCTCAATTTGAGGCATCGGTTAAATAACTTGTCATGTTATGTAATTTTGCTTATATGACTCACTTAATCAAGAAAAGTTAAACATAATAGTTGACATGGCTTCTTACCCTACAGATTGAGTGATTAGGAGAGAGAAAGTGCACTGACTTAGATGATATTAGCATTTAATATATCTTGGTTAACACGGTATTATATCAAAGTTTAAAACGAATTACTCATCTAATAGTTTTTTGGATTTTTGGATAATTTTTCGTAAAGTCATATACATACGTCAAAAGTATGCAAGTAGTAATGATGCTTTCTTGGGACAAAGCTATAACACTCTGTCATCCATTTAATTTTAGGTGCTTTTCACACGTACGTCAGTGGTCAGGGGAATCAAAATAAGATACTATTCGTCCACAAGTGCTTGTTTGGTAATACTAAGCAGAATTGCTCCAAAGGCTTCATGGATACCATATGCCTTTTTGTCTGGAAAATGAAGCAAAAGAGAAAAAGAGGTCATGGGAAAGCAACTTCAATAATTTCAGGAAGACCATGACTTTACTGGGCACAAATTGAAATTTGTTGCTTCGTTCTTCACATCCCTCCTCTTGCATCCCCATGAGAACGTCTCTTTTTTCCATTACTAGTAGAAATTCCATGCTTTATGTCTGGATTAATCTCTTTTACTTTTTCTTTTTTCAAATTTGTCTCAATTTGAGGCATCCGTTAAAAAATTGCTAGGTTGTAATGATTTTATTTGCAAGATATTGTCATCCATTTAATTTTGGTGCTTTTCACTGGTTTATGGTAAGTTATGTATTTTTTTTTTAAAACTTACAATAGTCAATTAAAATCGACATTGCTTGCAGTCGAGGCCTCTCTAGACCAAATTAGATTAGTGCATTTGACAATTTTTCTTTGTTGCATGTAAATTACATTTGGTTCAAGTATGCCAAGTTCTAAGTAATATTTGGAAACAATCAACCACAGAAATTGTCCATTTTATTCTAATTCCTAATTTTTAATTACATGTAATCTGAAAATATGTGCACAATGTATTTGTGTGTGTGTGTATATAAGTACCCGTGCTAAGCATCAGCTTATAATCTGTGTATACGTATTTTTTTTTAAAATTGAATCTTTCAATTTAGGAATTCATGAGCAACAGTTGTAATTGTTCACAACTTATGGAATTTTTCATATCTTTTTGCTTAGTTCTCTTTCATGTAAAGCAGAAGCGAGCTAATAGAGAGGAAAAAAAGAAAAAAACTATTTAGTCTTGGAACACCAAGACATTCTTAGTAACCTTATGATTTCAATGTCTTTATTTGATGTGTTATTGGTGAATATGCGATCAATGAAGGCTTTTACGTGGCAATTGCAATGCTAAAGAGCAAGATGGGCAACGAGCTGATGTAGTAATTGATGATCGAGAATTGCTTGATAGGAGAATTGTGGTCCTTTGCACGATTCTCCTATTCATAAGTGTGATGCCTAGAGTATATCTAGTACATTATACATTGTTAGCTAGCGATGCCTAACCCTTTTTCTTATCTAGCGACAAATGAAGCTGACCACAATTAATACGACTAACAAATAAACATCTTTGTGCAACTTGCACCAATTGAAATAAATGTTGATGATCCACCTAACATTGGCATCTTACTTTCAGTTATACATCTACAAGTCATCAAAGATTAGACTGTTCGACAAGGAGAACAAAAACATGTGCTTTGGGAAAAGTCAGGTACACCAACAAGTCCATGAAGCAAGTTGCTTAATTTTACTCCAAAAATAAGTAAATAATTCATAAATCACAAACTAATCCATCAAGCAAGTTGCCTTGGTTTAGCTTTTCCTTTCAAAGGACCACGATTCTTCTATCAAGTGATTCATGGTCATCAACAACTACTTCAACACCCTTTATCATATCATTACTACCCATTTTGTTGCAATTTTTTAGCACTATAGCTGCCACATAAAACCCTATATTTAAAAAAAAAAAAAAAAGCCAACAAAACATTTGTAAGTTATAATTTTTTTATGAAGATATGCATGCCTTCTAAGTTGGTCAAGTGAAGAAATATCAAATCGTATCCTTTGTTTTGGATGGCCACAAGAAAAGGCCCCTCTTTCAAACGATGGCCAAAAGTCTCGATTTAGAGAAAAATAAGAATAGTTGATTTATCTAACTCAAGAATACAATGTGCATCAAAACATGTTCTCTTCGGTCTAAACTCAAATTGCTTGTTGTGCTAGTATATTCATAAAGTACTTTTCATCGAGAAGACCAAGACTTTACTAGATATCATGCACTTTTTTTTTTTTTTGGACCTAGAAAGGGAAGGAAAAGTGAAAAGGAGCTAATGGGGAAGATGTAAGAGTTTTCCTAACGTGGACTAAATTAATTGATATTGTAATTTACTGTTTTTACGGTTATCGTAAAACAGGGTTGGTCTAAGGTGAGATAGAAGGTTTATTAATTACTCTAATATGGGCTGACTAGTGTGGGCCGAGTTGAGCCTGGCCCGTAATGAGAGGGACTGGTTGGAAACTCTATAAATAGTGCTCAAGTCTCTCCTCTAACCAAAATTTCTCACATGTATCCTCACCTAAGGGCGTTTACCTAACGCTACACGTGAGGGGGGGCCGCCTCATTGAGCCAGTGATACGGAGGGCAATAGAGGAGAAGGATTTGCGCGTGGAACATTGCGTTTCCGCTTCCGCTTCAAGAACAATGGGTCCCAGGTGCGTTAATCTTTTACTCTTTGGATGTGTTCTTGTTCTAGTTATGGAGATCTTTGGGTTGTGCAATTTGCGTCTAACATGTGGTATTAGAGCAACCATAACTCTAGAACTTGAACGCATAAAGGTTTTGCCATAATTTGTATGGATTAGCCCTAATTAGTACGGATTTTGCCATAATTTGTGATTTTCGAGATTTTTTGTTCAATAAAAATAAAATTAAATCACAAATTCGGATTGGGCTCGACGAGACGAGCAAGACGGTCGGCAGCGCGTCACCGGAGGAGGTCGCACGCGCCCCCACGCGCGGCCACGCGCCGCCTGGGTGTCGAACGCGCGCCACGCGTGAGCTCCATGCGCCGCACACTCAGGCGGCGCGTGTGGGCGCGTGGAGGCTCCGATCGGCGTGTGGCTGGTGGCGTTGGACTCGTATGGTGATTTCCTATCTCGTGGTATATTTATTTTATTTGTTTGATGGTTTTATGGATGTAAAAATACATGCGGAACCCTAAATACGTGTATTTTTAGTGTATTTTTGCGTATTTTTCTTGTATTTTCTGTGATTTTGGAAATACAGGTGATGGGTTACTAGTATGTTATCACATATAATCATTATAAAGGTGTGATTCATCAATAAAAATCAAACTTTATTGTGAACTGAAGCTAGTTTAATGAGATACAATCAGTATGTGATAGTATTTGAGCTATGTATTGATCTAATGAGAAACAGTAAAAGTTATGAAACTTTTGTTATTCAAGCATACTCCTTGACACGCTGGTAATTTTTGAATGATGGACATATTAAGAACTCGTGACCAAACTGATTGTCCCGATTAATACATCTGCTGAATGTGGGTAATGCATGTCAATTAAGTTACTGCATATTGTACATGAACTCATTTGGTCACTTATTAATGTCTATCAAGTTGAATATTTTTTAAAGTTAAGGAGTATGACAACATTTATGCGGAGCAATAGTATCTACTGTTAAATTTTAGATATTTGGTTCTCTGGTTTGACTCAATTAATAGGCCACGGTTGAAGTAATGATATTTATTACCTAAAATTAATTAATAAATCAGTTGTTGGTCTTGGAGTCATTTTTGCCTTATGAATTCATGAGTGATAATGGATCAGCTGTCAAGCTTGTCAATTTGGTGCACCCTGTATTACAATTGATGTTAATTTGTGAGAGATATTATAGATCAGCATTCTTTTTATGTTGTTCTGGTAATATGTAATAGGGGTGCATAAGAGATGTTTTATTCTCTGTTATGAAAAGTTTCTTATGTTACTGTGATCAATACATATATATATGATTATTTTTTTATTAATGAATAAAGCAATGTAATTAGCATGATATGTAATTTTGGTGATATGATGCCCCTATCACTAAAGTTAAAATCACATATATATGGTGTATGTGAGGAGTAAAGCTTATGTCCCTGGTATGAGAGAATTTCAATGATTCAATTGAGTAGTGATCACCAAAGTGGCACGCTTGATTGTGTTTGAGAAATTTCGGTCTCGTATGATGATTGGGATGTCTCCTGATCTAATGTGTAATCATACTCCCAAAGGAGGTGATTGTGTATTAGTTTATGGAGGGATACATGATAGTGTGGTGGAGGAGTGACTGATTCTAGTGATTCATATGCCCAAAGGTGATAAATTCACGAAGAATTGGAACATATTCTCATAACCCTTATCATGTGGGAAGTGTACAATTGCATGTCATGTATTATGCCCAAAGGTGATTATGTGACTTTGCATGTAACTCTCTGGATGTGTACTTGTACGTCAAGTTACACAATGCTCACATGATGCTAATTATATACATTGCTTGTTTTTCAGTTACCTTTTCTGTAATTAATAACTTCATTATTATTGAGGTTTTTACTGCTTCAAATTTTAAGTTGTGGACATATGATTTGTTGCTTAAAAAAAAGAGCAATTCAATTTGCTTACTGTCCATGAAGTGTTCCATTCTAGAACACTTGAAAAGAGGTTTGCCTACATACTGCACTGTTATGAGATGATGAAAGCCTTAGTTGCTTGAAATTATATCTTATCTGATATTGAAATTAAGACATATCTACAAAGATTGTGTTTAAGTCCTAATGACATATATATCTTGTATATGATTAAAAGGTTGTCAGGCTTAACAGTGGCCTTGAGTATTTTGGCAAATATGATAATGCGAAATAGCTTAAATGGTCATTTGTCAAATACTTGTTAGATTTTGGGGTGGTAACTTAATTACTATGTCTGAAAATCCTGACAAAAGATTCACTCAAAATTATTGTGTATCTTACTTAGATTATTCAAAAGGGTATTGATTGTAAGACAAGAATTATGGAATCACATACTTCTAAATTTCTATAGTTCGACGTAATTGTAGAGGATAGCTACTCTCAGACTATTAAGGATAATAGTGTGATGGAAGATCACTGTGTCTTTGTCTTTACCTATATAGATAATTATGGAATCTCCTGTACCATAAACTAAACTTGTTGAGGTTCAAGGTACTATTCTTGATATAGTTTATAATGAAATTTCTTAAATCTCTCAAGTGCAGAATGAAGTGGTGGTAACTTTATTAAGAAGATTTGTTAGGGAAAGACGATAAGTTATTCCATTAGACTATATAGTCTATTTGTGAGGGCATGACTATAATATCCACTACATGGTTGATTTAGCGACATAAATAAATGTTGTTTCTTATCCTCAATCAAGTGTGTGATTAGATGCCATAAAAGGTGATATATAATCTATGAAACATGTTTGGAAACTTACTGACTTATCTAAAGATCACAAGTTTATTAGTTGCAAATTGGTGTACAAAACTAAAAGAATTTCAAAGAAAGATTGTGGAATTTAAAGCTAAATTGGTAACTAAAGTTTTAACTCTGAAAGAATTGAGGATTGTTTATAATGAAGAAATAACTATTTCTTTTAAAAGATTCTTTCAAAGTTAATACGGTATTAATAGTTTATTTATTTATTTATTTATATATGGAGTTACGCCAAATAGATACAAAATCTATATTGTGCAATTAGATGATTTTGTAGTAGATTCAAGTAAACTTGTGTGTAGACTGAAAAGTTCTAATTCATGGTCTTAAGCAAGTTTCCAGACAATATTATTAAAGTATCATAGTGTTGTTATTTTTGGTTCAATTGGGAACAAAGTAATTCAATATACTACAAGGTCAGTGGGAGGAAATTTATTTTTTCTCATACTCTATGTACTTGATATTTTGCTTACAAGTTGTGACTTTGAGATATCTTATATCATTTGTATTGAAGTCTGTAAGGATTGTTTTTGCCATATTATATTAGATTTTCTCGGAGGATATTTGCTGATTGTATATTGGAAATATTCAATATACATCATTGCAAACCATGAATTGCTCTTGTTGTTGTCCTTATTTAAATATTGAGAAAATCTAATTAAAGGGAGTACCTTGTGTCAGTGCACTTAAAAGTATAATGTATGCTCGAATTTGCACTAGACTAAATGTTGTTTTTGTGACGGGACTTCTAGGCAGATATCGATCAAATCCAGGACATGATCACTAGGTTGCTGTCAAGAAGATTTTAAGGTACTTAAAGAAGACAAGAGATTATATGCTAATTTATAAACATGTTCAATTCTTGCAGTTAGTAGGGTATTTAGATGTAAACTTTGCTGGCTGTTCTGATGACATGACATCAATAACGGAATACATATTTATGTTAGTAGTAAGTGCAGTAAATAAAGTTCTATGTCATCTTCTACTATGTAAGCAGTGTTAGTAACATTCTTTTAGGCTGTTACTTGGGCTTTTAGGCTCCAGAACCTCATGAAGGAGTTGATCGTTTTAACTTTATAGATAGATCCATACGATTATGTTGAGATAACAAATGTGTAGTATTATTTATTTACTACAGAGGTCTCAATGGGTCTAAATATATGGTGGTAAGATATTTTTTGACCATAAAGAAACGGTACAGAAATGTGACTTATAATATAACATATTTTCACAGATGATGTGGTTGCAGATCCACTAACTAAAGGCCTACACCCATGTGTATTTTAGTAACATATCGTTAACATGGGCTTAGGAGTATCTTCGGATACTGTTGTTTAGTGGGAGCTATTATGGCTTTATCTGATAAAGTTCACATCTGTGATTCGTTACACTTAGTAACGGTTTGATATGTATCAACTTTTGCATTCAATAAAATATTTTTGAATGTATTGTTATTATGTTGAATACATATTGATAAAGTCTCAAGGGATTGTATAAACCTTGAGTGAAGGCTAGGGGCATCCGGGCATCCGGTTATTAGCCTTGTGCATATGTCTTGTGATACATAAAGAAAGGTTAACCATAAGGACAAGACATATGTGGGTTCATTGGAACCATAAAGCATTCTCTTGTGGCACAAGTTTTTGTGACATCTAAGGTAAGAGAATGGTGACTGACAAATGGGATTTCTCTATGAGAGACGTTATCCATTTGACACACTACCATATTGAATCTATATCAATAAAGTTGAGAACATTCGTGACCATGGAAGGCTCTGTGTGTATACACACAGTTACCGCCATGATTCGGTGTTTAAGACTTTATGGGATAGGATTGACTATTAAGAATTATTTCTGGACCAAATGTGCGCACATACGGTACGCTTTCAATTAATATAGTCCAAGTGGGAGAATGTAAGAGTTTTCCTAACGTGAACTAAATTAATTGATATTGTAATTTACTGTTTTTACGGTTATCGTAAAACATGATTGGTCTAAGGTGAGATAGAAGGTTTCTTAATTAGTCTAATATGGGCTGACTAGTGTGGGCCGAGTTGAGCCTGGCCCGTAATGAAAGGGACTGGTTGGAAACTTTATAAATAGTGCTCAAGTCTCTCCTATAACCAAAATTTCTCACATGTATCATCACCTAAGGGGCGTTTACCTAACACTACACGTGAGGGGGAGCCGCCTCATTGAGCCAGTGATACGGAGGGCAATAGAGGAGAAGGATTTGCGCGTGGAACATTGTGTTTCCGCTTCCGCTTCAAGAACATTGAGTCCCAGGTGCGTTAATCTTTTACTCTTTGGATGTGTTCTTGTTCTAATTATGGAGATCTTGGGGTTGTGCAATTTGCGTCTAACAGAAGAAACTTTAACCAATCCCAGGAAGATCAAGATTTTCCAGGCACAAATTGGCTTCATTGCTTCAATTTTCACATCCCTCATCTTCCTCCCTAGGTCAATGTCTCTTTTTCCATTTAGAGTAGACTCTCACACGTTACATGCCCTGTTTAAAATTAAAAATACTATAAATTAGTATAAGAAGGAAGCTAAAAAGGAACCCAAAAAGATCTTTCAATGGCCATAGGTGAATCAGTCGGTGTAGAGTCAATCAAGGGTTATGTTGAAGCAAAATGATAATGAGTTAATGGAGAGAGACAACTTTAAGGTCCCGAAGACCAAGACTTCATCTACCAAAGGGTGTAAACAAAGACCAAGACTTTTAACGATGCTTTCTGTCCACAAGTGCTCTGTTCATGTACATAAACCATACACTCGGGAAGACCAAGACTTTACTGGACATCAGGTACTTTTTGCTAGAAAGTGAAGCAGAAGCAAAAGAGAAAAAATGAAAAGGACAAAGACTTTGCAGGACAGGACGCAAATTGGTTTTGTTGGTTCACTTCTCGCATCCCTCCTCTTTCATCCCCACGTGAAAGCCTTTGTTTTTCCATTACCAGTACAATTTCCCCACGCGTTACATGCCATGCTTAAAAATCGACCCACCAAAGTTTTCGTCCAACTTTTTTAATGCTTGATCTTACTGTGATTTTTTATTCAGTAATTTCTCTTGTACTTGTCTATTAGAATTATTTCTAGATTTCCATGGTTCTTTTGAAATTCAGGTTCAATAAAATAAAATAAAATAAAATAAGTAAAGATAAAAAGAAAAAAAGAAAGGGCAAAAAGTTAAAGAAGGAAAAAATAAAATAAAAGCAAGAATGGGGCAAGAGAGCGCACCACCGTCCCTCGGCCACTGGCAAGCCGTTGCCATTAGCAGCGCTGCTAATAGACAACATTTTCCTAAGATATTATTCCTAGAGCGTTTTCAGAGCTAAGAATAATGACGTCATAAGTACCTAAGCTCTTGTTCAATTTACAATTGAGAACCTAGACTTTTTTTCTTTCAATCAAGAACCTCAATTTTTCAAATTTGGGTCAATTTAAGGCATCGGCTAAATAACTTGTTATGCTATATGATTTTGCCGTGTGACTCACTTGCCCAGCAAAAGTCAAACATAATAACTAATGTGGCTCCTAATCTTACAAATAAAGTGATGAGTAGTGAGAAAGTGTGCTGAGTTAGACAATATTAACATCCAATATATCTTAGTTGATGTGACAACATATCAAAGTATAGAATTGAATTAGTCATTGTATGATATATTATGGATTTTTTGGATAACTTTTCGTAAAGTCATATACATTTGTCAAAATATTTAAGTCGTAATGACGCTTTCTTGGGACAAGGCTATAGCACTCTGGCATTCATTTAATTGTGGGTGCTTTTCACAAGCACGTCTTTGGTTAAAGGAATTAAAATGAAGTACTTTTGGTTTGTTTCGTAATATTCAGAGAACATCATCAGAGAATTTATTGCATATTGCGTGCTTTTTTGTCTGGAAAGTGAAGCAAAAGTGGAAAAGAGCTAACTGGATGGAAACTTCAATAGATGCCGGGAAGACCAAAGACTCTGGCCATGTGAATGTCTTGCTTATTGTTACTAGAAACACTTCCATGTGTTATATCAGGATTAATCTCTATTTTTTTCTTTTTAAATTTTGCTCAATTTGAGGTGTCGGTCAAATAAATTGCTATGTCGCAATGATTTTGTTGACATGATTCACTTAACCAGGAAGCTGGGTGTTGAGAAGAGAGTGTGTGCATTGGCTTAGACAATCTTAACACGGAATGTCTCTGCTGACATGGTAACATCTCAAAATACCATATGCCAATGTGAACATTTAATAGCTATTTAATAGCGTTGGCATCATGTTAACGTTTTCCATCCGCAATTTTAACAAAAACCTCATGTTGGCCCACATTTGAGAAATTGAGGTAATTGATTAAACGAAAAAAAAAAAAGTTTAAGAACAAGATTGCAAAAGGGGTAATAGTTCAAGTACTTAAGATATCATTGTTCCAAAGATTTAATCATACAATTATTGGTTTTGGTTCTAATCTCACACATACTTTTGTTTATGCAATATTTGTTCTACAAACTTATCCTCTAAATTCATTGTTTGGTCTCCCTTTAATAATTTTCTTTTGTGAGATTATTCATTATCTCATGTGAAAAATAATGAGAGATGGTCTTGTTAATTTAACACGCCAAAAAATTTCAAGGGCTAAATGTCAAGCATAGGGGGGAGACTACAAAGTTCTCAATGTCGATTTCCTTTAGATTTTCTTCATTGGATCATAAAAATCATTCACTTGAAAATTTTTAGTGGATTATCAAACATTTAATTGAATAAAAACTTTTTTCTTTATACTTGATTTTCTTTTGGTTGGATATCATATTAATAATGTTATCATCACATGAAACTGTGCGGGCACATATAATTTAAAACCTTGCTATGTTTTCTTTACCAGTCAAATCTAATTTGCCTAAATAATTTTTTTGTAGATAATTTGTTACCAATTTTCAAGAGATCAATTGATATGATAGCAAGAGACAAAATTGATACCACAAACTTTATATCGGAGGCCAATATAAACAGGTAACGACTACTTAATAGCATTGATGTCATATGGACATTTTTGTTCATGATTAAATGGAGGTCTTGTGTCAACCCACATTCGAAATGTCAAGGTAGTTGATTGAATGAAATAAACCTTAGATACTTGACAGCCAGTTCACTGGTAAGAAATTTCATGTACCTTGCGACTGGTTTATTTCAGTCAAATTTGAATATTTTTGGAAGCCATAGATATAGAATGAAATTGATGGGGTTCCATTTATGGAGTTTTTGTTTCAACAACCCACGTGTAAATTGAATAAGTGCCTCCTCTTGAGTGTCTTTTTCTTTTCCTTATTCAGCCAGATACCTAATGCTGGATATAGGGCACAATCAAATTATATATATGCCAAAAAATATTGTTTATATATACAAGGCGATTGCTAATGATTGTTGTAAAGTTATTACATATTTCAACAGTTTTGAAATACTCAGTCATCCATTTAATTTTGGTGCTCTTCACTGGCATTATGGTCAGTATTGTATATGTTTTTTTTTTCCCTCTTTTAATAGTCAATAACTTCACGGATTAAATAATTTTTTTGTGAAAAAAGAAAAATGGAAAATCGATATTGCTTGCAATTGAGGCCTCCATGTACCAAATTAGATTAGTGCATTTGTCATTTTTTTTTTTTTTTTTTATGTAGGCGCTCATATTTGGTTCAAGTATACCAAGTTATGAGGTTTGAGGACATTTGAAAACAATTAACCATAGCAACAGTTCATTTTATGCTAATTCCTTATTTTTAATTAGATGATATCTGAAAATATGGATATTCATATGTCTAGATCTGTGCGTAGCATGGATATGGACGGACATTAGTAATTTTCATATTTTAGATTTCATAATTAAAGGATCTTATTAATTGGGTCAAATTCAAATATATTTTATATTTCAAAACAAGATTTTTACTCACTTTATTATTTTTCTTTTTTTATTCATAAATTTTAGAAAAATGGAAATGTAAATAATGTAATGTATGTATGTATATATTGATACCCATTTACGCATGGGCATATAATCATTGTGTATTTACTTTTAAAATTAAATCGTTCATTTTAGGAATTCATGAGCAACAATTGAAATTTTCCAGAACTTATTGAATTTTTTCTATCTTTTCGCTTAGTTCCATCTTATTTAGAACAAGAGTTAGCTTCATCACGACGGGCATTTCACAACGTTCGAGCTCATCTCTGGAAATTTCAGCGAGGGGCTCAACTTTAGCAGCACAAGTGACGACCGCAAAGTTCAAGCCTTCCTTTTTCCCTTTGGCTCCACGAACACAGTTCTGTTGATCAACCCCCTTTGCTTTAATGTCGCTAGAACAACTTTTAGAAAAAGAGATGGGCCCCTTGTCTGCCATTATTGGTAAAAGGAGATAAGAAGAAAACAAAATAAAGGTGAAGCGCGCAAGCTTGAAGGAGATGGAGATGGTGAGGAAGGGGACCCGAAATTCGGAATAATTTCGCCCTTTTTGCATTAGAATTGGGAAAGGGGTCTTCCCATCTTCACACCAAAGGCAACCCAAACCAGGTAAAAAGGCTAAAGTTCCTCGGCGGTAGATGCTTCCGAACCAGCATTCTATTTACATACCTTTCCTTTGAGATGAAGCAAGAAACGATGCTGGACCTCTTGGCAAAACATATTTCTTGTACCTTAACTCAGTAGGAAGGAACAACGAATGTCGCATTACTAATGGTGTGAGGAAGATAACAGATGCTGTCCTAATTCTGTGACCTTTTGTTCCAATGGAGGAGGATCTTCCTTATAGCGAAGCTATACCAAATATGTCAAGTAATGATGTTGCTTCTACTTATTTGCTAGAGCAGTTCACAAAACAAATGTGATGTTGCAATGATACAGCAACTTTCAGAAACAATGATCAGCAGATCCCTACTGATGGCCTAATCCAAGTCATTACCACTTTCTTGGAGTGCTCTCTTAAGAGGTTGGAACATGTCATAACAATATTAATGTCACATTAGCAGACGTGTTAGCTATATTTTCTTGGGAAAATGATACAAATGGTCACTGACGTTTAACCCAACGTATAATATAGTCTTTAAACTTTAACTCAATGGGCAATATTGTCCTTAAATTTTTCATTTGTTCAATTTGATTCCTAAACTTTTTGCATATGTTCAATTTAGTCGTTGGATTGTCCCTAAACTTGAATTAATGGAGGAATGATATTGACCATTTTCATATAAATGGACAAGAAGATAGTTTTACTTAATAAAACTAGCAAAAGTGCATATTAGTTGCATTTAAAGATTAACATCCAAAAGATTTTGCAAAATTTAAATTATTAATTCATAAAATTTATTTATACAATATGAGGAAATTGTATCCATGTATATTTATGTGGAAAGAGAGAAACATATCAACATTTGAATTTTTTGGCAAAATTTTTTTATAAGACAAAAAAAAATCAAATATTTAAGATCAAATTATATGAGAGAATATATCAAAATTATTGATGTACATATTAAGCAAGGTGATGCTGATTCCATCACTTTACACATAATCCAACACCAGAGAACTCAAGTTTGTTGAATAGAACCCGAAAGAAGGAACCAAGAAAGATCTCTCCAATGGCCATGAGCGAATCAGTCCACTGTAGAAGTTATGGGAAAGCAAAGTGATGATGAGCAAATGGAGAGAGAACCATAAAGTTTGAGAAGATCAGGACTTTCACCTACTAAAAATGCCATTTTCATACAAGGACTTTCAGATGATGTTTTTTTTTTTTTTGTGGAAAGTGAAGCAAAAGTGATAGAGTGATGGCATGAAAGAAACTAATATATTACAAGACCAGAACTTTGCAGGCCATTTGATTGTGCACATCTTTTGATGGTGGGAAAGAAACTTTAATAGATTCCAAAAAGACCAAGACTTTTGCACATTTTTATGTTAGTGGGAAAGAAACTTCAATAGATGTCAAGAAGACCAAGACTTTGTATGTCTTTCTTGCCATTAACAATAGAATTTCTAGGCACTACAAGTCTTGCTTAAAATTAACAATGCCATAATTTTCCTCCAATTCTTTTCGGGTTTAATCATTTTGGGATTTTTTCATTCATTAATCTCTATTGTATCGCAAAGTGATGATGAGCAAATGGAGAGAGAACCATAAAGTCTGGGAATATCAGGACTTTCACCTACTAAAAATATCATTTTCAGACAAGGACTTTCACCTACTAAAGATGTCATTTTCTTTTTTTGTGGAAAGTGAAGCAAAAGTGAAAGAGTGATGGCAGGAAAGAAACTAATATATTCCAGGAAGACCAAGACTTTGCACGTCATATGATTGTGCACATCTTTTGATGGTGGGAAAAAAACTTTAATAGATTCCAAGAAGACCAAGACTTTTGCGCGTTTTTATGTTAGTGAGAAAGAAACTTCAATAGATGCCAAGAAGACCAAGACTTTGTATTTTTTCTTTCCATTAACAATTTTTATGCACTTTTTTTTTGCTTAAAATTAACAATGCCATAATTTTCCCCCAATTTTTTAGGTTTAATCATTTTGGGATTTTTTCATTCATTAATCTCTAAATTGTTTGCAAAGTGATGATGAGCAAGTTTTTTGGAGAGAGAACCACAAAGTCCGGGAAGATCAGGGTTTTTCACCTACTAAAAATATCATTTTCAGACAAGGACTTACATTTGCCAAAGATGTCATTAACCCTTTTTTTTTTTGTGGAAAGTGAAGCAAAAGTGAAAGAGTGATGGCTGGAAAGAAACTAATATATTTCAGGAAAACCAAGACTTTGCACATCATTTGATGGGGGGAAAGAAACTTTAACAGATTCCAAGAAGACTAAGACTTTTGCACGTTTTTTTGTCAGTGGGAAAGAAACTTCAATAGATGCCAAGAAGACCAAGACTTTGTATGTCTTTCTTGCCATTACGAATAGAATTTCTAGGCGCTACAGTCTTGCTTAAAATTAACAATGCCATAATTTTCCTCCAATTCTTTTCGGGTTTAATCATTTTGGGATTTTTTTCATTCATTAATATCTATTGTATATTTCAAATTTGAGTTCAACAAATAAAAAGAAAAAAGCAAAGAGAAAAACTGACAAGAAGAAAGAGCAAAAAAGTTAAAAAAGGAAATAAAGAAGGAAATGGGCAAGATAGAGCACCATTGAAGCATGGCCACGGCGTGTTGTTGCCGTTAGCACCGCCACTTTGGTGACTATTTCCAACTTTGCCACCTTATAAGTTACAATGACCTTTGTAGACAACATTTTTCTTGAGATGTTTTTCTTAGAGTGGTTCAAAAGTTGAGGATAAGGACATCCTAATTATCAAAAAATTTGCTTGTTTTACAATAGAGTACCTAAATTTTCTCTTTATAATCAAGTATCTCACTTTTTCAAATTTAATACAATTTGAGGCATTCTCTAAATGAATCGTTGTGATGTCATATGATTTTGGTTCCATGATTCGCTCACCTCACATATTGAGTGATGTGGAGAGAAAAAGTATTGACTTAAATAATCGTAGCATCTTATATATCTCGGCCAATGTGGCAGCATATCAAGATATTGTAGGAAACATTAATGTGGGCAATTAACAACTATTTAACAACATTAGTATGATATCAACATTTTGTGTTAGTGATTTAATAGAGGACTTAACCTATATTCGAAAAATTGAGGTAATTGACTGAATGAAATAAAATTTTGGTATGATTACAAAAAGGGTAATAATTTGGATACTTGTGCGTCATTATCCAATAATTTATCTTTCTTTTTTTTACATGATATTCATGTGAAAAAGAATATTAAATAGTTTTGTCAATTTCAAGCCCATTCAATGTTGATTTCCTCTATATGTCAAGCCCATTCAGAGACTATAATGTTCTCAATGTTGATTTCCTCTATATTTTTTGCAATCATTCAATCATAAACCATTCCTGCCCCTTTTTCTTGGCCAATTCCACTACTTTCCCTTTCATCTATTCACCCAAAACTCAAAAAGCATGCATAGGTGGTTTGGCCTAAATCAATTTGAACTAGTTTGAAAATGTACCGATTTTCAAAATTGGATCTGCCTAATTTTAGAATCCCACGGGTATAGAACTAGGCTTTTGGCTACTATTGCACATGAAAGGACTCAAGCACTCAATACCATGGATCACCAGCATTTCAGTTTACAACCAAGGCCGAACGATTCATGTGTTCATGGGCAATTGACGGCATTACATATCTATAATCATTTGCGCCAAACACAATCACCATTTCACCCCAAGTCCAATCGCTTGGACCGCAAACTGGCACCCTAACTGGTTCTCCGACTAGCCTAAGTTTGAAAACATTGGTGCCAAGTTTTCTATCCCTTCTTAAAACAAGTAGATAACGACCATCTTATATGAATTGAGTTGTAATTGACGCAATACTTTTGCCACATAACAAAAGACGATAGCTAAGTGATTATAACTAATAATCATTGATGCTCCTTTTTCTCCTTGATTATATTAGATTTGGAAATTCTTTGTATTACTCCAAATGAGGTTGATGCTCAACTTCCATGGTACATTACTCATATCGTTACTCTAGTTAGAGCTATGACTGATGCTTGACCTTTCCCTTAAAAATTTCGTATTCAATGGTAAGTCTTTGCTTTGGCATCGCACAGACTTCAATTTAAGATGCTAATAAATCCTAGTCAAGGGGGAAAGGTTAACATCTACCGCTCTTAGGATCCTTATATGCTATTAGGAACTTCATCAAATGGCATGCTATCGAGAGGTCGTAGGACTTTGTCAGGCTTAAGAAGAGATCTAATTGCCCCAATCAAAAGAAATAAAATCTATCAACCATTGGATTTTGTTATAAAGCAAAAAACCAGAAAATGAAGCAATGCAATATATTTAGTTACAAAGTAGCAGTTTGATTTGTCACATACAATTTTTGGATATCATGGTTTTTATGAGCACGAGAAGAAAACTAGTCACAACATTTGGAAGCAAATTACTTATCATCATCTCTAGTGAGTTTGCTAGGAATTTTCTTTTGATAAGCAAAATAAATTTACTGCACAATGGCATCAAGCAGATGCTAGCCCATGTAACAAATCATAAACGCAGTTCATGTTATGAGGTATAAGAAAGAATGCACATTAGTGATGTCATTGTCACACAACCAAAAGCCGTGGAAAGCCATCTATCATTTTAAAAAAAAAAACCAGTCTTGCTATTTAAAAAGGCTCTTGTATTTCACAACCAAACAGTAAGCTATTGAAGTGAATCAACCATGAACACAGCCCAACATAAACAAGGAGTAATAGAAACTACTTACTGTTTGATGTTGGGTTCTAAAATCCAACAAAAGGAAGTTCTATAGTAGAACCCAAAAAAAAGGAATGTGCCATAGATTCATGGAGAATTTAAACAGAAATTACAAGACCTACGAAACAAGCAATTGGATAGAAAGCAAATGAAAGTATGTTGCAGAAGGCAGTCTTACACATTGTGGACCTGAATATCCATGCACACTGATGAACAAGGCATTACTGCAGGGTGAGCTCGGCATCTAATTTGTAACAACAAGAGAGAGAATGTCAATCATCACAGTAGCTCAGGCTGTGTTCTCCATGATAGCTACTACCCAATCATCTCTTTGACCCAACAATTGAGATTCAAATGCATGGTGGCAAGTTCATCTTCAGAATAGTAGATTAGTATAGCCCCACTCATTAAGTCAGACCAATAAGTGAGAATGAACTAGTCATTGTAAATAGACTGCTTGTGATGTCCTTGCTGGCATCAAGATGAGCTGAGAGTTGCCAAAAGCATTATCCGCACATTCTTTCTGAATCATTGATTTCAAGAGTTCCAGTGGCAATTTTTAGGACTAACAAGGAATGAGATGGATCAGTCCACTATTAATTAACTTGGTTTATAGATGTAAGAAGAGTTTGTCTAATTAAATATGTACAAAAACTTGAAACTTTGAACTCGTGAAGAAGAAGATTGGAAAGCAAGTTATCTTGACAACTCAAATAAGAACATATGACCTTAAAATGAATCATAAGCTTGTATTTATTGTCAATTTCATGTATATCCATGAAGGAGTTGTCTCCAACTGCAATATCCTCCAATTCACTGATGGCTTCTATTTGGTTAAGCTGCATAGCAATGCCTCCATCCTTAAAGCTACCCTCTATAAAATCATTATCTTCCTTATCTGATAAGTCCACAAAAGTTTCTATCTTTATCTTCCTCCCCGTATAACCAATAAGGCTTAGGACCTTTTCCTTCCAAATAACGAGTGGATGTTACTGAATCAGCTCTGCACCTTCATAAGCTCCTATGAAGAAAACACTAAACCTCTTTCCCCTCTCAGAGACATAGAAAACGCCATAATGCTTCAACGGGAGTCTCATCAGCTTCTGAGGCATCATAAATTCTTGTCGAAAGTGCACGAGGTGATTGGTTACCAAACTCTTTTCCATTGTGAAGCTAAGTAACTCGTGCATTGTTGCAATGGCTCTCTTATTGAATTCTTTCAATCCAGCTTGAAGGCCACATGCATAAGCATAAGGAGTCAAGTAAGGCCTTTTCTAAAAGTGCTCAATCTTCCCTCCATATCTACACACCTTGTAACTGGCAGGAAACTTCAAGGGGAAAAATAGGGAAAGCAACCCTGGAGTATGAAAAGGCAAATTCTAATACCCTCAATATGGGCTTCTCCAACTCTGTGATAGCCCAAGCAAGATTCCACTCTATGAGCTTGAGATAATCAACTTCATCTGGAGATTTAACCACTTTGAAGGGCTGCAGATACTCATGTACCCACTTGCTCCTAAAATCAACTGACAAACCAAACTCTCTCTTGAAATGAGCAATTTTGTCCAGTGGAAGCCGTTTATCAGCTGACATCATCAGCATCCTAGTCACGTATTCAGCAGCTTTGCCAGAGTGTTCCCTAATCAATTTCTCCTCTTCCTCTAACAAGTCTTCAGCTTCTTTAGTCATTCCACACCACAATACCCCCTTCCGATCCTTACACAACTCAAACAGTTTCAGCGACTTCCGGATAAAATCCACTATCCCGTTTGGCTTGGGTATAGATCCATCGACCTCACAGGGATTATCATCTCGGTTTCCTTCTTCAACATTTCCATCAAAACGAACACCTTTGACACCACTTTAGGCTTCTCAGTGGCAATTTCGAGATCAGGGACCCTCATTGTCCTTGCTCCTATCTTGCACTCTCTTGCTGGTGGTCATGAATCTACACTACGACCAGTTAAGTAAAATCTCTCCAACACTCCAGTTTCTTCTCAGGGTAGGCGAAGCACTAGCTACGGTTTTACCAATGATTTGAAGACGGGTCATGTCAAGATGGTAATGCCTCGCTCCAAATCCAAGAAACAAGCCCAAGAAAAGCAAATGCCTCTCAATTAGGACAAACATCGAACGGCTTACGTGCAATGGAACTAGGAACAACAAGAGCCCAAGACAAAAACATCCGAGAAGATCACCGTAAATGCGCGATTACCAACTCTCTCGGATCACTTGATCAGCATCAGTCTTGACTTCGACAGAAGCTGGTTGGGATTTCAGGCGGGGCTTGTGCGGAGAACGAAGAAGAAGAAGAAGAAGCGAGGCGCGAAGAAGAGGAACGTGCGGTATAGACGGAACGGATTGTCGTTTTGGGCTTTGCGGTTCTCGTCGTGGGAGGGATGATATTTTGATTTAATAATTAAAGGAGCTTGCGGGTCTTATAAATAGCGATATTCTTGTGTGTATATGTTTTTTTTTTTTTAATGTAAAATTGAGGCGTTTGAGATTACATCAAAAATCTGATTTAAGATCATAATATAGTTTAGTTAAAAAAATGAACCATATCGAAATAAAAAATTATATCTCGTAATTCGTAAATAGCAGAACATTTGCTCTCATTATGCACAAGTTCAAAAACTTACGTAAAATGACAAATTTTTTAGGAAAAATATGAGAAAAAATATGTTGAAGATTACTAATGGTTCTGTATTTTAAGTCTGATTTGCCTATTTTTGTAAATTGGAGTCGAAAGGGTTTGATATTAAATGTGCTCCGTGCTTAACAAAAGAAAACACATGCTTCATGTTCATCACCTTTTATTGAATCACCAAGTTACAAATTTTAGGGTGTGTGTCGACCTAGGTGTAGTACAATCAAACTGGTCACAAGTAAGTTCTTAGCAAGCCATTCTGAATAACTTAATTGTTCATTGATATTTGCATGATTCTATAAATGATAAGCATGGAATTTGAACATAATGCAATTAAACCAAGTATTGACCATGGTATAGATGAATTATTTTCCTTTTCCAATAACTTAATTCAGTCCAATTTAAGAAAATCACAAGCGGAACAGGATTAAGACGAATATAAAGCCGAGCTAAATAGAAAACTGAGTTATTTAATGCGAAAAAACTAAAATTCAAACCAATATTTTCTTTAAAAAAAAAAAAGAAAAATAAGCCGAGAGCCATTCTTCCCCGTTTACCGCCTCTCTCTCTCTCTCTCTCTCTCTCTCTCTCTCTCTCTCTATGTAAGATTGCCTCCAATTTCCGATCGTTTCCAAAATCCGCAGAAAAATTCGAAAGTCTTTTCCCCAGTGCAATCGCCGGCAACGATGATTCTGAGTTTCGTCTCGTGTTCACTCATTGATGTTCAGAGCCAAAGAGCAGAAGATCGTGGAACGAGAGGACGTCGACGACGGAGCAGAAGACCTGCTCGAAATGATCGACAAACAAACGTAAGTTACGGCAGAACAGAGTGTAGGCAACTCCTCTTTGTTCATCTGATCGCTTTCGTAATGAGTTACAGTGCGTCCTTTGATTCTGAGATGATTATCGTGATTTTCTGATCCATGTTCTGAAAGTTAAAATTAAGATGCAAATGGTTCGATGAAGCTATGGCTGTGATTATCGTGATTTACGTCTCGAGCTCTCTCTCGAACTTGCTGTGATTTCCTGCGCGTGCAGTAGTTCTCACTTTTCAGTTTTTGTCTTCTGACCATACGAGAGCAATTCCAGCCTTCCTTATGTTACGTGACCTTGGAATTGCGCCATCGTACGTCTTATTTTCCATGTATTCGTCACGTAGCTGGATTAATAACGAATGTCCCAAGCTTAATTCATCAATAAAGACTGTTGGAACGCTAGATTGTCATTGATCATTTAGGAAATGCTTTTGTCCTGACGTTCTACATTCACCAGAAAACATAGAGTTTAACACGATGGTTGAGCTCGAGTCTTCGTTGAAGGATGATTCTTGTTCGCTCAAATCCAGCAAAGTGAAGAATAATGTGGAGAGAATCGACTACTGGAAGCCAAGCCCTTGATAAGCTTTTAGGCGGTAACAGACTTTCTTTTGCAGACTGTGTGTCTTTCTCTCCATGCATTTCAACGAAAACAAATTTCACCGGTTTGGCAATCTTTACAGGTGGTATTGAAACTCCGGCAATTACAGAAGCATTTGGCGAACCTGGGTGAAAATCACAGTCCACTCCAATAACGTTACCTTTGATGAACTTTTAGTTGCTTTTGTTAATTAGCTTTCTCAGAAAATGTTGCTGACGTCACTTCAGGTCTGGGAATACACAGCTTGCGTATACGCTGTGTGTTACTTCCCAGGTTGGTCTGAATTGGATATTAGGTTTCTGTCTTGAACTTCTGTTGCATTTGTTTTTTTTTTTCTGATGAAAAATGCCAAATAGTAACATAATTATTGAATTTCTATGGAGTATAAAGATGTGGGTGATCTTGGCATCATGATGTGTGTATTAGGTGATTCTGGAAGTATGGCACTCTCATTTTCTGTAATCTGCAGTCAGTATACTGGAACGCATGTACAGCGGCTCAAACCAAGCAGGAAAAAGGCCAGAAGAGTTTGTACCATGTCATAACCGAGTAAAAGCCTTAATTATTGTCGGACTCCGACTTGGGTTGATCATTAGTTGAATGTGATGCTTGAAGATACTCTACTTTATTTGCAAATCCTACAACAGTATTTACCCCTGTTTTCAATCATTCTTTATTAATGGTTTGTGGATTCCATGATCGTAAAATATTTTCAGCTGCCAACTCACATGAGAGGAGGAAATGGCAAGGTAGCTTATATTGACGCGGTAGGAACTTTGTATCCTATTATAATCTCTGTATTTTTCTTGACCTCGACAAAGCTATTTGTGTTTCATAATTGTCTGTCTGTCCATGTAAGCGCATGTTCACTTTCTTAACTTAGTACACCTGCAGTCTTAGATAATGTCAGCAATGCTTTCTATACTGGTGGCAACTCTTACTTTTCTGGCTAGTGTACTTGCTGTAATCTAGTCTTTCCATGAATTCGAAGATCATTTATGCCCGTGCCTCTACTTCTGAGCATCAGTACAACTTGCTTCTTGGTTTGGCTGCCAAAATGTCTGAAGAACCATTCAAATAACTGGTAAGACACTGCTCGAGGGTCAAACCCTACAGGTTTTCTGAGGAGTGGATGGTTGACCTATGGTGAGTGCCTTTTTCAGATTGTGGATTCGGTGATTGCTCTCTTCCGAGTGGATTTTACTGCAAGAGAACTTGCAGAGCCCAAGGTTGATCCCGAAACCATCAAATCATGCAAGTTGTTATTCTGCAGCTTATCTGGTTTGACACTAATGATTTCCGAATTGCAACAAAAATTGGCACAAATGTCTCACGTTTAATTAAGATAGCTGAGGAATCTAACGTGGCAGTGTACGTGGCCAATCATGTGGCCAATCAAGGTACTGTATCACATCTCATTTCTCCCACGTTTAGCCCTTTGATGGTTGCACACTGACAAATAGCATTTTAGGGACTGCACTAAGCTCATACTGATTCTTGTAAATCTCAAGAACCGGCTATTTGGTGTAAACTGGTGATGCATACAGTAGCTGCAGTCCATGACATAGGAAAAGGATTTTATTATTTTTTAAGACTTTGTCTTTGATTTATCTGTTTTAGTCGTAGCTGATCCAGGCGGAGGTGTGTTATGAGACCCAATGAAACCTGCAGGCAAGCATGTTCTGGCTCATGCAGCCACAACTAGGTTAATGTTTGGGAAAGTCAGAGGGAATCAGCGTGTCTGCAAGGTGTTTGATGCCCCAAACCTACCCAAAGCTGAAGCTAAGTCGATACTGAGGCTAAATATAGATAGGTGGAGACCTTATTTAAGCATGGTGCTTACAGTATACTTGATGTTGTATGGAGATCCGTGAACGCGTTGAATGCGAATTTTGTGCAGAGTTATTAAACAAAAAGAAGTGGATATGGAGAATTTTTTTAAGTACGACTAGTAGGTTAGTTGTGCAGTCTGTGCTATGTAGACGGCACATCTATCAAAACCATCACTTACTTACGTAAGAAATTTCAGCATGAGCTCATATGTCAATAGGATGAGACTGAGATTTATTTCATTGATGTTGAACTTGACAAACATACGTTTTTCAGATAACAACTAGGAGCATAACCGATGCGAAGGACTAAAGAGGTCTCTCCTACCGAGATGGCTAGGCAAAGTGTTTTTTTTTTTTTTTGGCTAGTCTACATTATGGATAGCTATCTCTATCTTGTTTCATGTCAAGTTTGTATCAACATGCGTCAAGGTCCTTTTGACTGCTTTTAAAATTGCACGAGAGTTTACTTTTAGCCTTTAATATCTAACATGCCACAAGGTATCGTGTAAACTCGATTTCCATATGAGGACCAGCATGCTCCAAGTTTTTATAGTTCACATTTGTCCTCATATAACAATGTCGTCCCAGCCTAATTTACAAATGGAGAGAACAATTTCGCAATAGAAATCTAAGTTAGAAAAAAAAAAAAAAAATGACAGTCAATAGACTCTGCGTGATGGCTAAATGAAATGCCAGAAAGATATTACTTTACAAAGCATTAGCAGGTTCTGTAAAGGCTTGGTTTTATAAGCAACATATACAGTTGCATAATACAATGTCATCTCAAACTCTCAACATAGAGTGACCAACCATTAGAGCTGAAAATTTTGCAATGTATGAGAAAGCATGACTGGGTTATTGGCAACAGAAGGCCCTCCAATAGCTAAAGGCCTGTCCAAAAACGGGCCATAAACCATACGACTCAGTAGAATGAGGACCAGTTCGCAGCACTCCCAACTCTAGGCATGCTGGAGTCCTTAGTCTCCGCATCCACTTTGAATGTGGCGCCACACACGTGGCCAGAGCTGTCCACCCTAGGAACCAGCTTCACCTCATTCGGTGGGTGCTTATAACTCCTCAAACCTCCAGAGCTGGTGAAGTAGCATCCTGAGTTAGAAAATAATGCAACGTTAAAAGGTGAATGATTTGGCGCTCGAAAACCATTGGAACAGCAACATTGTAGGTGAAAATGCACAAATCAAAACATGCACACGGGTAAAGAACATCATTTTAACCATAAATTATAAATTTGGGTTTGAAACCAATTTTTCCAGTATGATGTCACCCAACAAGATAACATTCTCCGCGAACTATGCTTAATATCGGCAGAGCTCATCCATCCTTACTTTTCACATTGCAATGCATGGACCGAACTCCAGTGGAGCCGCATCAACAATACGAAAAAATAATTACCTTTAGGGAATGGTGCGAAGGATTTCCCCCAGCCCATCCTCACGACTTCTGCATCATCCGAGAGAACAAGATTGCGTCCAGAATCACTTCCCCAGCAGAAAGCAACACTTCCATCAACATCCTGCATGATTCAGAGAACAGAAAGGATTAGATATAGATCGCAGGTGGAGAGAGAGTGAGAGCGATATCCCAGAATGAAACCAGTGAATATTATTATTACTCACAGAGGCCTGAAAAGCAGTTTTAGAAGAGCTGTCGAAGAGCACAAAACAACTTCCTGCTGATGTCTCTCACAACTTGATCAGCTGGGTAGGGCCTCCGATCCCTCAGAGTTCTATAAGCTTCTATGACAATGATGACCTCATTAGCGGTTTTGTTCCATTCATATTGCTGCTTAAGAAGAGCTACATTCTCTATGTGTCCTTGGAACAAGCAGGAGATATCATCGACAACTGCAAACAATCTGCCGCAGAGGGTAAGACATGTCAAATCTCAATGTGGGATGAGCCGATTGAGAAGAGAAGACAGCAGCGCAATTCCCGTCAATTAACAATCCAATATCAGTTTCTATTACACATTGAATTGAGGAAGCAGAATCAAAATTGATGCCTTGAAAACCAAAAACTTACCAGAACCCAAGAAAACTTACTGTACATCGAAGAATGAATCCCGGCTGTTAACAAATGAAAGTGGAAACAATGAAAGAAGTTGGAAGCATTACCTGAGGAACAAAAATAAGTCAACAGAGACAAATCTATCATCATGGCCCGGGCATGAGCGATTTTACTCCATTGGATCCGAATGCTATCAATGCTGATGAAAGGGATCTCCTGGAGGGAGAGAGAGAGGGCCATCCTCTGGCAAGTACCCCAAGTTCGCATCCATATATGAACAAAAATTGTTGGGATTGGGACCAGAACTGAAACCGGGGAAAGGGTTGCCTGCAGAGGAGGCTGAATTACATGCCGTTCAAAAGAGCATTGGCATACAAGAATATCACCATCCTCAATCTTCGCAAGCCAGTGCAACTGGAGAATAAAGGAAGCTCTTGCTGGATATTCAAGCAGCTAATTATCAATTTTTCAGCCCTGAATTTCAGTCGTACTTCAACACGAAAAGCAAACCTTTGCACGCATTGGAAGAAATTACTTCGTATTAAGTGTCGAACTGAAGAACAGAGACATGAAATCGATGCATTCAAGATGAAAGGACTTACCCGAACCCTTGAAATCTGACCGTAGATTGAAGGATTGAATCGTGGCAGTTAGCAAATGTAAGCGGAAGCGGATCGATTTCATCTGAGAACCCAATCAACGCGGATGTCAGGGATTTCTTGGATTTTCGGAAATTCATACAGAGCTTCTTCGTGGAAAGTATCGATTTGTATCAAGCATTGAGTTGAGGAAACAGAATGGAAAGAACTTACCCGAACCTTAGAAAACTGACTGTACACGGACAAATCAATTCACCAGATTGTACGGTTATCAATGGCAATGATCAGGATCTCTTGGATGAGGGGCCAATAGTCGCCGGTGTGTTTTGAGCATCTATCTTTCAGAATCTTGCAAACCTCCAGAGCTGGTGAAGAAGCATCCTGAGTTCAAAAAAGAAGGCCGTGTTAAAAGGTGAACGATTCGGCGCTCGAAAACAATTGGAAGAGCAACATTGTCGGTTAAAATGCACATTTCAAAACATGCATACACGTAAAGGACACCACTTTAACCTTAGCTTATAAATTTAGGTTCGGAACCAATTTTTCCAATATGATGTTACCCAACAACATAGCATTCTCCTCTGAGCTCTGCTGAGCTCTGCTTAATATCAGCAGAGCTCATCCATCCTTATTTTTCACGTTCCAATGCTCGGAGGAAACTCCAGTGACGCCACATCAACAATCCGAGAAAATTATTACCTTTAGGAAATGGTGCTACAGTTTCCCACAGCCCTTGTTCACGACTTCTGCATTGTCCAAGGGAACAAGATTGCCTTCGGAATCACTTCCCCAGAAGAAAGGGACACTCCCACCAAGATCCTGCATGATTTAGAGGATGTAATGGATTAGATAGATCGCAGGTGGAGGGAGAGATAGAGAGAGATATCCCCAGAATGAAACCATGAAAATTACTACAACTTACAGTTACAGCAGCCAGAAAAGCAGTTTCTGGAGGTTCGTCCAAGAGGACAAACGCAAACTTTCCAGTGATGTCTTTCATAACTTGATCAGCAGCATAAGTCCTCCGATCTCCCGGAGTTCAATAAGCTTCTCTGACGGTAATGACTTCATTGGCGGTCTTGTTCAATTCATATTGCTGCTTGAGGAGAGCAACATCCTCTGGGTGTCCTTGAAACAGGCAGAAGATATCATCCACAACAGCAAACAATCCTGCCACAGAGGGTAACACGTCAGATGTCTATACAATAACCGGAAGAAAAAAAAAAGCTTCTTAATTCGAATATTGACCTGAACATGTCGAAAGAGAGTATTCTTATTTAGATCATATTCACTAGAAGATAATTCATAACATATTGGTGCACGAAATAAAAATTAAAAGCTTCTTTTTCTTTTCTTTTCTTTTTTTTGTGTTTCGTTAAATTGGAAAAAATGACATATAATTGACTATATAATCCAATCTCATCAGGGTTCGCAGTGATCCTCCCAAGAGAATTTGCCAATACAGATTACCAAGGTATGTGCAAAACAACCACGGTGAATGAGCCAGGGGCACAAAGAAAAAGTTGTTGGGAAAATGCAAAAAAATACGAACGTTCAAGTTCGTATAATATGTAGCAAATGGTAAAAGAATTATCCCCTAGGTTGCTCCGGCAAATCAAAGGACTCGGTTGTGTAGAATCAAGTTCAAGTAAAAGAAGCTTTTCTTTTCGTGTCAAAATTTAAAACCTCATCCAAATTTAAAAGAAATATGGAAAACATAAATATGTGAATTCATGTGTCGACGTTGTGCATTTGTGCCAAAGTTTCGAGAGTCTGGAATTAAAAAGAAAACCAAAATGCGTGCATCACAAAGTTTAGAATTAAATAAAAGACAAAAAAGAAAATAAAAGTTCATAATAACGAAAAATTAAAAACGACATAGGCAGAGTGGGAGACAAAAGCCAGATATTCTGAAAAAAATAGGATCCTTGGCACCCTCACACGATCGTATTATAGTAGGGAATTACCTTTCTAATTGAGTCAAATCAATTCCTCTCTCCCGCTCAATCTACTCAATTTCTCATTTTCCATAACTTGTTTGGTATGTCTCGTTCTCTTTTTGGCTTCGACATACCAAACAAGCAAAACATACTCCCCAGACAAATTGAATTAGTCGGACCCCTCACTTTTAAAACTTAAGATCAGACGAAAAAATAAAAAATAAAAAAAACCTCCTTCCTGGGCCATTATATTTTTCTTGATTCGACACAAATGAAAGTGAAGGAATAAAAGAAGTTGGAAGCATTACCTGACGAAGACAAAGCAGTCCACGGAGACAAATCTTTTATCATGGGCTGGGTGTGATCCACTTCAGTTGTAGACCCGACAGTGGTTAATGCAGAAGCTCGGGATTTCTTGGATGAGGGGCCAATAGTCGTTAGCAGATTTTAAACATCGATCGCATCCACTTATGTGCAATCGTTGGAGAGAGGGAGGGAGGCCATCCTCTGGCAAGTACCTCAACTTCAGGCAATCTTCAATCCATAACTCTTGGAGAGAGGAGAGATGGTGGCGAAGACCGCTTGATAGTCTTTCCACATTCTTCATATTTTGTAAGTGAAGAGAGGTAAGAGAGGAAGGAAAGAGAAGACTCCAGGCATTCTCATCCTCCGAAGGAAACCAACCCTTCTCTCCTTCCCCTCCCATGCAAAAGTCAATTGTCAGATAATAGAGGGATGTGAGCATGGGTAAGCCCCATTTTATCGTTGGCTCCTTCAGATTCTCGCACTCCAAAATGTTAAGGACCTGCAAGTTGGGAGGCAAACCTCCTTTGGGGAGGCATTTGATATTATGGCATTTATAAATTTCTAGAAACTGGAGGGATGTAAGATGATGCCACTGATTTGGTAGAGACTTTATTTTCGGACACCCATAAATTTGAAGATGCGACAAGGTGTTCGGAAGGGGAGGGAAGTCTTCTATCTCCAATGCTGGACAGTACATTATTTCCAAATGAGTGAGATGAGAGAGCGTGTGAAAGCACTGTGGTAGGCTTCTTAAATTCTTACAGCCGTTTATAATCAAAGTTTCTAGTGATTCTACGGTGATCTCTTCCGGCGGCTGCATTTCCTTGCTCTCTGAAACATAAAGTTCCTTAAGAGCAGCAACCCTCCCCTTGAAAAAGGAAAAGGATGTTAAGGAATCGCATGCAATTATACTCAAAGATCGGAGTGTGTGCATCTTACTTGGAAGCTTTTCTAAACTTGTGCAGCCGAACAAACTCATAGATTTAAGGTTGTAAGGTAGTTCTGTCTCTCCTTCTCTTGCCACAAAAGATGTGAATTGAGGACATCTTCCAATGTGTAAATTCTCGAGGCAATTGAGATTTTGTGTTTCATTTCCATCTTGCCACAAGTAGGTTAGCTTGTCACAATCGTATATAATAAGCTTCTTTAGCTTAACCAAGCAGGTCATAAATCCAGGATCAAAGCAAACAAGCTCCGCAAGATTCTCAATTTTGAGTATGGTTAAAGAAGTTAGGTTGGCCACGCTCTTTAAGATCTTTCCTTCTCTAGCCACAAAAGATGTGAATTGAGGGCAACTTTCAATGGCTAATTCTTGAAGGCAAGTAAAATTCTGCGCTTCTTCTCTATCTTGCCACAAGTAGTTTAGTTTGTCACAACTTATTATATGAAGCTCCCTTAGCTTAACCAAGCCGCTCATAAATCCATGATCAAAGCAAACAAACTCGACAAGATTTTTAATCTTGAGAATGGTCAAAGAAGTTAGGTTGACCAAGCTCTTCAAGATCTCATTGTTACAATCCTCAAGATATAACTCATGGAGAGATGGGAGATGAACCTCACCGGTTGAGTTATTCAAAAGCAGGCATGAATGAATTTCAAGCTTTATGAGGCGATCAAGTTGACAAGGCAATGTCCCAACCAACAAAGGACAGCTCTGGATAACAAGATGCTGAAGACAGGAGAATGGGCCTTCTTCTTTTGGACCCTCAACATAAGGAGACCAATCCTTCCATGCAGACATCTCCTTGAACTTCAAAGTGATTAAGGATGAAAAAGGCCTTTTATCTCCGTAAAATTCATAGCCTATCTTTCTTATTTTATGCAAATCCTCAAGAGATAATTCCTTTAGTGAAGGTAGTTGTCCAAATGGGGGTAGCAATGTAACATTATGACAGCCTTGCAAGCACAAAGACACCATCTTAGAATAAGATGGACCATCTAACCATGAGGGAAATATTGCACCACCATAGTGCGAAATAGTAAGACTTTCGAGATTAGTGTGAGGTCGCAGATAGTGAAGAACCTGTGATTCGAGCACCTCATTCCGAAGATTTCCAAAATTTGTATCCCAATGCAAGATTAAGTTGCTAAGGCCTCGCTTTTCAAACAAAGTAGCATCAACCGCATCTCCAACTTCTTTCACCTTCTGCAATTCTGATATAAATAATTCTCCTCGAAGATGCGGTAAGTTCTTTAACTCCTTTAACCATAACCCTTTCTCTGGCCCTACCACAAACTTGGACAAGATAGTAAGATTCTTCAGATTACTGAAACCCAATGGCATCTCTTTTAGTCTGTCTGTATTTCTAATGTCAAGAAATTGTAAGTTGACCAATTTTATGATATTTGGAGGCAACATGGAAAGGTACTGACAACCTCTTAAGATTAAAGTTTGTAATTTGCACAGGGCACCAATTGACTCAGGTAGCCTTTTGATTTTGGTGTATGAGAAATTGAGATATCGGAGATGTTTTAAATCACCAACACAATTTGGCACCTCTATCATGTTACAATGACATAATGTTAACACCCGCAAGTACTTCAAATTTGTTAGCAAGTCATGCAGAACCTTTCCAGAAATTGAAATTCCATTTTGGTATAATTGAACAGACAGCAACATGAAACTTCTTAGTACCTTCATTCCAGCATATGCTCTCAACCTTTTAGATGTAGCAAACTGTGGTGAGACAAAGGATGCATAACGAGCTTTCTCTTCAAAAAAGGCATCATCTTCATCACCCACTTTGTGAGACTCCTCAGAGGTAAAGCATGCCGCACCCGCAATTGACTTCGCTAGGTCATTTAAAAGATCGTGCATCAAAAACTTCGATGTGTCAACACTAGATTGTTGAAAAAATGATCTGGCTACTAACTCATCGAAATAATTATGTCCTAATATCAAGTTATTCTCCTTTGTTTTTTGTCCATCTAAAAAGCCCTCCGCAATCCATAAGAGTACTAGCTCATCCCTCTCAATTTCGTAATCCTTGGGAAACACCGCACAATAAGCAAAACACCTCTTCAAATAAGAAGGAAGATGGATATAGCTCAATTTCAAAACTGGGAGAACCTCATCATATTTTCCCGTCGGAAGATCCCACATTCTATTATTTAGGATAGCTTCCCATTCATCGTGATTCCCTTTATTACGCAAGAGGCCACCCAATACCTTCACCGCCAAAGGTGAACCTTTACATTTTTCAGCTATTTTCTTGCCTATTCTTTCAAGATGTGGGTGTCTCTCAAAATTTGTTGCTCCAAGAGTATGAAAGGCTAATAATCTTGTGCAATTATCAATAGACAACTCCTCCAAAGAGTACGGCGAAGCTCCTGTCAAGGAAACAACTGAACGGTTGCGAGTTGTGACAATGATCTTGCTTCCATTAGCCCCCGCTTCAAATGGCTTTAGGAGGGCAGTCCATTCTCCATACTTCTCATTCCATACATCATCTAAAACCACAAGAAACTTCTTCCTTGATAAACTATCCTTCAACTTAATTTGAAGCCAGTTAAGATCTTTGTCCTCGCAAGGCAACCCAGTGATTGACCGTAAAATAGTCTTTGTTGTGTTGACAACATCAAAAACATCTGAAACGCAGACCCACGCTCTTCTCTCGAAGTAGTTACTCACTTTGGCATCATTATATAGCTGTTGAGCTAAGGCTGTCTTTCCAATACCACCCATCCCAACTATGGGGACTATGCTCAATGTGGTATTGCCATTTTCGGCTTCTCCGGTCAATAGTTCGAGTATCTCCCCTTCTTCCTTCTCCCTACCGAAAAACTGAGTCTCCGACAGACAAGTGCTGGGGAGTCTTTTGTTGGTGTAGTGGGATCTGTCCACAACATTCTCTCTCAAGCTTAGGAGAGATTTCCTCTTGACAATCTCTTCAAACTTGTCAATGATCTCTAGTAACTTGGTTTCAGACGCAAGCGAGCGCGGTCGGCTAAAGAAAGGAAACTTCCTTTTTAATTGACCTCTACTTGTGCTGGATTCTGCCTCTGACTTGGCTTGAGCAGCTTCAATCTCGAACTCGTCAAGCAAGTCTTCCATGTCATAGGCCAAGTCCCTAACATTGTCCAGCCATCGCGTCACTGAATGATCACCGTCAAGTTGCTTGTCCTCTGCATCATCAAGCACTGCATTGATTGTTTCCAGCATCCCCTTACACTTACGGAGCAGGGTCGTGCTGATTCCTTCCCGTTGCACATAATCCAATCCCATAGAAGCCAACTTGTCGAGCAAGACCTGAATGAGAGAACTCAAAAAGATCTCTCCGATGGTCATGGTGAATCAATCACTGTAGTCTGTAGAGAACAACGAGGGTTATGGGGAAGCAAAGTGATAATGAGCTAATCAAAAGAGAAAACTATGAAGTGAAGTCTAGGAAGACCAAGACTTTCAAGGATGCACACAAGATGTTAAACAAATCGAAGTAAAATGTTTTTTGTCCGAAAGTGCTTGTTTCGTAATATTTAGAGAATCTCCCCAGCAACTTTATTAGATATCATGTGCCTTCTTTGTTGATAGAGTGAAGCAAAAGTGAGAAGGAGCTAATGGAAAAGAAACTTTAATAGATTCCATGAAGACCAAGACTTTGTAGGACAACTTTGTCGCTTCACTTTCACATCGCTGTTCTTCCAACCCAATGTGAATATCTCTTTTTTCTTTATTAGCATAACTTCCTCACTTTACATGTCTTGCTTAAAATTGATGATGCTATAATTTTCGTCCAACTCTTTTTTGGTTCATTCATATTGCAATTTTTCATATATTTATTCAGAATTATGTCTCCGCCACGCCGTTGCCCTAAGGACCGCTGCTAGGGTGACATTTCCAGCATCGCCACCTCATGGTCACCTTCGTAGACAATATTTTTCTTGAGATTTTTCTTTGAGCGTTTTAGAAGTTAGGGCTAAAGATACAATAAATACCTAAACCTGTGTTCATTTTCTAAACTTATTTTTCTTTTTCTTTTTTTTTTGTTCAACGAAGTACCTCAATTTTTTCAAATCTGGCTCACTTTAAGGCATCGGTTTAATAAATTGTCATATCATCCGACTCACCTACTCGCTGCCGCATCCCCTAACTCATGTTTGTAACACACACACGAACTATATTTGTCTGAAAAAATTATCAGCTTCTCCCGATTATGCAGTTTAGCACAATGATGCACCACCTCTAGTTTTTTCAACTACAACTCGTTATATTGAAGAATCGGGTTTCGGACTTAGGAAAAAACAAGTTAATTATTTTGAAGAAAAGGAGTGCCCCAGAAAATATAGAAAACCCACAAAACTCAAGCACGGCTGAAGAATATTTCATTAGCTTAAAAGACGTGTTTACTTCTCCTGCACCACAATGAATGGAGTTCAAAGTCGAGTTTTCATTTCAGCGATCATCCTATTGGTCGAGACTAGGGGTGTGCACAAGGACTAGGATCCGCCCGGACCACCCGGAACTGCTGGTTCTTGAGGGAACTGGTCCAGTTCCCGATTCCAATTTATGAGAACCGGTGGATACCGATCTAGTTCCCGATTCCATGGGCGGATCCGTCCACCCATCCACCCGGACTAGACTGATTAATCTTTCCATAAGCTGCAGTGATCTCTGCGGGGGATTGGCTTTTGCTCCCCTCCTTCCTCTGTGCAACCATAGCCTTAGGAATCCCATAAAGAACCAACTTTTTATCCCAATATAACAAAGACAAGCTTCTCAAAACATAAGCAATAAATCACAATATGATCCGAAAATACCAACATGAATTGCGACGACCCTCGAGATATAAACCCAACAAACCACCCAACGCAACTAGAAACAAGAATGCAACATATCAAAAGAAGAAGAAGCAAGAAGCAGAGACCCTGAAACGAAAACGAAACCAAGAAAAAACTATGCAGAGCAGCCCTACCAGACGTCAACGAACTCACGAACGAACTTGCAGCAAAAGGAAAAGCTCGGAGAGCGAAAGCTAGAGAGCCTCGCGGGCAGGGTCCTCTAAATTCGTGCGAAACGAGAAGATAACAAAGAGAGAGAGATAGGCAGGGGGAATGATGGGTTTCTTTCTTCCTTTCCCTTGAGGACTGAGCAACAAGGCAGAAAGAAGAAAGAGACCAGGGATGGATGTCAAAACTACAATACCGAGCTGAAAAACTAGAAGCTTTTGCCGAGCTTCAGGGGATGAAAGCTCTGCCAATATCTGTAGGGGAGAAGGAGAGATGAAGAGAGAGGGTAATGCTGAAGCTGAAGGTGGTAAGTCGTGATTTGAGGGGATGGGATACTACACTTGTGGACCGGTTCCATGGTCCACCCGGGAACCGAACCGGACCGGGTGGATTCATGTAATAAATGAGTAGATCCCGGTCCTTAGTGGGCGGTTCCTAATTCTAAGTTGGGAACCGCCCGTCCAGATCATCCATTCCTCTAGTCAAGACAAACCATTAGGCGGGGGCAAAGGCAAACCTGAGCTCGAGACCCGGTTGCTGTGACCCGGGAGGCTCTGGTAGGATCTTAGTCGCCGATGGGGCTCTCAAAGGCGGAGGCGGCGGATCTGAGTTCGGGATGCGACCGGCGGGGGCTCTTGGGAGCGAGGGAGAGGCAGTGGTTCTTGGAGGCGATGGCGGAGGCAACGTGCCGGAGGCGGTGGCTCTTGGAAGCGAGAGAGAGAGAGAGAGAGAGAGAGAGATTTGAAGAAAAGCGAGGGCGGGCTTCGGGCGCTTCTTGCAAGAAAGAGAGAGAGAGAGAGGCGATGTGCGTGGGAGAGTTTTGAAAAAAAACGAAGAAGGCGTACCGCAGCAGGCAGAGCAGAAGAACAAGGAGAGACAGAGAGCAAGCGTGGCGGGGCGCAGAGGGACACGGAATGGGCGGCCCACCTAATCCCTAATATTTAAATAGCAGGTGGGCCGGCCACTCAACATTACCATACGTCCGCATAGACGTCGTCCAAGAGTCCCATCTTCGAGCCCTTTTCGCTGTGCCCTCTGTCTTAACTTAATTAATTGCGCGCTGTCTCTGTCTTCCCTATTATGCCGCGTGCACCTTCCCCAATCGCGCCCTTTTCACTGCGCCCTTTCTCTTAATTGATGCGACATGCACCCTCCCTAAAATATTTGGTGGGCCGCCCACTCAACGTTACCATGCGTCCGCCTTATCAGTAGATGTCGTCCGGGGTCCCACCTTTAAGCCCTTCTCACTGCGCCCTCCCTCTTAATTAAATTGCGTGTTGTCTCTGTCCTCTCTCTTATGCCACACGCACCCTTTCTAAAAAGATTAGGTGAGCCGGCCACTCAAAGTTACGATGCGCCCCTCTTAATTAATTGCGTGCTGTCTCTGTCCTCTCTCTTCTGCCACATGCACCTTCCCTTCCACACACAAACTAGCCTGTACATGTTTAGGGCGTATTTGGCTAGTCAAACGGTCCTTATTTTTATTCTTTTAGATTTGATATAAAAATGTGTATAATAATTTTTTTTCTTGAGAATGATTTTAAAATTAAGCACCCATTTTCTTTTTTTATTCTTCTTCCCTCTTTCTTCTTCTTCATCTATCATTGTTGCTCACCGTCGCTAGTCGCTAGCAACCTATCTAGCGAGCTCACCAGTGGCCAAGTGGGCCTCACTCGGTCCTCCCCTGGCTACCGGCGAGGCTCGGCTAGCCTTGGCGAGGCTTGATCGAGGCTCATTGAGGGCCAGCGATACTTCAATGAGGTCATTAACTATCGTCTGGCCAGTCATTGATCATCCCAAGGCACACTGATGACTTGAAGAAAAAGAAGAGAAAGAAAGGAAAAGAAGAAAAAAAGAAGGAAAAAAGTATTAAAATTATTTAAAAATCAGATAAAAATAATTTGGAGTATAAATTTTGAAAGCATAGTATCAAACGCAATTCTATTTCAAATCGAAATTTTGTACAATTACTAAAATGTTCTTTTACTTAGAAATTATCCCCAAAAACATAATAGAAAGGAAATAAAAAGAATCATTTCCCTGGAAACAGAAGAGTTACCAAACACGTTCTTATTCCACTTTCCCTCTCTTCTATCCTCACTCTTCCTTCTTTCTTTACGAACAAGAAAATCTCTCTCTCTCTCTCTCTCTCTCTCTCTCTCTCGTTAATTCAAATTTTTTATCTCTATCTCTGCCTCCGGCACTCACCTTCTGCCATGGTTCTCTAGGGACATGAGCATTCATATGTTTTTCTCATTATGTGATCTTAATCCTTTGTTGTTCTTTTCCTTCGTTTAGTGAACTTAGTCTTGCATGATTGTGTTGTTGCGTAGCAACTGGCATGTGAATACCTTTATGTTTCTTAATTATTTCATAGGTCCATGCCCTTTTTGATTGTATGTTTAGAGCACGTTTGCTAACAATTTTATTCTCGGAAATAATTTCTAATAAAAAATGATTTTTTTATTATATTCCCAAAAATAATTTCTAATCATTTTAAGCTATTTGGTAATTATTTAAAATTTTTATTCCTAAAATAGAATTGCGTTTAGTACTATTCTCAAAATTTCTCATCTAAAACATTTTCTTTTAATTTTTCAATAATTTATTACTTTCTTCTTCTTCTTCTTCTTTTCTTTTTTTCCTTCCTGTTCTTCTTCTTTTTCAAGGTTGCTGGTCATCGGCCTTGGAATGATTGGCGATTGGCTAGATGAGGGCCGATGACCTCACCGGAGTGTTGCTAACCCTTAGCAAGGTCGTGCCTCGTTGGCCGAGTCTCGTTGGGGCTGGGCAAGCCTCACTAATGGCCAAGGGAGACTCGGGCGAGGCTCGTCGGTGACTAGGCAAGCTCGCCAAACCAATCGTCGGCAACCGATGGTGGCGATAGATGGCGACGACAGCGGTGGAGGTTGTTGAAGAAGAGAGAGGGAAGAAGAACAAAAAGAAAGAAGAGAAAATTGAAAAAATAGGTTGGCTTGATTTTGGAATTATTCCCAGCAAAAAAGAATCAATTCTTTTTTTTTTATTTCTCAATTCTACTCCAAATTTATTCTTGGGAACAAAAAATTTACCAAACAGATTTCTGCTCTAAATTTATTTCTGGGAACAAAAAAAAACAAACATTTTCACTATTTGGCAAGTTACTAGACAAACCCTTATTTTCCCCCACAATAAGATACTTTATTCTCTATCATCCATTCAATTTGCTCTTATTCGTCCCTTCCCTACACCCTTTAATGCTTTCCGTTGGGTCTATAGATGAGTTATGCATGTTGTACAGCTGCCCATGCCCAATGCATGATGGCTCATTGTATATCCTCAAGATTCAACTTTAGTTTGAGTATCCAGGTGACAGTTTCTATTTTTGAAGACTAATTTGAAGGATTTTACTCTCCATGGGTACACAACTACTGCTCCACAACATCCCCATAGAGGGTCCTCATGAATTTTTCTGTTCTCCCATAGGATACTTTGATATCAGAGCTTGAAGCAGGGTTTAATGACGAGCTTAAGCTTACTTAGAGAGAAGCTCTGCTTTAAAGAGCTGGAAGTTGTGCAGCGCCGAGCCATAACTTGCAACAGCAGTAAGAAGCGCCGATATCGTCAAATACGAAGTTCAGAATGCACTAGACAATCTTTTTTGCGTCGCCCACAACTTAAAAGGATCTGGAACTTCAGGTATTCCATATTCTTTGAAGACAACCTGTGTGATTGATAAAGATGTCGCATTTCATTGCAAGATGGCCTCTACGTGTATTTGTTTATCACTCTTGAGCATTTGGTTTACTACCCGGAAGAGTTCGTCATGGGAATACGGCCAAAAAAAAAAAAAGAACAGTAAAAATGATTGGTTGCTTGTCAGACGAAGCAAAAGTAAACCAATCTGGATACACATGCATGGACGACCCTTGCTAATATCAGATCGAACCAATTTGACATCTGGTTCAATCGCTAAATCAGCGAAACAAACTGGTTTCCAAAATTAGATCCACCCAGTTTTTGAGTCCTACGGGCACAAAAACTGGGCTTCTGGCTGCTGTTGCACATGGAAGGACTCGAGCACTCAACTCAAAGGACCACCCGCGCTCAGCTTTACCACCAAGGACGATACGATTCATGTGTTGAAAGGGTGATTACATATCTATAATTGTTTGCTCGTGAAATCACCAGAACTTCGCGTTTAGGCCAACCATTTGACCCATTAAACCACGAACTGGCAATCTAACTATGTCAATGACCGGCCCAAGTTTGAAAATATCGGTGCAAACCTTCAATCCCGACTTAAAACTTGATGATCTAATACAAACTGAGGTGGAATGCATGCACTAATTTTACTGTGTAATTGGAGATGATAGCGAGTTATTCTACTGATAGAGGCTTGGGTATCGTCGAATTACCATTTGTTGGCACCAAAATTGGCTCATTGGGCCTTGAACATAAGGAGAGCCCATTAAGCTTAGTTCACAAGAAAGTATCTAGTTATCAGAAATGCCAAGGGTTTGGAATTAATAACCACTTGGGAGCAAAACGATAAGAATGGAGATGGTTTCAAGGGCCGGTGCCGACGACACTATGGATAAGGCGATGTAGTTATTGGCACGGTACTAGAGTTTCTAGAAGCAGTTTGAAATTGAAGATCATAATTGCTGGAGAGCAATTACTTGTGAAATTAGCTATAAATAGCCAATGAGACATAATTGTGAAGGACCTTTTGATAATAAACAATTATAAAAATACTCGTCTTTTGGCTATCTTTTCTCTTTACATCGCACACTTATGTTTTATTGTGCGTTTTTTTTATCTTATGTTTATCCTTTACTTTTTGCATGTAGAGTAGAATTAGTTGCCTCCTTTCCAAAATGACACAGAGTTTGGTTTATATAAAAAAATAAAAAATTTGCCTATTCGGTGAAAGATATTTGTCGGGGACTCCTTTCCACTCGAACACCATCATGGGATGCTCCTCTTTCTCCTTGAGCAAATGAGGATGCAAGCAAACCTTCGTAATACTCCAAATGAGGTACATTACTCCGGTCGTTGCTCTAGTTGGGACTATGACTTATACTTTGACATTTTCCTTAAAATTCTGGTATTAAAACAATCTTAGCTTTGGCATCCCACAAACTTCAATCTAACATGCCAAAAAATCTCAGTTAACAGGGAAAAAAAGTTTTAACATCTACATCTTCATTTAGTTTACAATCAATACTGACAAAATAGTGCCATAACACCAACAAAAGAAAAAGAATAAATGAAAAACGAAAAAAGGGTCCCACCAACTAAGATAACATATTATATGAAGAAACGATGAATTTAGAATTATTTGAGTATGCACTAAATCAAATAAGGAAACTTAACTCTAATAATCAATCTATCCTCCACAAAAAAGAAGAGAAAGGATCTTTCTAGTTTATTCGACTGAAAAGTGCCATGCCCAGGAGCATCTCATCTCTTCCATCGCCTTTTGCATATAATGAGCTCTCAAGCATTTGTTCATTTCCTTTTTCTACAATGGACACTTTGTCCTTCATGTCATATATGTCCCCAAGTTTCATGTGCTGTAAAATGGTGATATTCTTGTGCTTTTATAAAAATGGAGGTGTACATGAAAGATCCAATTTAAGATCATGATAAAGTTTAGTAAAAGAAATAAGTTGAATCTTATTGAAACCAAGCATTGCATCTTGTATTTGTAGACAGCTAGACCTCTTCTCATTATATATACGTTGAAAAACTCATCGAATTACTAACGATTTTAACTTTTAAGCCTAATTTGCTTATTTTTGTAAATTGGAGTCGAAATGGTTCAATTTTAATCACATTTTAGACATTAAACACAATCCATGTCCGTCACTCTTTACCAAATCACCTAGTTACAAATTTTAGGATGTGTGCCAATTTAGGTGCAACACAATCAAATTGGTCACGAGTAAGTGCTTGGCATGTCATTCTGAATAAGCTTTATTGTTGATTGATATTTTCATGATTTAATGAGTGAGAAGTGTGGAGTTTGAGCACAATGCAGTTAAACCAAGAATTGACCACAATGCAAATCGATTATTTCCCTTTTCTAAGAAGAACTTTATTCGGTCCAATTTGAGAAAATTATAATCCAAGCAAGATGAAGGTGAGTACAAAATTAAGCCAAAATCGAACTAAATTATTTAATGCGAAATAAAAAGGTTCATACCCGATTTTCTCTCACCCTCTTTAAGAGTGGATTTAAAAAGATTTTAAGAATTTATCAGATCCATTAAAGCTCAATTTATAATAACAAAACTCCATCAAACCTCTTTTTCTTTAAAAAAGAGAAAAAAGAAAAGAAAAAGAAAAATAAGCCAATAGCCAATCTTCCCCATTTCCCGCCTCTATATATATATAGATTCCCTCCAATTTGCGATCGTTTCCAAAATCCACAAAAATTTTGAAAGTCTCTTCTCCTGCGCAGACGCACCGAACTCCATGGCCGATCGTCGCACTCCATCATCGTCGAAGATGCTTTTGAGTTTCACGATCGACGAAGAAGACCTGCTCGAAGCGATCGACGAACGTAAGTCAGGGCAAAACAAGAGCGTAGGCAACTGCTCTCTGTTCATCTCCTCGCTTTCGTTTTCTCGTCGATGTTTCGGTGCGTCGTTTGATTCCGAAGTTGATCATCGTGGGTCATCGTGGGTCTCTGTTCTCAAGTTAACTGTGTATCTCTTCGAATGTCGATGTTAAGTGACTCTGAATACTGCTGAGTGGATGAGCTCGATTTCGATTTCGGTTTCGGTTGCTCAGTTTAGCTCGATTTTCCTGGAACATCACCGTGAATCCATTGGTGTTTTTACATGTCGGCCTTTCTCTCGAACTTGTCGCGATTTTCTGCGCGTGCGATAGTTTTTAGTTTTTTGTCTTCTGATCATCCAAGAGCAATTCCAGCCTTCGTTATGTTACGTGACATCCACTGGATGTCTTGTCGTGACGTAGCTGGATTAAATAACGAATGTCCTAAGCTAAATTCATCAATAACATCTGTTGGAATGCTAGATTGTCATTGATCATCTAGGAAATGCTTTTGTCCTCACATTCTACATTCACCAGAAAACTTAGTTTAACACGATGGTTAAGCTTGAGTCTTTGTTGGAGGATGATTCTGGTTCGCTGAAATGCAGCAAAGTGAAGAATAATGTGAAGAGAAAATCAAAGACTAAGATTGAAGAGTATCTCAAGCGTGTAATGCGGAAAGCTGATATATCTGCCGAGGAGGATCTGAAATTGGAAAGGAAGCTTGTGTAGAAGCTCAAGGTGAAGGATGGAGAGCTACGTGGGTCAGACGATGGAATGAATATGTTATTTAAAGGAATTCCTTCTATTCTTGAATTTTTTTTTTTAACAAGAAGCACTGGGGGTAAGAGAAAATCGTAGCAAAAGATTTGAAGGTAGATCTTCAGGAGAAAAAAGTGAAATGTCCAACTAAGAGCATATGCAGGATGATGGAAAAGCTGTTCATGTTAGGGCTGGAGCCTGTGACTCAGTAGACTAGAAACCCCTTCATTTCAGCTCTGAAGTGAGTTCATGAGCTCCACAAATTTCATTTCATTTCCTTTTTGTGATGCGATTGCCGAGAATGATTCTGAGTTTCCATTCGACTTCCTCTTGAACTTGTCATGATTTTCTGTGCATACGATAGTTTAATTTTCTTTCCTTAAATGACGAGAAGTAATTTTTGCTACTACTTGAATATGATATGTCTAATTCACCTCTTTGACGTATGTCTTCTAAATCATACAAGAGCAATTTGGCCTTTGTCATGTTATGTCACATAGTAATTGCACCATCGGTACATCTATTATCCACGTATTTAAGCTAAATTCGTCAACAATCACTATTGGAACACTTGACATTCTACATTCACCAGAAATTATAGACTTAAACACGATGGTGGGTTGTTTCATTTCATTTGCAGGTATTTCTCAGGAATCTATGCTGGAGATGTGAAAAAGATACAGGCTGCAGGGATCGACACCTACAAATGTCTTGATGATGCATACAGAGAAGGTATATCTGATATTCAGTTCCGAAAATTAAGTGGAGGTATTATTTGGCTAAGGTGATGTCCTCTGTCTTTGTTTTGTTTTTTTGTAGCACTTAACTAGAACCAAAGGTTTATCTGCAGCAAAAGTTGATAAGATATGCAAATCAGCTGAAAAGATAGTGGTTAGAGCTTAATTTCTTCTTATCCTGAGATGGCGCTGTAATCAGTTGCAACTTCTATATGCATCTCACAATAACTTCTCTTTGTTTTCATCAGAATTCTCGTTTTATTACGGGAATTGATGCTATGCTCAGAGTAAGTTATGCTCAGAGTAAGTCCTTAATTTGGCAAATTTCGAGCTAAAAATGGTTCAGAAGACCTGAATGAGTCATTGACCCTTGAAATAAAGCCTGCAAATTAGCATATCGACTGTAGAAAACGGCACTTGCTCTAAACACTACTTATCTCACAGCACAAAGTACTTTCAATGTCTTCGTTTTTTCCAGAGCAAGTCGGTTCTCTGCATCACAACTGGAAGCCAAGCCCTCAATGAGCTTTTAGGCTGTAATAGACTTTCTTTTGTAGATTGTGTATATTATTCTTCATGCGTTTCAACAAAAACAACTTTCCCTGGTTCTGCAATGTTAAACAGGTGGTACTGAAACTCAGGCAATTACAGAAGCATTTTGCGTGTCTCGGTGACAAGCACAGTCCAATAACGTTACCCTTGATGAAATTTTAGTTGCTTTTGTTAGTTGGCTTTCTCAGAAAATGCTGCTAACATCACTTCAGGTCTGGGAAAACACAGCTTGCCCATACCCTGTTTGTTACTACTCAGGTTGGTCTGAATTGCATGTTAGGTTTTCGTCGTTAACTTCTATATCATGTTATGTTTCCTAGATGAACAACATAAATAGCAAGTTAATGATTGAATTTCTAGTAAAGAATAAAGCTGTGGTTAATCTTGGCATCAGAACGTGTTTATTAGGTGATTCTGGAAGTTTGGCACTCTCATCTTCTGTACACTGCAATCAGCATACTGGAACACACAATCTATAGTGATTCAAACCAAGTAGGAAAAAGGCCAGGAGAGCGCACTAGGTCATAACCAATCAGAAGCCTTAGTCATTGTCAGACTTCGACTTGGGTTGATCATCAGTTGGATAGGATGCTTGAAGTACTCTACTATATATGCAAATCCTCCAACATTATTTTCCCTTCTTTCCTTCACTCTTCATTAAAGCTGATCCCGTTCCATGAGATGATATCTTATGGTTTGTGGATTCCACGATCCTAACAATTTTTCCAGCTGCCAACTCACGTGGGAGGGGCAAATGGCAAGGTAGCATACCTCGCCACAGAAAAAACTTTGTATCCTATTATAATCTGTTGGTCATTTCCTTGACCTCAACAAAGCTGCTTTTGTTTCATACTCGGCTTATGTCCATGTAAGTGCATATTGACTTTCTTAACTTGGTACACCTGCAGTTGCCATGATTGAATTGCACAAATAGCTGAAAGATTTGGCATGGATCCTGGTGCTGTTGCACGTAATGGAAGCAATGCTTTCTACACTGGTGGCAAGTCTTCCTTCTTTTCTGGCTAATGTACTTGCTGTAATCTAGTCTTTCCATGAATATGAAGATCATTTATGCCCATGCCTCCACTTCTGAGCATCAGTACAACTTGCTTCTCAGTTTGGCTGCCAAAATGTCTGAAGAACCATTTAGGTTCCTGGTAAGACAGTGCTCAAGAATCAAACTGCACACATTTTGTAAGGTGTCGATGGTTGACCTTAGCTGAGTAATATCTTTCAGATTGTGGATGCAGTGATCGCTCTCTTTCGAGTGGAATATAATGGAAGGGGAGAACTTGCAGCGCGTCAGGTCGATTCCGAAACAATCAAATCACGCGAGTTGCAAATTTTCAGCTCATCTGGTTTGACACTAATAGATTCCCAATTGCAGCAAACGTTGGCACAAATGCTCTCACGCTTACTTAAGATAGCCGAGGAATTTAATGTGGCAGTGTACATGACCAATCAAGGTACTGCATCACATCTCATTTCTCCCACCACTAGTCATGCATCCATTAAAGGATCTTATCCAATTTAGCTCTTTGGTGGTTGCACACTGAAAAATAGCAATTTGGTGACTACACTAAGCTCATACTAGTTCTTGTAAATCTCAAGAACCAGCTATTTGGTGTAAACTAGTGATGCATACGGTAGCTGCAGTCCATGAGTTAAGCAAAAAAGATGATTTTTTTGACGACTTTTTCTTTGATTTCTTTGTTTCAGTGGCATCAAAGAAGCATGCAGGTGGGCATGTTCTGGGTCATGCAACCACAATTAGGTTGATGTTTACGAATAGCAAAGGTGAGCAGTGGGTTTGCAAGGTGTTCAAAGCCCCAGACCTACCTAAAGCTGAAGCTATATCCTTTTTGTGCTGGATCTTCGTCTAGCTATACACTTTATTGAAATTTACCAGATTACACTGCAGACATTAAACGAAATTCCTAGAAATTTAATATCAATTAGAGAGAAAGTTGATACTAAGTCTATATATGGATAGGTGGAGACCAGAATTTGAGCAGTATACTTGTAGTATACTTACATGCGCTGCCTGTACTATGGAAATAAATAACCCAACCATTGATGATGCCATACTGCAGATCTTCCCATACTGCAGATCTTCCTCTAGTTCTATACTTCGTTGAAATTTCTCAGACCATACTGCAGAGACCAAGTAAAATATCTGGAAGTCTAGATCAAAATCTGTGAGAAAGTCGATACTTAGTCTACATAGGGATAGGTGGAGACCTGATTTAAGCATGATACTCACTGTATACTTGATATTGCCTGGAGATCCATGAACATGTTGAATACGAATTTTGTCCAGAGGAATTAAACAAAAAGAAGTAGCTATTGAGAATTTTCCTCAGTAGGACCGGTATGTTATTTTTAGCTGTGCTGTTATGTAGACGATGCACATCTATCAAGACCATCACTAAATTTTATCAAAAAAATTTAGGAAGAGCTCATCTGTCAATAAGATGAGACTGAGATATTCCATATATGTTTAACTTGACAAACACGTGTTTTTCAGATAACACCGGGAGGCATCACTGATGCGAAGGATTGAAGGAGTCTTTCCTACCAGGAAGGCAGGCAAAGTGCATTTTTTTGTTAATCTGCAATTTGATGTTAGTCATCGTATTGACCGCAAGAGGCATATAATGAGCTCCCGAGCACTTGTTAATTTCCTTTCTTGGCAATGGACACTTTGTCACCCTTGTCATAGCTTGTCCCTAAGTTTCATGTGCTCGACAACAAACCATTCATGAATGACATGAGATGCTTTCTCTAACTGTGATGGTGACCCAAAAGATTTGTCAACTACAATGTCACCTTTGTGTATCAAATGCAAAATATATCATAAGGGTAAGGCTGAAGTATCCTTTCTGCTTCTTCTATTTATGTTTAGCCAATTGAATGCAAATAATACAGCCTTATATGCTCTTAGGAACTTAATCGAGCATGGCATGTAATTGAAAGGTCATAGGACTTCATAAGAGATGTAACCAAAAGAAAATTATTCAGTGTCATTTCTAATAACTTCAAATGAAATGAAATTTATCAATCACTGTGTTTCGTCATAAAGAAAAAAAACATAAAATTATCCGGTGCAATATGTTTTTTACTACACATAATAGCAGATGGGTTTAAGGTCAACAGTTTGTGGATATCATGGTTTTTATGAGCCCGACAAGAAATCTAGTAGAGATTCTATGTGGAAAACATTACATTGGATAGACTTTGCATGACGGCTAAATGAAATGCCAGAAAGATATTACTGCACAAAGCATGATCAGGTTCTGTAAAGGGTTGGTTTTATAAGTACATGTACAGCTGCATAAAAACAATGTCATCTCAAACTCTCAACATAGAACAACAGACCATTAGAGCTGGAAAAAAATTGTCAATGTATGAGAAAGGTGACTGGGTCATAAGTAACAGAAGGCCATTCAATAGCTAATGGCCTGGCCAAAAATGGGCCACAATGCATATGACTTGGCAGTGCAAGGACAAGTTCGGAGCACTCCCAACTCTACGCATGCTGGACTCCTTAGTCTCTGCACCACTTCAAATGTAGTGCTTTGCACTCAGCCCGAGCTATTCACCCTACGAACTGGCTTCACATCATTCGGTGCATGCTCGTAACTCCTCAAACATTTAGAGCTGGTAAAGAAGCATCCTGAGTTGGAAAAGAAGGCAACGTTAACAGGTGCATGATTTGGCACTCAAAAATCATTGGAAGAGCAATATTTTAGGTGACAAGGCACATTTCAATACATGCATAACACCATTTTAACCTTAGATTATAAATTTATGTTCGAAACCAATTTTTCCAAAATGCTGTTACCCAACAACATAACATTCTCCTCTGAACTCCGCTTAATATCAGCAGAGCTCATCCATCCTTACTTTTCACATTGCCATGCATGGACCAAATTCCAGTGGAGCCGCATCAACAAACCAAAAAAATAATTACCTTTAGGGAATGGTGCAAAAGACTTCCCAAAGCCCATTTGCACGACTTCTGTATCATCTAAGCAAACAAGGCTGCCTCCAGAATCAATTCTCCAGAAGGAAGGAAAACTGCCATAACATCCTGAATGATTCAGAGAACAGAAAGGATTAGATATAGATCACAGGTGGAGGGAGAGATTGAGAGCGATATCCCAGAACAAAACCAATGAACATTAGTGTTACTCACACAGGCCAGAAAAGGGGTTTTAGAATAGCTGTCGAAGAGCACAAAACCAAACTTCCTGCTGATGTCTCTCATGACTTGATCAGCAGGGTAGGCCTCTGATCTCTCAGAGTTCAATAAGCTTCTACGGCAATAATGACCTCATTAGCAGTTTTATTCCATCCATATTGCTGCTTAAGAAGAGCAACGTTGTCTGTGTCCTTGGAACAAGCAGGAGACATATAATCAACAACCACAAACAATCTGTCACAGAGGGTAAGGCATGTCAAATCTCGATGTGAGATGAGCTGATTGAGAAGAGAAGACGGTATGGAAATTTCCGTCAATTAACAATCCAATAAATTTCATTTTCTGGCTTTCAAAATGAACCAGAGACTCGAGTTCCACTATCTCCTTTAGGCTGACAAATGTATCACAGTAAAGTCCAACAAAAATCAGTTTGATCTAACCGTTGCCTCTCTGAACAATGAAATCACGATTATTTTTTCTTTTTTGGTGGTTAAAGCTACCTTTATCAAGAGATGGAGTGGGAATTTGAATAGAAGAAAGATAAACTTTATTCTTTGACCAGGTAATCAGTTTTTAAATGGGTTTCGGCCTACATAGTTCATTCAAAATTTAGCTGTTCCATTCACATATTCAAACCTCTGTTTTCAATTTATCCTTCCATCTATACAATAACCGTTATGGGAAGAAAGAGAGCTTCTTATTTTGAATATTGACCTGAAAATGTTAAAAGGATATTATCTAACCAATTCATATACAGAAATTCACATTGGATTTTGTGGCTCCTACAATATAGTCACTAAAAGCAATTCTGTACTTAAGAGTCAAAAGCACAACTTTTTAACCTATTGGCAAGTGATACTGCATATTCAATGTTAAAAACTTAAGACTCATCCCTCCATGAGCCCCAATCAAAATGACAAATGAGGGCTGCTGTTACTGTGAGTACATCCTGTATATCAGCAGCAATCCTCTCTTCATCCTTCTTTGCTTTCTCCATGTAACAAAGCCTCATTTTATGTTTTATAAGGTAATGTGATGTGATCCCATTGAACCACTCTTGGCTGATGACAAGAACTAAACTCACCTGATTCGATGAGGACTGAAGTATCTTATTATGATCCTGGAAATTCCCATAGAAAGGCGCCACCTTGCCTTGAGAAACCACCCGAAGCTCGTCCATGCTTCCAGATATTGGATGCTCATCGTGACCAACCTGCAAATCAAGGTGAAAAGATGGCTATTAGCTGTAAAGACAATTCATCATTGGTCAAATTGAAGTATTCTGGCAAAAAAAAAAAAAAAAAATCTCACTATCAGACACCTTCCTTGGAACAAGACCAGCCCTCAAATGAGCGCCTCAACCGCATCCAAATCCTGCAGTTTGGGATTGTAAAAGCACAGAATCATACTCATCAATCCTTGGACAAGAAACTAGCAATTTACAAAGATAAAACTTTAGGTGTCATAGGTCATTAAAGTAGAACTTAAAGTCCACATTTATAAACAAAGAAATTTCCACATTAATTATGTGCAAAACCCAATGCTGCCTATAGGATATTGGAACTACTTGGTATTACAGATTACTGCAATACAAAAAACACTGATCATGCTAGCGTACACGTTCAATTCCCAATATTTTGCCAGTTGGAACAATTAGATTGGTTCTGTTCCATTATAAGTTAGATGTGAGATGGCAGAGGCTCCCTGTTGTGATCACTAATTGGTTCCATTGTATTTTCAATGTAAAGACCAGATTCCTATAAGTTCAAATAGTGCAAGAACAATATAACAAGCTAACTGAAAAAGTCATTGAAGACAAAAAATGAGTAAAACTTACCAGATGATCGGATGGCTGGCAAGCAAAACTATGTGAGGTTTCTCGTAAGTTATCTTGGCAAATGCAACACTGCTTTTCTGACCACCTATTTATATGGGCAAAGAACCATGTTATATGTGCAATAACATTCAAAAAGCCTCAGAGAAAGTACATAGTGAACCGCAATTTAGATTACAAATTAACTAACCTCTAAAAGAGCTTCACGATCTCACACAAAAATTGCTTCAATAAAAAATTTACATATGCAACAGCAGCAGAGAGGGAGGAGATGTATCAGACAAGGTTTGCATTCGTCGAAGTGCAAGATTTCCAGTTACACCGAACAAACACAAGTGAGCTCGAACTTTTGTTCTGGAACTCCCCACACGAAAAATGCCCCATAAGAAGGTATTTTCAGATAAAATAACATAATTTAAGATAAAATAATATTCCACATTAGAGTAAACGCACATGACTGATACTTTAAAGAACTGAATAGATTTGCCCTAGAGGTCACTGTTGACAACACAATCACAGAAGCAGGTAGCATATCATTTCAATCTCAACCAAACAAGCATAAGTAAATTGTCTAAAAATTTCTTGCAAGCTTTTAGTAATAGCTCCTAATCCATCAGAGATCAAGACCCAAGCAGAAGGTGATTTATGGAATATTAATGCTGTAATGAATTGGCGTGGCATTGAAAGGTTGGAGCCATGAGGCGCCTCAGAATTTTATCCCAGATCGACTGGTTAATACTACGAAGGATCATCATCAACAAAAAGAAGGTTCTCGATGATAAAGGAAATCATTGAAAAAAAAAAAAAAAAGAGGAAGTGCATCCCTTTTCTTCACAATCATATCACAGCATCCACATAACTAATCATGTTTTAGATTTTAGAAAAGATTATTCTTATTTAGATCGTATTCACTAGAAGAAAATTTAGAACATCTCAATGCACCAAATAAAATTAAACGCTTTTTTTTTCTATTATTAAATTGCAAAAGGTGACACTTAACATTGATAGCATTAGCCCCACCTCAACAGCATTCGCAAGTGATCCTTCCAAGAGATTTTGCCAATACAGATCACAGTGGCATCTGCAAAGCAACCACAGTGAATGAGCTTAAGGGCAGAAGAAAAAAGATATTGGGAAGAGAACATACAACAAACGCTGAAAAGCATAGTGCATTTTGATTCACAATTTGTTTGGCGGGTCACGCAAGTGCAAAAATAAGCACAGTTTTTGGGCATCAAGAAGAGTTCAAGATATGTCATCAATATTGCATCGCGGAAGGACTTACCCGAACCCTTAGAAATCTGGCCGTAGATGGAAGGGATTGAATCGCAGCTGTTAGCAAAGGACAGCGAAAGTGGATCGATTTTACTTCATTGGATCTGAAGAACCCAATCAATGCGGATGTCAGGGATTTCTTAGATTTTCGGAAATTCATGCGAAGCTTCTTCGTGGAAAGTATCAATTTGTATCGAGCATCGAGCTGAGAGAGCAGAATGGGAAATCGATGTCTTTGAAACCAAAAACTTACCCGAATCAATTTATTGGATTCAATCTTCATCAATGAATATGCTTGGGATGTCTTGGATGAGGGGCCAATAGTCGCCGGTGTGTTTTGAGCATTGATCTTCCAGATTCTCGCATCCATATATCCACAATCGTTGGAGGGAGGGAGGGAGGCCATCCTCTGGCAAGTCCCTCAACTTCGGGCAATCGACAATCCGTAACACTTGGAGAGAGGAGAGATGGTTGCGAAGACCGCTTGATAGACTTTCCACATTCCTCATATTTCTCAAGTGAAGATAGGTTAGAGAGGAAGGAAAGAGAAGACTCCAGGCATCCTCGTCGTCTTCCTCCGAAGGAAAGCACTCCTTATCTCCCTCCCCTCCCATGCTTCTTCCGTCCATTCTCACTCTCTCGAGGGATGTGAGCATGGGCAAGCCCCATTTCCTCACTGGCTGCTTCATAGTCTTGCACCCCCTAAAATCAAACGACCGCAAATTTGGAGGCAAGCCTCCTCCGGGGAAGCATTCGATATTTTCACAATACGTAATTTCTAGCTCCTGAAGGGACGTAAGACGATGCCACTCCAATGACTTTATCTTTGGACAAGAGTCAAGTCGAAGGTGCAATAGGGTGTTTGGAAGTAGAGGGAAGTCCTCCATCTCCAATGCTGGACACTCACTTATTTCCAAAAAAGTGAGATTGTTACAACTATCAATGTTACAGTTGGCAATAAACTTCATCTTCATACACGTATAAAGTGTGAGACTCGACAAGGTGAGGGGAAGGGGAGGGAGGTCCTCCATCTCCAGTTGCGGACAGCGACTTATCACCAAACTAGTGAGATGGGCGAGCGTGCGAAGACATTGTGGTAGGCTTCTCAAATTCATACAATTGCCAATATTTAGAGATTCTAGCGATTCTAGTGCGGTGATCTCTGCTAGCGACTCTACTCCCTTGCAATGCTCAATATTAAGTGTCTTTAGAGCAGCAAGTCTATCCTTAGCAAACGGAAAAGATATCCAAGAATTACAATGACCAATCCGTAGATTTTCAAGTTGTGACATTGTGTCCCTACTGCTGGGGTCATTTGGAGGAATGGTTACTCCCATGATTTTTGGACAATCCCAAATCCTCAAACGTTTAAGTGTGTGCATCTTGCTTGGAAGCCTTTCTAAACTCATGCAACCCTCTAAATCCATCCTTTCAAGGTTGCGTGGTAGCTCAATCTCTCCTTCTCCCTCCATTAAAGATGTGACTCGAGGACATGATTCGATGACTAATTCTTGGAGGCAAGAAATATTTTGCATTTCAATTCCACTTTGCCATAGGTATGTTAGCTTATCACATCTACTTATATGAAGCTCCTTTAGCTTGACCAAGTAGCTCATAAATCCATTATCAAAGTAAACAAACTCCGCAAGATTCTCAATTTTGAGAATGGTTAAAGAAGTTAGGTTGTCCAACCACTTTAAGATCTCCTTGTTACAATCATTAATGTATAACTCACAAAGAGATGGAAGATGAACCTTATTGGTTGAGTCATTTAAATGCGAGCATGAACAAATTTCTAGCTTTATGAGATGATCTAACCGATGAGGCAATGTCCCCATCAACTTTGGACATCTTTGGACAACAAGATGCTGAAGAAAGGGGAATGGTACTTTTTCTTCTCGACCTCCAGCATAATAAGACCAATCTTTCCATGCCGACATCCCTTCAAACTTCAAAATTGTTAAGGATGGAAAAGGGCTTTTAGTTCCATAAAATTCAAAGCCTATCATGTGTACTGCACTTAGACCTTCAAGAGATAATTCTTTGAGTGAAGGGAGCTGTCCAAGTGATGGTAGCGAGCTAACATGAGGACAGCCAAGCAAGCGCAAATACACTATCTTAGAATAGGATGGATCACCTAACCATGATGGGAATATTCCACCACCATAGTACGAGATAGTGAGATTTTTAAGATTAGTGTGAGGTCGCAAAGAGTGAAGAACCCGTGCTTCGCGCTCTGTATTCCGAAAATCTCCAAAACCTTCATTCCAATGCAAGAATAAGTTGCTAAGGTCTTGCTTTCCAAACAAATTAGCATCAATTGCATCTCTAACTTTTTCCACCTTATGCAATCCAAATATGAGTAAATCTCCTTGAAGATGTGGCAAGTTCTTTAACTCCTTTAATTGTGACCCTTTCTCTGGTCCTACCATAAACTTGGGCAAGATAATAAGATTCCCCAAATTACCGTTATTCAATGGCATCTTTTTCAGTCTCTCTGTATCTCTAATGTCAAGAAACTGTAAGCTGACCATATTTGCTATATCTGGAGGCAACATAGAAAGGCGCCAACAATTTCTTAAGATTAAAACTTGTAATTTGCACAAGGCGCCAGTTGACTCAGGTAGTCTTTCGATATTGGTGTATGAGAGATTGAGATATCGGAGATATTTTAAATCACCGACACAATTCGGTACCTCTGTGATGCAACAATGAGATAATGATAGCACTCGCAAGTACTTCAAGTTTGTTAGCATGTCGTGCAGCACCGTTCCGGAAATGGAAATTCTTGCTCTAACTTGACTAAATTGAACATTCAGCATCATTAAACTTCTTAGTACCTTCATTTGAGCATATGCTCTTAAGCTTTCCGATGTAACATATAGTGAGACAAATGATGCATAACGAGCTTTCTCTTCAGTACTCACTACTTGGGAGTCCCCATCGATAAAGCATGTCGTATTCGCAATTGACTTTGCTAGATCATTCAAAAGATCATGCATCAAAAACTTTGATGTGTTAACATTGGATTGCTGAAAAAAGGATCTAGATACTAACTCATCAAAGCAATCACGTCCTAATCTCAAGATACTCCCTTTTTCTTTTTCATCGCCTAAAAAGCCCTATGCTATCCATAAGAGTGCCAGCTCGTCCCTCTCAAATTCGTAGTCCTTTGGAAATACAGCGCAATATGCAAAACATCTCTTCAAACAAGAAGGAAGATACAAATAGCTCAATTTCAACACTGGTAGAACCTCACCATCTTTTCCTATCATTGTATCCCATGTTTTGTTCTTTAAGATAGCTTCCCATTCTTTGGGATTCACTTTACTACGTAGGAGACCACCCAATACCTTAGCTGCCAAAGGTAAACCTCTACATTTTTCTGCTATTTTCTTACCTATTGTTTCAAGATCTGGGTGCCTCTCAATATTTCTTGTTCCCAAAGCATGATAGGCTAATAAACTAGTAAAATTATAAGTGGATAACTCATTCAAAGGATATGACAAAGCTCCTATTAAGGAAACAACAGAAAGGTTGCGAGTTGTTACAATGATCTTGCTTCCCTTAGCCCCTGTGTCAAATGGCTTTAAGATGGTAGTCCATTCAAGGTACTTCACATTCCATACATCATCTAAAACCACAAGAAACTTCTTTCCGAATAGATTGTTCTTCAACTTTCCTTGAAGCATGTTAAGATCTTTGTCCTCGCAAGGCTCTTTAATGACCGACTGCAAAATAGTCTTTGTTATGTCGAGAACATTAAAAACATCTGAAACACATACCCATGCTCTCCTCTCGAAATAGCTACTCGCTTTGGCATCATTATACAACTATTAAGCTAAGGCTGTCTTTCCAACACCGCCCATCCCAACTATGGAGACTATGCTCAGTGTGCTATCGGCATTTTTGGCTTCATTAGTCAATATTGCGAGTATCTTCGCTTTTTCCTTGTCCCTGCCGAAAAACTGAGGCTCTGGCAAATAAGTGCTAGGAAGCCTTTTGTTGGTGTTGTGGGATCTGTCCATAACATTCTCTCCCAAGCTTAAAGGAGCCTTCCTGTTGACAACATCTTCAAACCTACCTTTGATCTCCCGTAGCTTGGTTTCAAATGCAAGCGAGCACGGTTGTGTAAAGAAAGAGAGCTTCCTTTTCACTTGACCTTTGCTTGTGCTAGCTTCTGCCTCCAACTTGGCTTGAGCGGCTTCGATTTTGTACTCATCGAGCAAGTCTTCCATGTCATATGCCAAGTCCTTAACATCATCTAGCCATAACTTCACTACATGGTCACCGTTGAGTTGTTTGTCCTCTGCATCATCAAGCATTGCATTGATTGTTTCTAGCATCCCCTCACACTTATGGAGCAGGGTGGCGCCAATACTTTCTCGTTGCACATAGTCCATTATCATAGAAGCCAACTTGTCGAGCAAGACTTGAAAGAAGGAACCCAAAAAGATCTCTCTAATGGCCATGGTGAATCAATCACTATAGTCTATACAGACAACAAAGGTTATGGAGAAGCAAAGTGATACTGAGCTAATGGAGAGAGAAAACTGTGAAGTCTAGGAAGACGAATGCTTTCAAGGATGCACATCAAAAGGTTAGAGAATCAAAGTAGAATGTTTTTTGTCCACAAGTGCTTGTCTCGTGATATTTAGAGAATATACACTGTGACTTTATTGGATATCATATGCCTTTGTTATCTAGAGAGTGAAGCAAAAGCGAAAAAGAGTTGATGGGAAAGAAACTTTAATAAATTCCGAGAAAACCAAGACTTTGCAAGATGTAAATTGGCTGTGTTACTTCACTTCTCACATTCCTCATATTCTATCCCAATGTGAATATCTCTTTTATCTTTACCAGCAGAACTTCCTTGCTTTGCATGTCTTGCTTATAATTGATAATGCAATAATTTTCATCCAACTCTTTTCCAATTCATTCATATTGTGATTTTTCATTCATTCATCTAGAATTATGTCTAGACTTTCATGTATCTTTTCAAATTTAATTTTAATGAAAAAAAAAAAGCAAAGAGAAAAACTAAAATGAAAAAAGGGCAAAAAACTTTAAAAAAAAAAAATGCAGAGCAGGGCAGGAGAGGGCACCACCGTCCTTGGCCTTTGCCGTGTTGTTGCCATAAGAGCAAACGCTAGGGTGACATTTCCAACGTCGCCACCTTATAGTCGCCTTCGTAGGTAGGCAATATTTTTCTTGAGATGTTTTTCTTAAAGTGATTTAGGAGTTAGGGGGTGATACCGTAAAAATACCTACGCTAGTTCATTGGCCTAGGTTGGTGCTCTCGCTGGCCTCTATCAGCTCGGGGGAACCTAGTCCCAGTCTAGGTTTTACTGCAGCTTGTCCCTCCAATGAGAGCGGGCTCCACGGTTAGATTCCGTATTTAACGTTGGGCCTCCCTGACCCTAGCCTCCCCTAATTCCTCTTCGTCAGCTTTTCTCCCCACGAGAGGCAGTGATGCCCAAGAGACTTATGGGACATGCCGTCGTTTTGAGTTAATCCTTTTAAGAATTTACTCGGGTCCAAAACTTCGATTTGTATTCATAACTTTTTTTTTCAATGAAGCAACACAATTTTCAATTTCAGCTCACTCTAAGGCTTCCGTTAAATAAATTGTTATGTTATGTGATTTTGTTGACATGACTTGCTCACCCAATAGAACTTAAGCATAACAATTAACGTGCTCGGTTAACCAGTGAATTGGGAGAAGAAGAGATAGTGGGTGTGTGTTTGGGCCTTGACACTTTAGGACTTTAAATTTAGATAAATATATATTTTTTTTTTCGATATTTGAATCATTTTAGTAGGGCACACGTACTATTGTGTATATTTTATCTAGATTGAATATTTATATGTTTGCTTTATTTATTTGGAATGACCTTCCAATAATCCACTCAAGCAAACAACATGAGTTTGATTTCTTTCCATAAAAAAGCATAAAAAAAAAAAATAGATTCGTTTCACGATCATTTGCATATAAATCAAATATCTTTGAAACAAAGACCAAGACTTTCACCTACCAAAAAAATTAAACAAAGACCTAGACTTTCAAAGATGCATGTAAGAGGTTAGACAAATCATAATAAAATATTTTCCTTCCACAAGTGCTTGTTTCGTGATTACTAGGGCTGTCAAATGAGTGGGTTGGGTTGGATCGAAAATAGTCCAACTCATATCAACCTATTTAATCCGTTTTGACCCATTTTCATTCAATGTAAATTTGACAATCCATACCCGACCTGACTCATACTCGACCTATTCCTGACTCAACTCATATTGTCGAAACACATTAATATTTAACTCAATTTAGGCTAATCCACTCCCACCCACTTAATTTACTTTAAGCTCTTCACATATATGACTTCACATCAAATTTAAAATGCAAATTAAACAATAAAAAATTAGTAAATAAAAATAAAAAATGTGAAAAACCTTTTACTAAACCTAAGAAAGCTTATTTTTTATGATATTTAAAAAAAATGGTATTTATAAAACACTTTCATGAGATACAAATTCAATGGACAATTCTTATAATTTTTTTAAAACCATTTTTTAAAATCGAAATTTAATTATTTTTATTTTTAAAATATAAATTTTAATTTCTTTTCTTTTCTTCTTTTTTTTTTTCCTTCTTCTTCGGTTGACGGCTAGCCACAATGACTATTGGTGATCGACCATAGGCGAGCTCGAGCTTGCTCGAGCTTGCTTGATGCCGACAAGCTCGAGGCTCGCGAAATCGACGAAACTCGAGCTCACCTGATGTCGGCAAGCTCGAGACTCGCTAGTCAATCATTGGCAAGGCCTTGGCCTCAATGAGATCGAGCTTGTCCGACGCCAGTATGCTCGAGTCTCTCTAGATCGGCAAGGCTCGAGCTTCGTTGATCCATCCATCGAGCAAGCTCGGCCTCGCTAGTAGCCGATGAGCTCGAGTCTCACTAGATTCGGTGAGGCTTGAGCCTCGCCTGGCCAATCGCCAGTTGTCACCGTGCTAGGCACTGACTAAGGAAGGAGGAAGAAGAAAGGAAAAAAGAAAAAATAAAAGAAAAATGAAATATAATAAATAATTATAATTTCAAGCTTGGATTGGAAACTTGGAAACGGGTTCTAACCCACTTGATATTTTAAATGAGTTGGAAATGGGTTTTGACCAATTTTCGACCCATTTAAATTAGACTCATCTTTTGGACCCAGTTTTAGTTGAGTCTTTATATAGATAAATATGAGTTCAAAAATGAGCTCATGGACTATTTTGACACCTCTTATGATTAGTTCTCTTTTTTCTTCATGTCAAGACTTTTGGCTATTGTTTGATACGATGGACCTTTTCTTTGGGGCATCCAGACAGGGGAGTGTTTTGTTGGCATTTTGGCTTTGTGTGCATTCATAAATTTCCAGTATCCTAATGATTTCGCATGTTGTTGAATATGTGATCAACGTATGCTTTTTCGTGGCAGTTATAGTGCTAAAATTTCCAAATATTTAAGAAAATAAATATTAAGGATACTTAAGAAGGTGCTGGATTCCTCGTTCAATGTGGACAAACATGTAAAGTTCTTGCCAACAGACTAGCATATTTTTTTATTGATGAATGAAGCTGACCACCATTATTGGGACTGGGATATAAGCATCTTTATGCGACTTCCGACCGAATTTTAAGATAATCGTCTTGAAAAATATGCCAGCAATGGCAGCTTAGTTTTTGTTATGCATCTACAAGTCATCAAGGATACCTTAGCTTTGTCAGTTTGACGAGGAAAACAAAAACAATTACTTAGGGCTAAACATCAAAGGGATCAGGCACACCAACTAATCAGTTACGCAACTTGGTTTATTTTACTCTGGCAATACTGAATGAGTCCAAATCACCAACTAACACTACATAAAGTACAAGAAATTACTCTCTATGCATCAAACTAATGAACAACAAAGTCGTTTTCAGAGGACCAAAATGCTCCTATCAAGCCTGATTATTCTACCTAATCACCTTTCAACAAATTTGTCGTCCATCTTGCTGCAGAATTTTGTCTGCAAGTGCTTGTTTCATAATATTTAGAGATCATCCCTAGACATTTGTATATTTGTGCACGTAAATTAACCCAGAAAGACCAAGACTTCACTGGATGTCCAAGAGCTATCGGGAAACAAACATCAACAGATGCTAGGATGACCAAGACTTGTGAGGACGGAAACTGGCTTTGTTGTTTCACTTTTCACATATCTCCTTCATCCCAATGCGAATGACTTCCTTATTTTTTTGCCCCATTACCAGTAGAGTTATGTCAAGATTTTCTTGTGTCTTTTCAAATTTAAGTTTAATAATATAAAAACAGAAAAGGAGAAAAACTAAAAAGGAAAATCACCAAAAAAAAACATGAAGAAGAGAAGAAATAAAGGAGGAATGGGGCGAGAGAGCACCATCGTACCACGGCCACTGCCGCTACTGGGATGACTATTGTCGACGTAGCCACCTTCTAGTCACCTTCATTTTTCTTGAGATGTTTTTCTTATTGCTGTTTCGGAAAGAATGATGACATATAAGTATTTAAACTTTTGTTCATTTTACAATTGAGTACCTAATTTTTTTTTGTTCAATCCTCAATTTTCCAAATTTGGCTCAATTTGAGTATTCCATTAAGTAAATTGCCACATGATGTGATTTTACTTACACAATTCACTTAGTAAAATTTAAGCATAATAACTAACATGGCTTACTTTACTTATTTTCCAAATTGGATGATGAGGAAAGAGCATGTATGTTGACTTAGATGATCTTAGCATCCAATATGTCTTTCCTATCTTGGTAACATCTCAAGATATCACATCGGATGCCAATGTCAACATTTAATTGCTATTAAACGACATTGGTGTCATATCAACATATTATTGTTGCCAAGATATACCTACGTAACCAATGTCTTACATATTCCGTTAGATGTGCAGATGCCTTCTTAAAATTTCTTTGATAATGGACAGGTACAACGAGATTTAACAACCCAAAATCATTTCTATGTAGCAAACTTCCCTAGTGAAGTCATCAAATTGTCGCAACATTTACTTTTCCAACAAGGGAAAAAGCGAAAACACTATAGAGGTAATGCCCAAAAAAGGTAGGCCTATAGCCAATGATTAGCGTGGACTTTTCCAAACCCTTACTTCATGTGACGTTTGATTCATTTTAAGTTCAGATTAATTCCTAAGGATTCAATGTGAGACATGAGTCTTCACTAGTTTTTTGGAGTTGGTTAGAAATTATGCAAGATATGAGAGTTTGTCTTGCTTCTTATGCAACCAAAGGTTAACTAGATTCAATAACTTGATTACGTTAATAGTTTGATTAGTGCTAAAGTATAGCAACTAGGTGAACACCGATCTCTAAACTATTTTCTGAATTTTAAAATTTTCTTCGAAATTTTTTAAACATATATATATATTTAAAAATTTTTTTTCGAAAATGAGAACCCGAGCTGGGCCCTTAGGCCTGCTCCAAATGGTAACAGAAACAAAACCTTGAGGGCCTGGGCCACGGACACAATTAGGCTCTATTTCTCAACCCTTTTCAAAACAAGACCAAGTGAAGCCCAATTTGTCAAAATGGGATTAAACCCAAAACTCATCTAAGTCAATGTCAGCCCAGATCCAAAAAAGCCCAAATTCTCTAAAGTGAGTTCATCTTGCTTACACAATTCACTTACCCAGCTACCGACGTCAACTATCATCTGAACACCACGGTCCATTGATTCGACCCTCACGCCCGTCGCTTCATAGAAGTGCCTAGAACATGGATATGGAGAAGGGAGCGCAACAAGAACTCGACACCAACATCATCTGAGATCCGCGCACGCGTCAGAAACTCCAGTCTATTTTCTCACATACGAGCACCACCATATCAACATCTCCGCTCATTTGCCTCCCAGCAACAGAGCATCAACGATGCGGAATGCACAGAGAGTACCAAGGCAAATTTAGGCACTTTGCATTATCGGAGATTTAATAATATGCATAATAGTGACTTGTTCTCCTCGCCAATGTTCATCATGAGGAGACCATCCATTGCGAAGAACATAATAATAATAATAATAATAATAATAATAATAATAATAATAATAATAATAATAATAAGGATAAAAGCTATAAAAAAAAAAACTTCTAAATTTTGCCTACGACATATTTATTCAAAAAAAAAATTATAATACAAAAAATCCTAAACTTATACTTGTGTGATATAATTATTCCAAACTTATTTTTTTTCATAACATAAAAAACTCTAAATTTTTTTAGTGACACAAGAAAACTCCAAAACTTGTATCTGTATGACACATTTACTTTCAAATTTTGGTATTACAAAAAAAATTTGGGGTTTTTGGTGTCATAAAAAATTTGGAGTAAATGTGCTAAATAGGTAAAAGTTTAAGGTTTTTAGTATCGCAGAAAAAGTTTGGGTAAATATATCACAGTGGACAAATTTTGGAATTTTTTGTGTCATAAAAAATAATTTAAAGTAAATGTGTCTCCGGGTAAAGTTTAGATTTTTTTTTTCTTTGTGGCTTTTTCCCTAATAATAAACCACAAAAACATGGCAAACTCAATCTATTTCATACAAATCATAGCCAGATTGACCTGAGCTATATTAAATCAACTCTCAGAGGCATTCCTTCGGTGGAACATACGGTGAGCATCTTGGGTGAGGGTCCTATTATAGGACTCCTATATACAAAACCAAAGCAGTGTTTCGATTCCATGGCATCACATCAGTAGAAATCCCGACGGAATCGTCAACAACTACTTTTACATTATTCAGTTGTCACACCAGCGTCACTACGACACTAGTTTTATTTTTAATTATAGATGAACCGAGGTGGACATTTTCGAATCCTACCTTAACGAGAAGGAAATTCGATCGTGATTACTGGCCAAGCTTGCACGAGGAAGCTCTGATTAGTATCGCCCGTGAGGATGAACGCCAGCGATGGAGTCTTGCAGCGAGAGATGAACCAATTCACACTATCTCAGTCAAAAACAGGGGCAAACAGGTTTTTCAACCGGGCGGTGTTGCGATGAGGAACGGCCACGGCACGAACCAAAACCAGGTTGTGTTTTTCGGCTGAGCTCCCTTGTCGGTAATCAAAGGGAACTCTCGTCGGATATGTGAAATCAGGGAAGGCGGAACTCTCGTTCCTTCTCTCCCCTCTCTGTTTCTCGAACCTCTCCCTTATGGCCGAATGAAAGCATTCTCTCAATCTCAGTTTCTCCTCTGTCTGTGAATGCCCTCACCCTCTTCTTTTCCCACGGGCATCTGTCGACCTCTCCCTCAACGAACGAATCTTCCCCTTTTGCGATTGCACCCACGTCACCGGAAAAGATAAATCTGGTTACATTCCTTCCATGAATCGGCAATTTTGCATCTTTTAGAAAACTTTCTGCTACAAGAGATCGTCCTTTCATCGTCTGGAGTGGATTCATATACTTCCATTTCAGCCAAAGAATAGGCATAATCATCATTAGACAACTACTTCCTGTCTACATCACAGGATATCCAAGAAGGTATTTGAAAACTGGGGAGCTTATTGCGCTTGAATAATAAAAAAATCTACAGAAAATATCCATGTTAATTTCTCTAGCTGAACATTCATCTACAAAAGTATCAAAGAGACGAACAGAAAGTACAGATGTCTATTATACCACAGCCTAGCGTGAAAAAAAAAAGGTTTGGGTGCAATTCTAACATAGAAACAGAGCATCTTCGAACAGTTTCTCCATGAAGATGCACAAAATAAATCATCAGAAGACTGGTTTTCTAGGCAACTGAAGATTCAAACTTCGCAGGCTATGCATGGAGGCCAGTTCAAGAGGGCCTACTGATGTCAACCTGTTATTGGATCTCGAATCGGTTTCATTAATCTATTACATTATACGTTTGCCATGAGCTTCCTTGACTTGGCTCATTTTTACCCTCTTCCGTGTCATCTTCAACGTGAAAGCGTTTGACTGTATTATCAAATTAAAATTGTTAAATTTTCTTCCTCTAAATAAATACAAAGGTCTAGTTTATTTCCTGCCTGTCAGTTATTGTACAAACAAAGTGTGTGTTTTTTTTTGCCTTTTTAAAAAAATAATAATAAAATGGCTATAGCTAAAACAGTTGTTTTATATCAAACCTGTATTGAAATTTAGAAGTAACTAAAAAATAATTTCATTTTATTGAAAGATGCAAATCAAATAATGAACTCAAATTGCATTTATCATGTCTTAGTAATCATTTAACATTACATCTGCTTAGATTCTATCTAATGTCCATTGATATGTTATTCAATCTTTTTCTTCTTAATAATTTTCTTGGAATAAGTATGATTTTCTATTGATGATATATATACGCTTTTGTAAGTATGCCTATCTATCTTGTTTAGCCAAAACTTGTCCATCCTTATAAACTATTATTTATATATGGATGAATCCATCCTTTGGATAATACTATAGTGCAAAATCTCTTGCTAGACATAATTTTAACATTACATATAATTATCATCTGTAGTCATCAACAAAAAAAATATTTTTTTTCCTTGTCCAAATAACTGAAACAGATATCATACAGAAAAGTTCAAGAACAAAATACCACTAAACTTCAAAGAGATTTGTATAGTTTAACTTACTAATGAATAATTCCACTTTAACGTGTTTAAATTTATTCAAAATTTTCATGCAAAAGATTTTTGGCTCCATATTTCATCAATGACTTCCAACCACCCCCCCCCCCCCTCCAACCAAACAAAAAAAAAAGAAAAAAAAAAAAGAACCTAAGCCTGGTTCCATCAGTGTTCCCATATAATCTACTTTGGATCATAGTATTCCTAGAACACAATGTTGCCAGACAATTTAAGAAATAGCCCTCACCTCGGATATTTACACTTCAAAACATGCATCAGAACATGGATTGGCTATTTCAAGCTTACTTTAGTCATCACTGAATGGGACAGGAGAAAAGGTTAAGATGACTGTCACAAAACACGATATCAACTACTTTCTAATCTCACCGAGTAGAGGAGAGTGGAAGGTCGGAATTAAACTGAACCCTCATCAATCTTGATAATGATGGATTTTTATAAGGCCAATGCACCATCCCAGACCGCATCCGCTACTAATTAAATAACATAAATCAACTAATAAAAATTTCGAATATGAGTACATGTCAATAAGAGGTGCCACTTTTGTCGACAAGTAATCACAACATTCCAAGGAAAAAGACTTATAGAAAGATGTATAATTTACTTCTTCCAGTTCAGATGAAAGATGAACAGCATACTTCACCATCCATAAATTTTACAATAACACTGCACGGTTTCGAGTCAAAACCGCAACACAAACTTCCTGGAGGCAACTAACTAAAGCAACCATGAAAACTGCTTGCCAAAAGAGCTACACCAGGGTTTGTACACATTATGCCACGTTGAAATAACACAAACCAAATGCATCCTGTGTCAAGGCAGAGAACAGAAAAATGCCCAGCCTAGAGCACCAAAGCTAAAGGACCGTCGAATGGTCCCTGAAAACCACGCATAAGCCCCAGCAAACTTAGCTCCTTCCACCACGGAACGGAGTACTAACTTAAAAGACCAAATTTCTCCTCTCGACAGTCCCCAAACACTCAATCTAACTAATTCACAGAATTACACAATGCACAGGACACATTGTATATGACTCAAAAAGAAAAACTTCAAAACTAAACATACAAAACAGTAACTCCAACAACATACCTCATTGAGAAATGACAAAAGGAGAGCTTGGTCAAACACTTGAGCTGCGCGATCTTGCCGAGCAAAGGAACACCGAAGCCCGGTGCAGAGCCTTACTGAGCTCGAGCTCTTTCAGCCCTTCCAACTTATGCAACGCCAGCCCATTTAGCCAGAGAGGCGATATCTTCACTTGCACGCACTCCAACCCCACCAAATTCCCCAACTCGTTCGGGAACAAATTCACCTCGCTCGCGAAGAACTTCGGCGTCTTTGTTGGAAGATACGCAATATCTTCTAGATACCTTTGAGATCAATTAATAGGATCAATTAATATCAGATCCGATTCATAGATTATTTGATTTCCTTTTCTTATACATGATTTGTATTATATATCCTTGACTGTACATTGAGATGTCTACACAGAAAATATAGAAAGTTTCCCCTACGCTCTCTTCTCTTTTCCTTGCCTTCGTCATCTTTCATGGTATCAGAGCAGACCATTGCTTATGTGTTTCTCTTCCGCTTTCTTTTTTTTTTTTTCTGATTGGCTACCCGCAAGAACAGACTAACCTGCAAAACAGCGTTAGCACTCCGGCATGGCAATCAGTAACTTGAATTTGGTTTTCTCAAACAACGAAGGAAGAAAAAGATCTTACCACCGCCATGGCCGATGAGCAAATACCTACCTCGGGGCAGCAGCAAATACCTACTTCGAGGGAGCAGGATCTCATGCGGAATGCAGCTGGTGGAGTTCAAAATCAGCCTATTACAGGGCCATTGATTCAGCGGCAACCCAACCCGGGACAACCTAGTTCGGTTTTTCCATACCAGTGGGTGCCAATGCCGATGTATTATGGGAAAAACCCAATTTTTTCTTTTCCAAGAACTCAAGCACATAGAGATGACGGCCCACCAGCCACAAATGGGGCAGGCACAACAGAAGGATTCAGGTCGTCATATGCGGATACAGACCCCAATGGGATTGGCAAATCAAACTCAGGGGCGTCAGGCGGGTCACACCCGGGTCAAAATTCGGGCCAAAGCTCAAATCCTACCCGGGAGTACCACCCGGTTTCCTTCCGTTCCCGTTCGCGGCCGCCATGGGTCGTCTCGAACCCGGCGACGCGCTATACATCTCCACCGCCGATGGACCGGAGTTGCGGCTCATCAGCCATCTTCTCACGGGACCAGAAAATTACTCAAGCTGGTCAAGGGATTTTCGCCGAGCCCTCATCACAAAGGACAAGGACGGCTTCATCGATGGCAGCATACCCATTCCGACCGATGAGAAATTGGCACGACAGTGGAGAAAATGTAATCAGTTAGTGAGAACTTGGGTAGGAAATTGTATAAGCCCTGAAATTGCTGCTGGCTTACCTCCAACAGAAGACTCGAAGACTATTTAGGAGAGCATTAAAGAAATGTACGGGAAGCTAGATCAAGCGAAGATCTTCTCGCTGCACCAAGCCCTTACAGAACTGAAGCAAGGAAACATGACCATCACGGCATGCTTCAACAAGCTTTCGGCTCTATGGAACGAGCTGGAAGCGGCCGAGGAGAAACTAAACGGCCCTAAAGAAACGCTTCGACAGTACAAAAACATGAAAGACCGAGAAAAAGCCACTCGGTTTCTCTTGATCTTAAACGACTCTTACCTTGGTTTCAGGTCGCAGATATTAGCGATGGAGCCTACACCGCCCCTTGGCCGGATCTTCCAATTGGCGGTGCAGGAGGAAAGCCAACGTCTTACCTCATCGGAGACCAAAGGTGTTGAGAGCATTGCACTGGCGGCGAGAGGAGAAAGGGTTTCGAAAACCCTAGACAGAGAGGAGAAAGGAGAAAGACGTGCGGCGCTAGGGTTACCCACGGATCCGCAAGTATATAAAGCTTCTGGGTTCAACGGCCAGGATCGCTCCTCATCATCTGACGGTCCTAGAGGCGCCCGCGATTTTCAGATAATGAACAGCCGAGATGGGCGCGATCTTCTAAACTCGAACGGTCGAGATGGTTCCGCATCAAAGGGATCCAACGGTGGTTATTTTTCGAAGAATTATGGGCAGAATTCAAAAAATAGAGGGAAATTGTATTGTGAATTTTGCAAAAGGCCCCATCACACAATCGAAAATTGCTGGAAAATACATGGTCGGCCTGGAGAAAAGAGGGGAAAAGAATCATCAGCAAAGAGTCGCTTATCAAATTAATGGATCAGCAGATTTCACCCAACCCATCAATTATGGGCAATATCAACAATTGTTACAAGCCGTCCAAAAAATGGAGACCCCCACCAAAGGAAGCAGCTTCACAGGTATTTCTCATGGTCGATAAATATGATATCGAGAAGTACTTGGATCGTTGATTCTGGAGCCAGCGATCATATTGCATGTGACAAAAGTCTATTTTCCATTATTCATGAAAAGTTGGATAATCCCATTACTGTCCAATTACCAAATGGAAACACCACTCATGTCACCATAACAGGAACCATCCAACTTAGTCCTAAGCTTACCCTAAAAAATGTTCTCTATGTACCAGGGTTTCAATTTAACCTGATTTCTGTGTCTAGAGCATGTCAGGACAATTCATGTCATGTTCTTTTCAATGCTGATTCCTGTATTTTTCAGGACCGTTCGACTGGCAAACTGATGGGTTGGGGTAGCCTCTATGAAGGTTTATTTTTTTGGAAAAATCCATCCAAGGAACTTAGTGTTTCTGATATCCTTTGTAATAAAAAATCATTGTGTAATTTGACTACCAATTATGAAAACTGTCTTCTGCATTCCAGAATGGGTCATAGTTCTTCATTCCCTTATCCTCAATGTCATGTTTGTCCGCTTGCAAAGCAATCACGTGTTCCATTTCCCATAAGCAAAAGTCGTACAAATAGTATTTTCTTATTACTTCATATTGATGTATGGGGACCATATCATACCCCAAACCATGATGGGTCTCGATTTTTTCTCACAATTGTGGACGATCATTCTAGAGCCACATGGATCTTCCTCATGCAATCTAAGAGTCAAGTTTCATCGAACTTGAAAGTTTTTCTTTCTCTGGCAAAGACTCAATTTGGGAAATCTGTGCAACGAATCCGGACTGACAATGGCACGGAATTCTTTAATCATGACTGTGCTGCATTATTCTCTTCTCAAGGGATTTTGCATGAGAGTACATGTACTTATACACCACATCAGAATGGCATGGTAGAACGGAAGCATCGTCATTTATTGGACGTTGCACGAGCTTTGAAATTTCAAGCTTCAATCCCAGACAAATTTTGGGGTGATTGTGTATTAACAAAGCAAAGCATACTTGATCAACCGCACGCCAACTAAGGTACTCAATGGACGAACTCCTTTTGAATTACTTTTTGGCAAGACACCTCAGTTAAGTCATTTGAAGGTCTTTGGTTGTTTATGCTATGCTACAATAGTAGGCCCTAGAGATAAGATGGGTCCTCGTGCCCGCCGCTGCATATTTATGGGATACCCTACTCTTCAAAAGGGATATCGAGTGTTTGATCCATTAACAGAAGAGTTTTCTGTAAGCAAAGATGTCATTTTCCAGGAATTAGTTTTTCCTTTTGCTACTCAAGACTCAACAGTTGATAAGATACACTCTTCTATTACTCATATCGAGGAGGTCTCCAATCATCCGGAATATGCTTTCTTTCCTTTCTCTGAATATCCAAGCAACTCTTCGGAATTTCCATCCCCTGATGAAGTAACTCCTCCTATGCATGAGACGGCTCAAGACACCAACGAGGGGAATACAAATGAATTTTCTCAGTCACAGACTCCAGCAGACCAATCATCTCTAAAGAATGATCAACCGAGACGTTCCGGACGAGCTACACGTCCGCCAACTTGGACCCAGGATTACATATGTGGTGCCTGGAACCCGCCAGGTACTAGATTTCCAATCTCTTCCTATGTATCCTTTGATCAATTATCTCCGGAACATCGATGTTGCATCACTGGCATATCTGAAGAGCGAGAGCCATCCACTTATGATGAAGCATGCACTGATCCGCGATGGCAGAAAGCTATGGAGGCAGAACTCCAAGCCTTAGTGGACAATCAGACATGGGAAATTGTCCCATTACCACCTCATAGAAAAGCAATTGGCTGCAAATGGGTATACAAGATTAAGTATCGAGCAGATGGATCAGTAGGAAGATACAAAGCACGATTGGTTGCCAAAGGTTTCACACAACGCGAGGGCTTCGACTACCACGAAACCTTCTCACCTGTGGCCACAGATGTTACTGTTCGTTCTTTTCTTTCTGTGGCGGCATTTCAGGATTGGCCCTCACACCAGATGGATGTCCACAATGCTTTTTTGCATGGAGATTTACATGAAGAAATTTACATGGACATGCCACAGGGCTTACGGAGACAGGGGGAGAATAGAGTATGTCGTCTCCACAAATCCCTGTATGGCCTTAAACAAGCCTCCAGACAATGGTACGCTAAATTTGCAGACTCCCTGATAACGGCTAGTTTTCATCAATCCAAATATGATTATGCTGTTTTTACATGGACCAAAGGTACGTCGTCTATCTATTTAATGATATATGTAGACGATATACTTATTATGGGCAATGATGAAGTAGCTGTCAAAAACTTCAAAGAATATTTGCATTCTGCTTTTCATATAAAAGATTTGGGTCAGCCCAAATATTTCCTTGGAATTGAGATTGCACGATCAGACCAGGGGATCTCACTCAGTCAAAGGAAATTTGCCTTGGAAATCATATCGAAACAGGCCTATCGGGATGCAAACCGTTATTCCAATTGAGCAAAATGTTAAGCTAACTACAGCAGATTATGATGCTGGAATATCTCAAGAAGATGATCCAGTTCTCAGCGATCCTTTGAGTTATCAGAAACTTGTTGGAAAACTCATATATCTGACAATGACCAGACCAGACATAAGTTATGCAGTGCAGACACTTAGTCAATTTATGCACAAGCCACAGCAGTCGCATATGAATGCAGCTTTGAAGATAGTGAAATATTCGAAGAAATGTCCTGGTCTTGGGATTCTTCTTTCCAGAAAATGTGATATGAGTATGACTGCATATTGTGATGCCGATTATGCGACGTGTCCAATGAGCAGAAGATCTGTCACCGCTTACGTATTAAATTGGGGAATTCTTTACTTTCATGGAAGACAAAGAAGCAACCAACCTGTCTCATTATCCTCGGTGAAGCGAATATTGAGCCATGGCAAAGACCACCTGTGAAATAGTCTGGTTGCGAGGCCTACTTCAGGACCTTGGGATACGAGTTAGAGGACCTACTAAATTATTCTGCGATAATGACGCAGCTCTCAAACTTATGTTGAATCCTATTGTTCATGAGAGAACAAAGCACATAGAAGTGGATTGCCATTTCACTCGAGAGAAAATCCAACAAGGAGTAATTGAAACACAGGGAATTGGAACAGAAGAACAGCCAGTAGATATCTTCACCAAACCCTTATGTCAGAGACAACATGCGTATCTATTGAGCAAGCTAGGTGTCTTGGATGTCTACAAGCCATCAGCTTGAGGGGGAGTGTTGGAAGATACGCAATATCTTCTAGATACCTTTGAGATCAATTAATAGGATCAATTAAAATCAGATCCGATTCATAGATTATTTGATTTCCTTTTCTTATACATGATTTGTATTATATATCCTTGACTGTACATTGAGATGTATACACAGAAAATATAGAAAATTTCCCCTACGCTCTCTTCTCTTTTCCTTGCCTTCGTCATCTTTCAGTCTTCAGCCTCCTCAGCTCCCCAACCCACTTCGGGAGCAGACAGAACTTGTTCTGATACAGGCAAAGGTCCTTAACCGAGGACCCATTCAAGGTCGGGGACAGCAGCGAGTACTCCAGGTTCTCCCCGGACACGTCAAGGCACAAGTCGTCGTCCGAAGCCGCAGGAATCGCGTGGCGGAAGAGAACGGAGGCGACGACGACGACGACGACGACGGTGGTGGTGGTGGTCTTTGGTCAACAGAGGAAACGAGAGCGAAAGGGAGCGGGACGGATAAAGAAGAAAGCGTTGGCGAGCGCTCTCTGCGAAAAGTCTTAACCACCCTCCACTTTTAACCAGAGTCGGTGCACGCGGTGGTGTAAATTTTGAGTTTGGACGAGGGTGTCCTGGCGAAAGGGGTTCGTCGCCCGGACCCGCGACGGGTTCTCTTTTTTGAATTTTGTTTTTTTTTTTTTCCCCTTGGGTGAAAAAGGGAAGAGGAGGCTACTGTTGGTAAGAAATTTCCCCAAAAATTTTGTTGCGGTGCTTAGCAATTACACTTAAGGCTCAGTCCAAGATAGATGAGCCCGTCATCACAGCCCATCAAATAGCTATAACTAGACAGACCTCTTTATAGCGATATTCGATTCATAATAATCGCTAATGTGTAAGTTTGTTGCTAAGCATTGGACCTATTAAAAGGATGAGTCCAATTAGGGTGCGTTTATTTGTATTTCTGTTTAAAAATTGTTCCAGAGAGCAGAAATAGAAAAAAGTGTTTCTGTTCCGGGAACAATTTTTGAACAAAAAAACATGTTTGGTAAACTTGTTCCGGGAATAAAAAATAAATAGAAACACGTTTGGTAAATTTATATAATTTTTTTTATTTCTTTTATTTTTTCTATTTTTTTCTTTTTCCTTTTTTTCTTTTTCTTTTTTCTTTTTTCTTTTTCCTTTTTTCTTTTTTCTTTTGGCCGGTCGCCGGCCTCGGCCATGGCTGGCGACCGGCCGAGGAGGGCCGGTGGCCTCGCCGGGCCACCGCCAGGCGACGCCAACTCGCCCAGATTTGGCGAGGCTGAGCCTCGCCGGCCGCTGGGCGAGCTCAGCCTCGCCAGATCTGGGCGAGATCGAGCTCGCCCAGCCCGGCACGAGATCAGCCTCGTCGAGGGCCGGCAAGCCTCGCCGTGGCTGGGCGAGGCCGCCGGCCCTCGTCGGCCGGTCGCCGGCCATGGCCGAGGCCAGCGACCGGCGAAAGAAAAAAGAAAGAAAATAAGAAGAAAAAGAAGAAGAAATAATAAAAAAAAAAAAAAGTGTTTCTAAGTTTTGTTTTAGAAATAAGTAACACAAAATTTGTGTTTCTTATTTCTGTTTCTTTTTTGTTCCTAGGAACAAAAGAACAAAAAGGAACAGTAAACGCACCCAAACGCGTTTCTGTTCCTTTTTTGTTCCCAGGAACAAAAAAAAACCAGAAAAAGTGTTAAAAAACAGAAAAAAGAAACACAAACAAACGGGCCCTTAGATTTTCTTTTGTTTGGTCAGAAGTCAAATTGGATTTGAGTGGGTTGAAAATGGGTGATTCAAATTGACCAATTTAATCCATATTTTGATCCGTTTTTATTCAATACAGTTTGGGTGACTTATATTCTACTCGACCCAAAATCGACTTATACCAATCCAATATGGAGTCATATTCTTAGCAATTATTTCCCTTAAATATGGAAAATAACATACCAAAAAACTAGCCAATTAAAAACAAAAAAATTTTGTCATAAAATTAAAAACAAATTAAGCATGACAAAAGTGAGCAACAATAAATTACTAAAAAAATTGATGAATTAAGTTGTTAGAGTGCATCTATATCTCTCTTGGTGCAAGAAATTTATCTAATTCAACACAAGAAATCATGTTTGGAAAGATATATCTGATATAAATTTATACTCTCGTAAGCAATAAAATAAATGAAAAATATTCAAATTGTAAATTATGTAGAGACTGTAATTTAATGTTCTAATTTCTAGCTTCACGGCGAAGTTATATGATTAAGTCCTTTCATCATTGGCATGGTTACCATGTCAGTGTATAGAATAAGGAACAAGCAATCCATTTAATTCCAAGCCTCATAATATACTCCAAAATATGCAAGGTTTTATAATTTATAAACAAGAATTTTTTTATATTTAGTTAGATTATAGGGAGATTGACATATGACAGACCAAAACCAATGTTTCTTCTTATTTCTATAAGGCATCGGATGGAAAATTTTCAACTCTAGTAAAACCTTTTCCATTTCAAAGATGTCAAACACAATCGTTTCCTACACCCGAAAATTGAAAAGAGCAAAAAAAAAAAAAAAAAAAAAAAAGGCCACTGTTGCTTTGGGCTTGAAAAGCCCAACTTATACCACAAGAACGGACGGACGGATGGACCGACAGAGGAAGTGGCACCATCGGATCAAATTACCTTCTTTTGAACAAATAGGTCAAAAGTGGGTTCTTTCCAGACATATCAGAATCCATCACTAGTTATGTTTTATTTTATTAGATCCATTTGAACCTATATTTGAGCAACCCTATGGTAATTTATTCCATTAAATATGAGTTAAAAAATGGGTGCGTAACCCATCATGCCACCTCTACTAATCACATGTACAACTTTGGGGAAGAAGCCTAAAGTGGATTTGTTAAGGATGAATGGCATTTTTGGTGTTGGAGCTTTAAATCAATACTGCCTTTTTTAAAAAAAAAAAATAGAATAAATGAATTGTACATTGAGTTCTTTGGGAGGACGATAATGCTGGGTTTGGCAAAAGGTGTAGAGAGCGGGTTGATGAGAATACGGATGCAAAGTTGACAAGATATTGAAAATGTTGTGAGAGTAAAAGAACGGGGAAGCCTTGCCAACCAAAAAATCATGGTAGAAAACCGAGGCCTTTTAATGAAGAAGAGGGAGGGCTACGTCCCTTCCAAGCTCAAATCAACTTAGCTCTTACACTCAGCTGGCTGAATTCAACAATCTAAGTGAATTCCAAAGCCCAAAGTAGGATTACGCTTCAGGTAGATATGGCAATATGGGTCTCGATGAGTTTGAAATGGACCTACTTTCATTATATTGCTGAAAATTGGAGCTTAGGTTGTGTGAGTATGAGTTGAGTCCAAGTTGGATTGGATTGGGTATAGGTTGTTGAAATTATATTGCACAAAAATGGGTCAGTATGGGTTAAAAGAGTCGATACAAGTCAGACCATTTTTGATCAAACTCAAACCTTAACCCGATCCCCACTTAAAACTTGACCATCTAATATGAATTGAGGTGGAATGCATGCACTAATTTTACTGTGTAATTGCAGATGATAGCGAGTTATTATACCGATATAGGCTTGGGTATCGTAGAATTACCATTTGTTGGCACAAAAATTGGCTCATTAGGCCTTGAACATAAGGAAAGCCCATTAAACCTACTTCTCAAAAAAGTATCTAGTTATTAGAAATACCAAGGGTTTGGAATTAATAATCACTCGGGAGCAAAACGATAAGAATGGAGATGTTTTCAAGGGCTGGTGCCGATGACACTATGGATAAGGCGATACAGTTATTGGCGCGGTAACAGAGTCTCTAGAAGCAGTTTGAAATTGAAGATAATAACTGCTGGAGAGCAATTACTTGTGAAATTAGCTATAAATAGCCAAAGAGACATAATTGTAAAGGACCTTTTGATAATAAATAATTATAAGAATACTTGTCTTTTGGCTATCTTTTTTCTTTACATCTCACATTTATGTTTTATTGTACGTTTTTTTATCTTATGTTTATGCTTTATTTTTTTGCATGTAGAGTAGAATTAGTCACCTCCTTTTTAAAAAGACAAACAGTTCGGTTTATATAAAAAAAAAAAATCAAAAATTTGCCTATTCGGTGAAAGATATTTGTCGGGGACTTCTTTCCCCTCAAACACCATCATGGGATGCTCCTCTTTCTTCTTGAGCAAATGAGGATGCAGGCAAACCTTTGTAATACTCCAAATGAGGTACATTACTCCGGTTGTTGCTCTAGTTGGAACTATGACTTATACTTTGACATTTTCCTTAAAATTCTGGTATTAAAACAATCTTAGCTTTGGCATCCCACAAACTTCAATCTAACATGCCAAAAAATCTCAGTTAAGAGGGAAATTTTTTTAACATCTACATCTTCATTAGTTTACAATCAATACTGATAAAATAGTGCCATAAGACCAAAAAAAAAAGAAAAAAAAAAATGAAAAACGAAAAAAGGGTCTCACCAACTAAGATATCATATTACATGAAGAAACGGTGAATTTAGAATTATTTGAGTATATGCTAAATCAAATAAGGAAACTTAACTCTAATAATCAATCTATCCTCCACAAAAAAAGAAGAGAAAGGATCTTTCTAGTTTATTCGACTGAAAATTGCCATACCCAGAAGTATCATCGTCTCTTCTATCGCCCTTTGCATATAATGAGCTCTCAAGCATTTGTTTCCTTTTTCTACGATGGAGACTTTGTCCTTCATGTCATAGATGTCCCTAAGTTTCATGTGCTATAAAATGCTTGTGCTTTTATAAAAATGGAGGTGTTCAAAAATCACATGAAAGATCCAATTTAAAATCATGATAAAGTTTAGTAAAAGAAATAAGTTGAATTGTATCAAAACCAAGCATTGCATCTTGTATTTGTAGACAGCTAGACCTCTTCTCATTATATATACATTCAAAAAGTCATCAAATTGTTATGAAATACATGAACGGATAGAATACATGAATTCAAAAAGTCATCAAATTGTTATGAAATACATGAATAGATAGAATACATGAATGAATATTCATTATATTCATCTTATCCAATGTATTTATTATGGTACATTTGTATCAAATATTCTAAGTACATCTCCCTATACAATGAACGTTCGTCTCCCTTATCCTGTACATGTATCATTCAATACATTGATATTAATGATAAGTACATTCTTGTTCTCCTATAAATAGGAGTTTAGTTTTGATGTACAAGACACAATCACATAGAATTACAATACAGTGAAATATCTGGCTTTCTCTACTATTTTTGGTGTTCACTTGCTTTCTCCTCTTTAATATTTTCTCTAATATATATTCGCAACGCGATATTTTACAACACGTTATCAACACGAGGATCTACCGATTGAGTAAGTAAATTTTGCAAGCATGAAGATCTATCGACTGAGTAAGTAATTTTTGCAAGGTGGTTATTGTTATTATTGATCAACTTATACTTCATCTTCTTCTATCAATTCTTCATTTTTATTTTTCTTGGCCCAAAGCCAAACTTTTAAATCTAAAAGTATCATTCTGCTCCTGAAGTAGCAGTGGATATTTGGAAATCCTTTTAATTAATTTAAGGATTTATTTTTGCAAGGATTATGGCAAATATTGAAAAGCCCAAATTCCACATCCCGGAAGTGAGTGGAAAGAATTATCTATCCTGGCGCCTTGACATGGAAATGCACCTCCAAGGGCAAAGTCTCGCTAATACAGAGGATGGAACCTCAAATGAAAAGGATAAAGCAAATGCGCTGATTTTTTTATTCGTCGTCATTTGCATGAGAGCCTGCAGACTCAATATTTATCCGTTCGAGACCCGCATATCTTGTGGACGCGGTTGAAGGATAGGTATGATCATACCAAAACCGTTATCCTCCCTCAAGCACAATATGATTGGTAAAATCTCGACCGCAAGATTTTAAATCGGTGTCGACTATAATTCTGCTTTATTTGATATCGTTTCTCAACTTGAGTTATGCGGTATCAAATTCACCGATGCAGAATTGCTTGAGAAAACTTTATCCACCTTTCATGCTTCGAATATTGTATTGCAAATAGCAATACCAGCAACGTCGTTTGCCACATATTCGAATTAATTTCTGTGCTTCTTCCGCCGAGCAAACTAATGAATTGCTGCTCAAAAATCATAATCTTAGACTGCTTTGGCTCAAAAGCATTGCACGAAGCACATGCTAACTTTGAGAAAAATACTGGCCATTTTAAGGGCTATAAGCGCAGGCAAGAATATAATCCTAGAAGGGATGGTAAGAAATTTAACCGCCCTAGGAAATCAAACTTTGGCCTGAATCATGGCAAAGAAAAGAAGCAAAAGAAGGTGATTAATGAAAGTATTTGTCATCGCTGTGGCATGATTGGGCACTGATCACATACCTGTCGTACGCCAAAACATTTTGTTGACCTATACCAGGCATCTTTAAAGCATACGGGCAAGCGTGGTGAATCTCATGCCATTGAAATCAATCCTACTGCCATAACCACTGTTGAGGCCAACAATATCTCCGTTGGTGGGACTCCTCTTGCTCCTGAAGTAGCAAATGCATCATTGGATGTCTCTGATTTCTTTGAGGACCTCTTATTACTTTGATGAATCAAATTGATGGATAATAATTTGAACTTTGAAATTTATGATGTATTACTTTTTTTTTATTGTTCTTTATGAAATACTTATGAACCTTATATAATATTTATCTTTGAAATTTTATTCGACTATATAACTAAAATGCAACTTTTATGATATTTGACACCTGAAGTTGTCAATATAAATGCAAATGGAAAATACCGAGAAAAAGGAAGATGTTTGTTTGCTTGATAGTGCAACAACACATACTATATTTTATAGTAGACACTTTTTCTCGAGTATGACATTGCGTAAAGCACAAATCCATATAATATCAGGTCCTGTTCCAATTATTGATAGTTTTGGGAATGCTGCAATTATTTTGCCAAATGGCACAATCCTACATATTGAGAATGCGTTTCTAAACATTCGATCAAAAATGAATCTGCTCAGTTTCAAAGATAAGGAATATATTGAGACTATTTATGAGCAAGATAAGGAATACATTGGCATTTGCTCTTATAAGATGGGCCTGAAGACCATCCATGAGAAGCTAGAAGCTTCTTCTATGGGTTTGTATTGTGTCATGATTAAAGCTGTTGAAACCTACGCTACCACATTCTGGAGATTGGTAAGCCCTGATTAGTTTGGACTTGGCATGATCGCCTTGGTCATCCTGGCGCTTCAATGATACGTAGGATAATTCAAAATACAAAAGGGCACCCTTTAAAGGATATAAAGGTATTGTTGTTCAAAGATTATAATTGTGAGGCTTGCTCACAAGGAAAGCTCATTATTAAACCTTCTATAATAAAGGTTAATTTTGAATCTCATTTATTCTTGCAAAGAATTCAGGGTGATATTTGTGGACCAATACAACCACCAAGTGGACCATTTAAATATTTTATGGTATTAGTAGACGCATCCTGTAGATGGTCTCATGTTTGCCTATTATCTACGCGCAATGTTGCATTTGCACGTTTACTTGCGCAGATTATAAAGCTCCGGACACAATTCCTTGATTATCCAATTAAAAGCATAAGGATGGATAATGCTGGTGAATTTATATCAAAGAGTTTTGATACATATTGTGCTTCACTTGGAATCGAGGTTGAGCACCCAGTTGCATATGTTCATACTCAAAATGGATTGGCAAAATCCTTGATTAAACGTATCCAAATCATTGCCTGCACTCTATTATTGAGAACGAATCTCAACGATACAACATGGGGTCATGCAGTTTTGCATGTGGCAGCTCTAATAAGATTACGCGCCACTGCTAGTATTTTACAATCTCCCCTTTAAATGGTTCTTGGTTACAAACCAGATATTTCACATTTACGCACCTTTGGTTGTGCAGTACAGGTGCCTGTAGCACCGCCAAAAAGGACGAAAATGGGTCCCCAACGCCGTTTGGGCATTTATGTTGGGTTTAATTCACCATCTATCATTAGGTTCTTGGAACCAACTACTAGTGATCTTTTTACTGCTAGGTTTGCAGATTGTCATTTCGATGAGACTAGGTTTCCATCAATTGGGATACCTACAACTTCCATGATTGCAAAACAAAAACCAGTTAAGGTTTTCTCTTGGAATGAGAAAAATTTATCTCAATTAGACCCAAGGACTCCTGAATGTGAAAACGAGGTGCAGCGCATAATCCATTTACAAGCTATGGCCAATAGACTTCCTGACGCATTTAATGATGCTACTAAGGTAACGAAGTCTCATATTCCAGTTGCAAATGCTCCAGCTAGGATAGTTGTTCCCGAAGAACAGGCTAAAATGGATCAAAATCCCCCGCACTTGAAGCGTGGCAGACCGATAGGATCAAAAGATACCGCTCCTCGAAAACGAAGGGGAAAGAATCAAGAATCCGCTCCAGAAGAGCCTGGCGTTGTGCTTACTCCCAAAGAGCTTATTGGCCCTGAAGAGGCACAAACCCATGAAAGGAGCACTAGTCCCGGGAATACTGAGAATTCCATTACATATTGTAATGAAATTTAGGATCAAAATGAAATCATCATTGATGATGCTTTTGCATTCTCCGTTGCTCATCAAATTATGGATGATGATTGTGAACCATAATCTATTATTGAATGTCGTCAAAGGTAAGATTGTCATAAGTGGGAGGAAGCAATTAAAGCTGAATTAGCTTCCCTAACTAAACGAGAGGTTTTTGGACCTGTAACTCGTATCCCCGATAATGTAAAGCCCGTTGGATATAAATGGGTATTTATCCGAAAATGAAATGAGAAAAAACGAGGTTGTTAGGTATAAAGCCCAACTCGTTGCCCAAGGATTCTCCCAGACACCTGGGATTGATTATAATGAGACATATTCACCTGTGATGGATATGATTACATTTCGTTTTCTCATTAGCCTAGCAATCTTTGAAAGATTGGAAATGCGTCTTATGGACGTTGTGACGGCATATCTATATGGCTCATTAGACTCGATATTTATATGAAAATTCGAGGGATTCAAAATGCACGAAACATGCACTCCCGCAATTTATTCTCAATAAAATTGCAAAAATCCTTATACGGGTTAAAGCAATCCGGTCACATGTGGTATCAACGCCTAAGTGAGTACCTAATTAAGGAAATGTACAAAAATGATCCTATATGCCCATGCGTGTTTATTAAGAAATCGAAACTGGATTTGTTATTATAACAGTTTATGTCGACGATATAAATTTAATTGGAACTCGGAAGAGTTAGCTGAAATCGCTGAATATTTGAAAAGGGAGTTTGAAGTTAAAGATTTGGGTAAAACCAAACTTTGTCTTGGTCTAGAGCTTGAGCATAAAGCAAATGGAATAATCGTCCATCAATCAGCATATATTGAAAGATTGCTTAAACGTTTCAACATGGACAAAGCTCACCTATTGAGCACCCCTATGGTTGTAAGGTCTCTAGATCCCCAAAAGGACCCATTTCGTCCTAGAGAATCTGATGAAGAGATACTTGGTCCTGAAGTACCATATCTCAATGCAATTGGGGCTTTGATGTACTTGGCACAATGTACGAGACCAGATATCGCTTTTGCGGTAAATTTATTGGCACGTTTTAGTTCTGAGCCAACTCGGAGACATTGAAATGGAGTTAAACATATTTTCCGTTATCTCCGAGAAACCATAAATTTGGGATTATATTATTCCAAGGATTCTACTAACTCTGGTTTAGTTGGATATGCTGATGCTGGATATAGATCCGATCCACATAAGGCTCGCTCTCAAACCGGGTATTGGCACCGCTATTTCTTGGCGTTCTACGAAGCAATCGCTAGTAGCTACATCTTCTAACCACTCTGAGATTATTGCTTTATATGAAGTTGGAAGGGAGTGTGTTTGGTTAAGATCCGTTATAACACATATTCATAATTCTTGTTGCTTAATACCGGTTACCAATTCTCCCACTATAATTTATGAAGATAATGTTGCTTGTGTTGCACAAGTCAGGGGAGGATATATCAAAGGTGATAGGACCAAGCATATCTCACCGAAATTTTCTATACTCATGAACTCCAAGAAAGTCGACAAATTGATGTTAAACAGATTCGATCCATAAATAATCTTGCAGATCTTTTTACCAAATCATTGCCAACATTAAGTTTTGAGAAATTAGTATATGGCATTGGTATGAGGCGAGTTCATAAGATGTAAGATTAATTAGCCCCAGAAGTGGCTATATGGCTCAATTAAAGGGGAGATATTATGAACTATGCATTGCAGTATTGATATGCGGCTAGTTCACAAGATGCAATAATGATTAGTCCCAGGAGCGACTATATATACATTGCACTATTTTTTTTATTCTTTATGTCCGTTTTTTTTCCCATAGGGTTTTTCCGGCTTAAAGTTTTTAACGAGGCAATTAATGCATCCATAAAAGGGAGATATCATAACATTTGTGCTCTGCACTCTTTTTCCCTTTTGTTTGGTTTTTATCCCACTGGGTTTTTCCGACTTAAGGTTTTTAATGAGGCAGTATCATTCGATGCACATTCGTAATGAATATGATGAATATTCAATGGGAAATGTTATGAAATACATGAATGGATAGAATACATGAATGAATATTCATTATATTCATCTTATCCAATGTATTTATTATGGTACATTTGTATCAAATGTTCTAAGTACATCTCCCTATACAATGAACGTTCGTCTCCCTTATCCTGTAAATGTATCATTCAATACATTGATATTAATGATAAGTACATTCTTGTTCTCCTATAAATAGGAGTTTAGTTTTGATGTACAAGACACAATCACATAGAATTACAATACAGTGAAATATCTGGCTTTCTCTACTATTTCTGGTGTTCACTTGCTTTCTCTTCTTTAATCTTTTCTCTAATATATATTCGCAACGCGATATTTTACAACACAAATTACTAATGATTTTAACTTTTAAGCCTAATTTGCTTATTTTTGTAAATTGGAATCAAAATGGTTCAATATTAATCAAATTATAGACATTAAACGCACTCCATGTTTGTCACTCTTTACTAAATCACCTAGTTACAAATTTTAGGATGTGTGCCGATCTAGGTGCAGCATAACCAAATTAGTTACGAGTAAGTGCTTGGCATGTCATTCTGAATAAGCTTAATTGTTGATAAATATTTTCATGATTTGATGAGTGATAAGTGTGGAGTTTGAGGACAGTGCAGTTAAACCAATAATTGACCACAATGCAAATCAATTATTTTCCTTTTCTAATAAGAACTTTATGTGGTCCAATTTGAGAAAATTATAAACCAAGCGAGACGAAGGCAAACTAAATTATTTAGTGCAAAATCAAAAAGGTCATACCCAATTTTCTCTCACCCTCTTTAAGAGAGGATTTAAAAAGATTTTAAGAATTTCTCTCCCCGCTTCCCGCCTATATATATAATATATATATAGATTCCCTCCAATTTGCGATCGTTTCCAAAATCCACAAAAATTTTGAAAGTCTCTTCTCCTGCGCAGACGCACCGAACTCCATGGCCGATCCTCGCACTTCGTCATCGTCGAAGATGCTTGTGAGTTTCACGATCGACGACGAAGACCTGCTCGAAGCGATCGACGAACGTAAGTCAGGGGGCAAACCAAGAGCGTAGGCAACTGCTCTCTCTTCATCTCCTCGCTTTCGTTTTCTCGTCGATGTTCCGGTGCGTCATTTGATTCTGAAGTTGATCATCGTGATTTTCTGGTCTCTGTTCTCAAGTTAACCGTATATCTCTTGGAATGTCGATATTAAGTGACTCTGAATACTGCTGAGTGGATGAGCTCGATTTCAATTTCGGTTTCGGTTGCTCAATTTAGCTCGATTTTCCTGGAACATCACCGTGAATCCATTGGTGTTTTTACATCTCGGCCTTTCTCTCGAACTTGTCGCGGTTTTCTGCGCGTGCGATAGCTTTTAGTTTTTGTCTTCTGATCATCTAAGGGCAATTCCAGCCTTCGTTATGTTACGTGACATCCACTGGATGTCTTTTTTCCCGTGTATTCGTGACGTAGCTGGATTGAATAACGAATATCCTAAGCTAAATTCATCAATAATATCTGTTGGGACGCTAGATTGTCAGTGATGATCTAGGAAATGCTTTTGTCCTGACATTCTACATTCACCAGAAAACTTAGAAAACTTAGTTTAACGCGATGGTTAAGCTTGAGTCTTCGTTGGAGGATGATTCTGGTTCTCTGAAATGCAGCAGAGTGAAGAATAATGTGAAGAGAAAATCAAAGACTAAGATCGAAGAGTATCTTGAGCGTGTAATGCGGAAAGCTGATATATCTGCCGAGGAGGATCTGAATTGGAAAGGAAGCTTGCCAAGAAGCTCAAGGTGAAAGGATGGAAAGCTCCGTGGGTCAGACGATGGAATGAATATGTTATTTAAAGGAATTCCTTCTATTCTTGATTTTTTTTTTAACAAGAAGCACCAGGGGTAAGAGAAAATCATAGCGAAAGGTTTAAAGGTAAATCTTCAGGGGAAAAAAGTGAAATGTCCAACTAAGAGCATATGCAGGATGATGGAAAAGCTGTTCATGTTAAGGCTGGAGCCTGTGACTCAGTAGACTAGAAACCCCTTCATTTCAGCTCTCAAGTGAGTTCATGAGCTCCGCAAATTTCAATTCATTTCCTTTTCGTGATGTGATTGCCAAGAATGATTCTGAGTTTCCATTCTACTTCCTCTTGAACTTGTCATGATTTTCTGTGCGTACGATAGTTTAATTTTCTTTCCTTAAATGACAAGAAGTAGTTTCCGCTACTACTTGAATATGATACGTCTAATTCACCTCTTTGACGTATGTCTTCTAAAGCATACAAGTGCAATTTGGCCTTTGTTATGTCACGTCACACGGTAATTGCACCATTGGTACATCTTATCCATGTATTTATGGCATAGATGGATTAATAACAAATCTCCTAAGCTAAATTCGTCAACAATCACTATTGGAACACTTGACATTCTACATTCACCAGAAAATATAGAGTTAAACATGATGGTGGGTTGTTTTTTTTAGTTTGCGGATATTTCTCAGGGAATCCATGCTGGAGATGTGAAAAAGATACAGGATGCAGGGATAGACACTTGCAAATGTCTTGATGATGCATGCAGAGAAGGTATATCTGATATTCAGTTCGAAAATTAAGTGGAGGTATTATTTGGCTAAGGTGATTTCCTGTGTCTTTGTTTTTTGTAGCACTTAAGTAGAACCAAAGGTTTATCTGAAGCAAAAGTTGATAAGATATGCGAATCAGCTGAAAAGATAGTGGTTAGAGCTTAATTTCTTCTTATCCTGAGATGGTGCTGTAATCAATTGCAACTTCTATATGCATCTCACAATAACTTCTCTGTTTTCATCAAAATTCTCGTTTTATTACAGGAATTGAAGCTATGCTCAGAGTAAGTCCTTAATTTGGCAAATTTCGAGCTAAAAATGGTCCGGAAGACCTGAATGAGTCATTGACCCTTAAAATAAAGCCTGCAAATTAGCATATCAACTGTAGAAAACTGCACTTGCTCTAAACGCTACTTATCTCACAGCACAAAGTACTTTCAATGTCTTCGTTTTTTCCAGAGCAAGTCGGTTCTTTGCAGCACAACTGGAAGCCAAGCCCTCAATGAGCTTTTAGGCTGTAATGGACTTTCTTTTGTAGATTGTGTATATTATTCTTCATGCTTTTCAACAAAAACAACTTTCCCTGGTTCTGCAATGTTAAACAATTGGTACTGAAACTCAGGCAATTACAGAAGCATTTGGCGTATCTCGGTGACAAGCACAGTCCAATAACGTTACCCTTGATGAACTTTTAGTTGCTTTTGTTAGTTGGCTTTCTCAGAAAATGCTGCTAACGTCACTTCAGGTCTGGGAAAACACAGCTTGCACATACCCTGTTTGTGACTACTCAGGTTGGTCTGAATTGCATGTTAGGTTTTCATCATTAACTTCTATTTCATGTTATGTTCCCTAGATGAACAACATAAATAGCAAGATAATGATTGAATTTCTAGTAAAGAATAAAGCTGTGGTTAATCTTGGCATCGGAACGTGTTTATTAGGTGATTCTGGAAGTTTGGCACTCTCATCTTCTGTAAACTGCAATCAGCATACTGGAACACACAATCTATAGTGGTTCAAACCAAGTAGGAAAAAGGCCAGGAGAGCGTACTAGGTCATAACCAATCAGAAGCCTTAGTCATTGTCAGACTTGGACTTGGGTTGATCATCAGTTGAATAGGATGCTTGAAGTGCTCTACTATATATGCAAATCCTACAACATTATTTTCCCTTCTTTCCATCACTCTTCATTAAAGCTGATCCCGTTCCATGAGATGATATCTTATGGTTTGTGGATTCCACGATCCAGTTGCCAACTCACGTGGGAAAGGCAAATGGCAAGTTAGCATACCTCGCCACAGAAAAAACTTTGCATCCTATTATAATCTGTTGGTCATTTTCTTGACCTCAACAAAGCTGCTTTTGTTTCATACTCAGCTTATGTCCATGTAAGTGCATATGCACTTTCTTAACTTGGTACACCTGCAGTTGCCATGATCGAATTGTACAAATAGCTGAAAGATTTGGCATGGATCCTGGTGCTGTCGCCCATAATGTAAGCAATGCTTTCTACACTGGTGGCAAGTCTTCCTTCTTTTCTGGCTAATGTACTTGCTGCAATCTAGTCTTTCCGTGAATTTGAAGATCATTTATGCCTGTGCCTCTACTTCTGAGCACCGGTACAACTTGCTTCTCAGTTTGGCTGCCAAAATGTCTGAATAACCATTTAGGTTCCCAGTAAGACAGTGCTCAAGAATCAAACTGCACACATTTTGTAAGGTGTTGATGGTTGACATTAGCTGAGTAATATCTTTCAGATTGTGGATTCAGTAATCACTCTCTTTTGAGTGGGATATAATGGAAGGGGAGAACTTGCAGGGCGTCAGGTCAATTCTGAAACCATCAAATCATGCGAATTGCAAGCTCATCTGGTTTGACACTAATAGATTCCCAATTGCAGCAAAAATTGGCACAAATGCTTGTCCCACCGACCTTGCGCAAAGATATGCATTGATCTACTTTGTTCTCAACAAAACCAAAAGAAGTAACAACATCGTGAAATTTCAAGTACCACCGCCTAGAGGCTTGTTTGAGACCATAAATAGCCTTATTTAGTTTACACACAAACTTACTTGGATCATTTTGTAAAACCTTCAGGTTGCACCATATAAACCTCTTCATCAAGGTCTCCATTTAGAAAAGCAGTTTTAACATCCATCTGATGTAATTCCATGTCAAAATGAGCTACTAACGCCATGCTCGGAGAAAAGGTTGCTTCATAGTCTATCCCTTCTCTTTGAGTGAAACCTTTGGCCACAAGTCTGGCTTTAAATTTCTCAATCTTTCCTTTTGAATCTCTTTTAGTCTTATAAACCCACTTGCAACCTATAGGCTTACAACCTTCCGGTAATTCAACAAGTTCCCAAACGCCATTATATTTCATAGACTGCATCTCATCTCTCATTGCATCCAACCACAAACTTGATTGAGGACAGGAAACGGCGTCTATATAAGTCACTGGATCTATAATGCAGCCTATATCATAATCATGTTCTCCTAAATAGACTATATAGTCTGGTGGTATAGTTGAACGCCTTTCCCTAGTAGACCTTCTAAGTGGAGCCACTATAACTTCATTTTGAGTCTGAGGAACTTGAAGAACTTCATCTGTGGCGGTTTCATCAATAGGATTTTTGGTATTAACACGTTTAGTTTGTGGCACAGTAGGCTCCATAATTGTCTGCACGGGTAATGAGAAAGACATAAATGCTTTTCGGCTACATCAAATTCCAGAAATTTTGCCGTTTGTGATTCTACAATCCTTGTTCCTCCACTTGGATTATAAAACCGATATCCCTTTGAATATTCTGAGTAAGATACGAAATAGCATCGAGTGGTTTTAGCCTCCAACTTGCCTAATGTCGGATTATTCAATCTTACTTCTGCAGGACATCCCCAGACCTTGAAATGATTCAAACTTGGTTTGCGTCCAGTCCATAACTCAAAAGGAGTCGATGTAACAGCTTTGGTAGGAACACGATTCAATATATAAAGGGCTGTTTTTAAAGCCTCACCCCATAAAAAATCAGGCAAATTAGTCCTACTCATCATACACCTTACCATATCCATGAGAGTACGATTGCGTCTTTCAGCCACTCCATTCTGTTCGGGACTCCCAGGCATAGTGAACTGAGTCACTATCCCAGAATCCTCTAAGTATTTAGCAAATGGTCCTTTAATTTGCCCAACATTACCATGTCTACCATAGTATTCTCCACCTCAATCAGATCTAACCACCTTTATTACCTTTCCTAACTGTTTCTCAACTTCAGTTCGATAGACCTTAAATTTGTCAAGAGATTCAGACTTTTCCTTAATCAGGAATAGGTAACCATACCGAGAATAATCATCGATAAACGTGATGAAATAAAAATTTCTACACAAAGTTGCGGTATAGGGTCCACTAATATCAGTGTGAATCACTTCTAGCAATTGTATACTCTTCACATGACAGCGGTCCATGAAAATATATTCTAACATTTCGCGAATTCACCACCTTTGGGTGTATGAACCACTAGGGCTAGTCACTTTTCAATCATATGCTGTACATGTATCCCTCCATAAAACTAACACACAATTACCTCCTTTGGGAGTATAAATATGCATCAGAATAGGAGACATCCATTTACAATATGCAAACGATGTTTATCAAAACCAATCAAGTGTGCCACTTTGGCGGTCACAACCCAACTGAATCATCGAAACTCTCTCATATCAGGGATATAACTTTATAACTCACATTTATCTTTCACATGTGATTTTAGACTTGATGACAGGGGCTATTTGTCACTAAAAATCACAAGTCATGCTAATTGCATTACTCCATCCACTAATACGTACTTTTAATAAATCAACACTACACATATTCCTCAAGTGATGACATAATCATAGGCATGCATTTGTATTTCCAAAACCATAGAGAAATTCATGAAAATACACTAAAATTACCCCAAAATCACGTACCTTAGGGCTTCACATGCATTTTCCTATCTATAAAGGCCTCAAAAAATGAAAATAAGAATACCACAAGATAGGAAATTCACATATGAGCACGACGACATCAACCACGCGCCCAACGGACGTCACACGCGCCCTCACGCGCTGCTAGAGTGCGCGGCGCGTGAGCTGCACGCGCTGGCGCACCGATCCAATCCGAAAACCGATTACCGGTCCGACTGGTCAACGGTCAACGGGTCCGACCGGTCAACGGGTCGGGTCAACCCGGTCAATGGTCAACGGGTCGGGTCAGCCGGTTACCGGGTCGGTCAACCCGGTCAACGGTCAACGGGTCAACCCGGGTAGGGCCAAGGTGACGTCATCCATGACGTCACACGCCACGTGGCAGTCGCACGTAAGGCGGTGCGTGTGACGTCACTATGACGTCATCTCCGACACGTGTCGGCGGAGGCGGAATCGCCGAGGCGGTCAACGCGCGCGAGCCGCGTGTTGGTCCACGCGTCGGCTCGCATGCGCGCGCGTGTGCCACGCGTCGGCGCGCGTGTGCCACGCGTTGGGCGCGTGAGACGGCGCGGCGGCGCGTGAGGCCGACTCCGAGCTCCGTCTCGGCGCGTGGCGGCGTGTGCAGCCGATTCCGGCGTCTTCTTGAGGCGTTTTACATACCAAAATTTTCGTATTGACGAGGAGAAGCCATATATGCAATAAAATTTCACTTTTATCCGACCAAAAATCATGAAAAACGAGCAAAACGTTCCGAGTTCAAGTCAAGTCCGAAATGGGTATCAACAGGAAATTCGGCCACTGCCGGAGACATGCTACCCACGAAAACTCTCCGCTCAGCAAGATTAATCTGACTACATGGTCAAAATCAAGTTTCATTCGGATAATTTCTTCAAAATAGCTTCCTATGTTCGATTTCTAGTTTATGCAGGCTCTGATACCAAATGTAGGCCGTCTAAACGGCTTCCCAAGATCAACATAACTAGAAAATCGAACATTTTAAGGTTGAAGACAAGGATTTGTATACCTGATTTTGAATTCATCTTTCTTGAAGCAAAATGACAGCAATCCGGGCCTTCAATGCTGAAGATCTTCTCCTCTATAACCCTCGAATCCTGGCTCGATGAGACCGCCGCTCACAGATTACCTTATGTGAGTTGAGAGAGAATTTTGGAAAAAAGTGAGGCTAGAGGAGGACTTAGCGCTATTTATAGAGTTTTGACGGCCCTCTCATCACGGCAGCCCAACTCGCCCCCACAAGCTGTGCCCATATTCGATCGTGTAAGAAACTTTATGCCTTACCTTATTAGACCAACGCCGTAAAACGGCAATTACAATCTCAATTAATTAAGCCCACATAAAGAAAACTCTTACAATGCTCTCATGCTTAGTTAAGATAGCCGAGGAATTTAATGTGGCAGTGTACATGACCAATCAAGGTACCGCATCACATCTCATTTCTCCCACCTAGCCGTGCATCCCTTAGAGGATCTTATCCAATTTAGCTCTTTGATGGTCGCAGACTGAAATATAGCAATTTGGTGACTACACTAAGTTCATACTAGTTCTCGTAAATCTCAAGAACCTGCTATTTGGTGTAAACTAGTGATGCATACGGTAGCTGCAGTCCATGAGTTAAGCAAAAAAGACAATTTTTTTGACGACTTTTTCTTTGATTTCTTTGTTTCAGTGGCGTCAAAGAAACGTGCAGATGGGCATGTTTTGGGTCATGCAACCACAATTAGGTTGATGTTTACGAATGGCAAAGGTGAGCAGTGGGTTTGCAAGGTGTTCAAAGCCCTAGACCTACCTAAAGCTGAAGCTATATCTTTTTTGTCTGGATCTTCGTCTAGCTATACACTTTATTGAAATTTACCAGATTACACTGCAGACATTGAACGAAATTTCTAGAAATCTAATAAATCGGGGAGAAAGTTGATACCAAGTCTATATATGGATAGGTGGAGACCAGAATTTGAGCAGTATACTTGTAGTATACTTACATGCGCTGCCTGTGCTATGGAAACAAAATACCCAACCTTTGATGATGCCATACTGCAGATCTTCCTCTAGTTATATACTTTGTTGAAATTTTTCAGACCATACTGCAGAGACCAAGTAAAATATCTGGAAGTCTAGATTAAAATCTGTGAGAAAGTCGATACTTAGTCTACATAGGGATAGGTGGAGACCTGATTTAAGCATGATACTCACTGTATACTTGATGTTGCCCGGAGATCCATGATCATGAATATGAATTTTGAATACGAATTATGTCCAGAGGAATTAAACAAAAAGAAGTAGCTATTGAGAATTTTCCACAATAGGACCAGTATGTTATTTTTAGCTGTCCAGATACGTAGACATTGCACATCTATCAAGACCATCACTTAATTTAATCAAAAAACTTTAGGAAGAGCTCATCTGTCAATAAGATGAGACTGAGATATTTCATATATGTTGAACTTGACAAACACATGTTTTTCAGGTAACACCAGGAGGCATCACCGATGCGAAGGACTGAAGGAGTCTCTCCAACCAGGAAGGCAGGCGAAGTGCTTTTTTTTTTAATCTGCAATTTGATGTTAGTCATCGTATTGACCGCAAGAGGCATATAATGGGCTCCCAAGCACTTGTTAATTTCCTTTCTCGGCAATGGACACTTTGTCACCCTTGTCATAGCTTGTCCTTAAGTTTCATGTGCTCGACAACAAACCATTCATGAATGACATGAGATGCTTTCTCTAACTGTGATGGTGACCCAAAAGATTTGTCAACTACAATGTCACCTTTGTGTATCAAATGCAAAATATATCATAAGGGTAAGGCCGAAGTATCCTTTCTGCTTCTTCTATTTATGTTTAGCCAATTGAATGCAAATGATACAGCCTTATATGCTCTTAGGAACTTAATCGAGCATGGCATGTAATTGAAAGGTCATAGGACTTCATAAGAGATGTAACCAAAAGAAAATTATTCAATGTCATTTCGAATAATCTCAAATGAAATGAAATTTATCAATCACTGTGTTTCATCATAAAGAAAAAAACATAAAATTATCCTGTGCAATATGTTTTTAACTACGCATAATAGCAGACGGGTTTAAGGTCAACGGTTTGTGGATATCATGGTTTTTATGAGCCCGAGAAGAAATCTAGTCACAATATTTGAAAGCTAATTACCCAACATCATCTCCATTGAGTTTGCAATAATTTTCTTTTGATAATTAAAAAAACTTCGTTGAACTTTCTTACACAAGAGCAATCTAGCTTTTGTTTATGTTACACGACATTCAAATCGCACCATTGCAGTAGCTGCAGTCCTTGAGTTAAGGAAAAAGATGACTTTTGATGACTTTGTCTTTGATTTATTTGTTTCAGTCGTAGATGACCTGGGCGGTGCTGTGTTCATATCAGACCCAAAGAAACCTGCGGGCGGGGATGTTCTAGCTCATTTAGCCACAATTAGGTTGATATTTAGGAAAAGCAAAGGTGAGCAGCGCGTCTGCAAGGTGTTTAAGGCTCAAACCTACTGAAAGCTGAAGCTAAGTCGATACTGAGTCTACATATAGATAGGTGGAGACCTGATTTAAGCACGGTGCTCACGGTATACTTGACGGTGTATGGAGATCTATGAACACGTTGAATACAAATTTTGTGCAGAGTAATTAAACAAAAAGAAGTGGATATCCAGAATTTTTTTAAGCAGGACTAGTAGATTAGTTGTGCAGCCTGTGCTATGTAGACTGCACATCTATCAAAACCATCACTTATGTAAAAAATTTTAGCAAGAGCTCATATGTCAATAGGGTGAGATCGACAAACGCACGTTTTTACAGGGGCATAGCCGATGAGGACTAGAGAGGTCTCTCCTACCAAGATGGCCAGGCGAAGTGTGTTTTCTTTTTGGGTTAATCTGCAGTTTGATTTTAGTCATCGTATTGATAGCTACCTCTATCTTCATGTTAAGTTTGTATCGGCAGGCATCAAGCTCCTTTTGACAGCTTTAAAATTGCACGAGAGGTTACCGCTTCAGCCTTAATATCTAAAATGCTATCATCGTCTGTTATTAAAGTTCACATGACCCTTCACAAGGTGTTGTGTAAACTTGATTTCCATATGAGAACCAGCACGCTCCAACTTATATTGGTTCACATTTGTTCTCATATGACAATATCGTCGTGGTCTGATTTACTAGTAGAGATTCTATGCGGAAAACATTACATTGGATAGACTTTGCATTGACGGCTAAATGAAATGCCAGAAAGATATTACTGCACAAAGCATGATCAGGTTCTGTGAAGGCTTGGTTTTATAAGTACATATACAGCTGCATAAAAACAATGTCATCTCAAACTCTCAACATAGAGCAACAGACCATTAGAGCTGAAAACATTGTCAATGTATGAGAAAGGGCGACTGGGTCATAAGCAACAGAAGGCCATTCAATAGCTAATGGCCTGGCCAGAAAAGGGCCACAATGCATGACTCGGCAGTGGAAGGACAAGTTCGCGGCACTCCCAACTCTAGGCATGCTGGACTCCTTAGTCTAGCGCTTTGCACTCAGCCCAAGCTATTCACCCTAGGAACTGGTTTCACCTCATTCGGTGCATGCTCGTAACTCCTCAAACATTTAGAGCTGGTAAAGAAGCATCCTGAGTTGGAAAAGAAGGCAACATTAGCAGGTGAATGATTTGGCACTCAAAAATCATTGGAAGAGCAACATCGTAGGTGAAAAGGCACATTTCAATACATGCATACAGGTAAAGAACACCATTTTAACCTTAGATTATAAATTTATGTTCGAAACCAATTTTTCCAAAATGCTGTTACCCAACAACATAACATTCTCCTCTGAACTCTGCTTAATATCAGCAGAGCTCATCCATCCTTACTTTTCACATTGCAACGCATGGACCAAATTCCAGTGGAGCCGCATCAACAAACCGAAAAAATAATTACCTTTAGGGAATGGTGCAAAAGACTTCCCAAAGCCCATCTTCACGACTTCTGCATCATCTGAGTGAACAAGACTGCCTCCGGAATCAATTCCCCAGAAGGAAGGAAAACTGCCATAACATCCTGAATGATTCAAAGGACAGAAAGGATTAGATATAGATCACAGGTGGAGGGAGAGATTGAGAGCGATATCCCAGAACGAAACCAATGAACATTATTATTACTCACACAGGCCAGAAAAGGAGTTTTAGAAGAGCTGTCGAAGAGCACAAAACCAAACTTCCTGCTGATATCTCTCACAACTCGATCCACAGGGTAAGGCCTCTGATCCCTTGAGAGTTCTATAAGCTTCTACGACGATGATGACCTCATTAGCGGTTTTATTCCATCCATATTACCGCTTAAGAAGAGCAACATTGTCTATGTGTCCTTGAAACAAGCAGGAGATATCATCGACAACCACAAACAATCTGCCAGAGGGTAAGGCATGTCAATCTCGATGTGGGATGAGCTGATTGCGCAGAGAAGACAGTACCACAATTTCCATCATTTAACAATCCAATAAACTTCATTTTCTGGCTTTCAAAATGAACTAGAGACTCGAGTTCCACTATCTCCTTTAGGCTGATATATGGAACCTTTCATGGTATCACAGTAAAGTCCAACAAAAATCAGTTTGATCTAACCATTGCCTCTCTAAACAATGAAATCACGATTATTTTTTCATTTTTGGTGGTTAAAGCTACCTTTACCAAAAGATGGAGTGGGAATTTGAATCGAAGAAAGATAAACTTTATTCTTTGAATGGGTTTCGGCCCACGTAGTTCATTCAAAATTTAGCTGTTTCATTCACATATTCAAACCTCTGTTTTCAATTTATCCTTCCATCTATACAATAACCGTTATGGGAAGAAAGAGAGCTTCTTATTTTGAATATTGACCTGAAAATGTTAAAAGGATATTATCTAACCAATTCACATACAGAAATTCACATTGTATTTTGTGGCTCCTACAATATATCACTAAAAGCAATTCTGTACTTAAGAGTCAAAAGTACAACCTTTTAACCTATTGGCAAGTGATACTGCATATTCAATGTTAAAAACTTAAGACTCATCCTTCCATGAGCCCCAATCAAAATGACAAATAAGGGCCGCTGTTACTGTGAGTACATCCTGTATATCAGCAGCAATCCTCTCTTCATCCTTTTTTGTTTTCTCTATGTAACAAAGCCTCATTTTATGTTTTATAAGGTAAGGTGATGTGATCCCATTGAACCACTCTTGGCTGATGACGAACTAAACTCAACTGATTCGACGAGAACTGAAGTATCTTATTATGATCCTGGAAATTCCCACAGAAAGGCGCCACCTTGCCTTGAGAAACCACCCAAAGCTTGTCCATGCTTCCAGATATTGGATGCGCATCGTGACTAACCTGCAAATCAAGGTGAAAAGATGGCTATTAGCTGTAAAGACAATTCATCATTGGTCAAATTGAAGTATTCTGCAAAAAAATCAATCTCACCATCAGACACCTTCCTTGGAACAAGACCAGCCCTCAAATGAGCGCCTCAACCGCATCCAAATGCTGCAGTTTGGGATAGTAAAAGCACAGAATCATACTCATCAATCCTTGGACAAGAAACTAGCAATTTACAAAGATAGAACTTTAGTAATCATAGGTCATTAAAGTAGAACTTAAAGTCCACATTTATAAACAAAGAAATTTCCACATTAATTATGTGCAAAACCCAATGCTGCCTATAGGATATTGGAACTACTTGGTATTATAGATTACTGCAATACAAAAACACTGATCATGCTAGCATACATGTTTGATTCCCAATATTTTGCCAGTTGGAACAATTAGATTGGTTCTGTTCCATTATAAGTTAGATGTGAGATGGCAGAGGCTCCCTGTTGTGATCACTAATTGGTTCCATTGTATTTTCAATGTAAAGACCAGATTCCTCTAAGTTCAAATAGTGCAAGAACAATATAACAAGCTAACTGAAAATGTCATCGAAGTCAAAAAATGGAGAAAAATGAGTAAAACTTACCAGATGATTGGATGGCTCGAAAGCAAAACTATGTGAGGTTTCTCGAAAGTTATCTTGGCAAATGCAACACTGCTTTTCTGACCACCTATTTATATGGGAAAAGAACCATGTTATATATGCAATAACATTCAAAAAGCCTCAGAGAAAGTACACAGTGAACCGCAATTTAGATTACAAATTAACTCACCTCTAAAAGAGGTTCACGATCTCACACAAAAATTGCTTCAATAAAAAATTTACATATGCAACAGTAGCAGAGAGGGAGGAGATGTATCACACAAGGTTTGCATTCGTTGAAGTGCAAGATTTCCAGTTACACCAAACAAACACAAGTAAGCTCGAACTTTTGTTCTGGAACTACCCACACGAAAAATGCCACATAAGAAGGTATTTTCAGATAAAATAACATAATGTAAGACAAAATAATATTCCACATTAGAGTAAACGCACACAACTGATACTTTAAAGAACTGAATAGATTTGCCCCAGAGGTCACTGCTGACAACACAATCACAGAAGTAGGTAGCATATCATTTCAATCTCAACCAAACAAGCATAAGTAAATTGGCTAAAAATTTCTTGCAAGCTTTTAGTAATAGTTCCTAACCCACCAGGGATCAAGACCCAAGCGGAAGGTGATTTATGGGATATCAATGCTGTCATGAATTGGTGTGGCATTGAAAGGTTGGAGCCATGAGGTGCCCCAGAATTTTATGGCAGATTGACTGGTTAATACTACAAAGGATCATCATCAACAAAAAGAAGGTTCTCGATGATAATGGAAACCATTGAAAAAAAGGGGAAGTGCATCCCTTTGCTTCGCAATCATATCACAGCATCCACATAACTAATCACTGTTTTTAGATTCTAGAAAAGGTTATCTTATTTAGATCATATTCACTAGAAGAAAATTAGAACATCTCAGCGCACCAAATAAAATTAAATGCTTCTTTTTTCTTTTATTTAATTGCAAAAAGTGACACTTAACATTGACAGCATTAGCCCCACCTCAACAGCATTCACAAGTGATCCTTCCAAGAGATTTTTCCAGTACCGATCACAGTGGTATCTACAAAGCAACAACAGTGAATGAGCTTAAGGGCACAAGAAAAAAGAAGTTGGGAAGAGAACATACAACAAATGCTGAAAATGCAGAGGAATATGATTGTAGAACACTATGATTCTTGGTGATTCTCACACAAAGCATAGTGCATTTTGATTCACAATTTGTTTGGTGGGTCACTCAAGTGCAAAAATAAGCACAGTTTTTGGGCATCAAGAAGAGTTCAAGATATGTCATCAATATAGCAAGATGCAGCTTTGTGAACATTTCATTCTACATATATCAATCTTTCACCTTCAGCGGCTGGTTTGTGAAAAATCTGAACGAGGAAAATCAGTTTGTATCAAGCATCAAATTGAGGAACCGGCTTCACCTCATCCGGTGGGTGCTCATAACTCCTCAAACCTCCAGAGCTGGTGAAGCAGCATCCTGAGTTGGAAAAGAAGGCAACGTTAAAGATGAACGATTTGGCGCTCAAAAACCATTGGAAGAGCAACATTGTAGGTGAAAATGAACAAATCGAAACATGCATACAGGTAAAGAACACCATTTTAACCATAAATTATAAATTTAGGTTCAGAACCAATTTTTCCAATATGATATTACCCCACAACATAACATTCTCCTCTGAACTCTGCTTAATCTCAGTATAGCTCATCCATCCTTACTTTTCACATTGCAATGCATGGACCGAACTCCAGTGGAGCCGCATCAACAATCCAAAAAAATAATCACCTTTAGGGAATGGTGCGAAAGATTTCCCACAGCCCATCTTCACGAATTCTGCATCATCCGAGAGAACAGGATTGCCCCCAGAATCACTTCCCCAGAAGAAAGCACCACTTCCATCAACATCCTGCATGGTTCAGAGAATAGAAAGGATTAGATATAGATTGCAGGTGGAGGGAACGATTGAGAGTGATATCCCAGAACGAAACCAATGAACATTATTATTACTCACAGAGGCCTGAAAAGCGGGTTTTAGAAGAGCTGTCGAAGAGCACAAAACCAAACTTCCTGCTGATGTCTCTCACAACTTGATCAGCAGGGTAAGGCCTCCGATCCCTCAGAGTTCTATAAGCTTCTATGACAATCATGACCTCATTAGCGGTTTTGTTCTATTCATATTGCTGCTTACGAAGAGCTACATTCTCTATGTGTCCTTGGAACAAGCAGGAGATATCATTGACAATGGCAAGCAATCTGCCACACAGGGTAAGACATGTCAAATCTCGATGTGGGATAAGCTAATCGAGAAGAGAAGACAGTAGTGCAATCCCCGTCAATTAACAATCCAATAAATTTCATTTTCTGGCTTTCAAAATGAGCTAGAGACTCGAGTTCCAATATCAGCCTGTATTACGCATCAAATTGAGGGAACAGAATCAAAATTGATGCCTTGAAAACCAAAAACTTACCCTAACCCAAGAAAACTTACATTACATCAAAGAATGAATCCTGGCAGTTAACAAATGAAAGTGAAATATGAAAGAAGTTGGAAGCATTACCTGGAGAACAAAAAGAAGTCAACAATGACAAATCTATCATCCTAGCTCGGGCATGATCGATTTTACTTCATTGGATCCGAATGCTATCAATGCTGATGAAAGGGATCTCTTGAAGGGAGAGAGAGAGAGAGAGAGAGAGGGCCATCCTCTGGCAAGTACCCCAACTTCGCATCCATATATGAACAAAAATTTGTTGGCATTGAGGCCAAAACAGAAACAGAGGAGGCTGAATTACTTGTTGTTCGAAAGAGCATTGCAGTGGCTAAAGAGAAAAGCCGGCCCAAGGCAGTAGTGGACATGGATGCAGCTGTGGCATACAAGAATATCATCATCATCATCATCATCAACTTTCGCAAGCCAGTGCACTTGGAGACTAAACGAAGCTCTTGCTGGATATTCAAGCAGCTAATTATCAATTTTTCAGCTCTGAATTTCAGTCGTACTTCACGAAAAGCAAACGTCTGCGCGCATTGGAAGAAATTACTTCGTATTAAGCATCGAACTAAAGAACAGAAACACGAAATCGATGCATTCAAGACGAAAGGAATTACCTGAACCCTTACAAATCTGACCGTAGATGGAAGGGATTGAATCGCGGCAGTTAGCAAATGAAAGCGAAAGTGGATCGATTTCACTTCATCGGATCTGAGAACCCAATCGATGCGGATGTCGAGGATTTCTCGGATTTCCGGAAATTCATGCGGATCATCTCCACGGGAAAGTATCGATTTGTATTGAGCATCGAGTTGAGGAATCAGAATGGAAACCGATGCCTTCAAGACCATAAACTTACCCGAACCCTAGAAAACCTGACCGTACCAGGTTTATTGGATCCGAACGCGATCAATCTCGATGAGAGGGATCTCTTGGATGAGGGGCCAATAGTCGCCGGTGTCTTTTGAGCATCGATCTTTCAGATTCTCGCAATCCCATATATACAATTTTTGGAGGGAGGGAGGGAGGCCATCCTCTGGCAAGTCCCTCAAGTTCGGGCAATCTTCAATCCATAAATTTTGAAGAGAGGAGAGATGGTGGCGAAGACCGCTTGATAGTCTTTCCACGTTCCTCATATTACAAATGCAAAGATGCAGAAGAGAGGAAGGAAAGAAAAGACTCCAAGCATCCTCGTCGTCTTCTTCCAAAGGAAACCCCACCATGTCTCCCTCCGCTCCCATGCAACCTCCGTCTATCTCAAGACAAACGAGGGATGTGAGCATTGGCAAGCCCCATTCTCTCATTGGTTGCTTCAAATTATCGCAGTCCCCAATATTAAACAAAAGCAAATTGGGAGGAAAACCTCCTTCGGGCAAGCATTTGATATTTTCACACCCCGCAATGTATATCAACTGGAGAGACGTAAGATGATGCCACTCCTTTGGTAGAGACTTCATCTTTGGAAGACGTTCAAGGGCAAGGTCCTCGAGGGTGATGGGAAGGGAAGGGAAGTTTTCTATCTCGAATGCCGGACACTCATGTATTTTCAATTTAGTGAGATGGGATAACGTGTGAAGGCACCTTGGTAGACTTATCAAATTCTCACATCTATCTATAGTTAAAGAGCCTAGCGATTCTGCTATGGCAAGCGGAAACGATATCAAAGAATCACATTCACTCATATTAAGAAATTCAGGTTGAGATATCGAATTGTTGTTGCTATGGTCATCTTGAGAAGTTATTAGTCTCGAGATTTTTGGACAATTCTCAATCCTCAAATGTCTTAGTGTGTACAACTTGCTTGGAAGCTTTTCTAAACTTGCGCAATTGCTCAACTTTATCTTTTGAAGGTTGCAAAATAGCTCCATTTTTCCTTCTCCAGCCACGAAAGATGTGAATTGAGGACAACTATCGATACCTACATACCAAAGGCAAGTAGGATTTTGTGTCTCATTTCCTTCTTGCCACAAGTAGTTTAGCTTGTCACACCCTTTTATATAAAGCTTCTCCAGCTTGACCAAGTAGCTCGTAAATCCATGATCAAAGCAAACAAGTTCAACAAGATTCTCAATTTTGAGACTGATCAAAGAAGTTAGGTTGGCGAAGATTTTTAAGATCTCGTTGTTACAATCCTTAAGGTATAACTCACAAAGAGATGGGAGGCAAATCACTTTGGTTGAGTTATTCAAATGCGGGCATGAATGAATTTCAAGCTTCATGAGATGATCAAGTTGACCAGGCAATGTCCCGACCAATGAATGACAACTTCGAACAACAAGATGCTGAAGACAAGAGAATGGGACATCTTCTTCTCGACCCCCAACACAATGAGACCAATCCTTCCATGCCAACATCTCTTCCAACTTCAAAGTTGTTAAGGATGAAAAAGGCCTTTTACCTCCATAAAATTCAGGGCCTAGGGTGCTTATTGCATGTAGACCTTCAAGAGATAATTCTCTAAGTGAAGGTAGTTGTCCAAGTGGCGGAAGCCATGTGACATTAGGACAATCTCGTAAGCATAAAGAAACTATTTTAGAATAAGATAGACCATCCAACCATGAGGGGAATCTTGCACCACCATAATGCGAGATAGAGAGACTTTCAAGATTAGTGTGAGGTTGTAGAGAGTCAAGCACCAATTCTTCTCGCTTCCCATTATGCAAATTTCCAAAATTTTCACCCCAATCCAAGAATAAATTGCTAAGGCCTCTCTTTCCAAATAAATTAGCATCAACCGCATCTCTGACTTCTTCTACCTTTTGCAATTCTGATATGAACAATTCTCCTTGAAGATGTTGCAAGTTCTTTAACTCCTTTAATAGTGACCCTTTCTCTGGTCCTACTACAAATTTGGGGAAGATGATTATATTCTTCAAATTACTCATACCCAAAGGCATCTTTTTGAGACTCCTTGTATCTCTAATGTCAAGAAATTGTAACCTGACCAATTTTGTGATGCTTGGAGGCAACATAGAAAGCATTAGACAACCTCTTAAGATCAAAGCTTGTAATTTGCACAAGGCACCAATTGAATTGGGTAGCCTTTCGATATTGGTGTATGAGAGATTGAGATATCGGAGATGTTTTAAATCACAGACACAATTCGGTACCTCTACAATGTTACAATGGCATAATGATAATACTCGCAAGTACTTCAAGTTTGTTAACAAGTCATGCAGCACCTTTCCAGAAATAAAAATTCCTTCTTCATCATTAAATTGAATAGTCAACAGCATCAAACTTCTTAGTACCTTCATTGTAGCATATGCTCTCAAGCTTTTTGACGTAACATATTGTGAGACAAATGATGCATAACGAGCTTTCTCTTTAAAAGTGGCATCATCTTCATCACTCACTACCTGAGACTCCTCTACCCGAGACTCCCTATAGGTAAAGCATGTCTTATCTGCAATTGACTTCGCTAGATCATTCAAAAGATCATGCATCAAAAACTTCGATGTGTCAATATTAGATTGTTGAAAAAAGGATCTAGATACTAACTCATCGAAGTATTTCCTTCCTGATCTCAAGATATTCTCTTTTGCTTTTCGTCCATCTAAAAAGCCCTCCGTTATCCATAAGAGCACCAACTCGTCCCTCTCAAATTCGTAGTCCTTTGGAAATACTGCACAATACGCAAAACATCTCTTCAAATAAGAAGGGAGATGGACATAACTCAATTTCAAAGCTGGAAGAACCTCATCATTTTTTGCCGATGCTACATCCCATATTCTATTATTTAAGATAGCTTCCCATTCGTCTGGATTCTCTTTATTACGTAGGAGACCGCCCAATATCTTCGCTGCCAAAGGTAAACCTCTACATTTTTCAGCTATTTTCTTGCCTACTATTTCTAGATGCGGGTGCCTCTCGAAATTTCTTGCTTCCAAAGCGTGATAGGCTAATAAGTCTGGTACAATTATCAACAGACAACTCCTTCAAAGGATATGGCGAAGCTCCTGTTATGGAAACCACGGGATGGTTGCGCGTCGTGATGATGATCTTGCTTCCCTTAGCCCCCGCTTCAAATGGCTTTAAGAGGGAAGTCCATTCTCCATACTTCTCATTCCAGACATCATCTAAGACCACAAGAAACTTCTTTCCCGATAGATGATCTTTCAATTTAACTTGATGCTCGTTAAGATTGTTGCCCTCGCAGGGCGACCTAGTTATTGATTGTAAAATAGTCTTTGTTATGTCGAGAACATCAAAAACATCTGAAACACAAACCCATGCTTTCCTCTCGAAATAGCTATCCATTTTGGGATCATTGTACAGCTGTTGAGCCATAGCTGTCTTTCCAACACCGCCCATCCCAACTATGGGGACTATGCTCAGCCCAGCATCGGAATTTCCAACCTCACCAATCAATATTTCCAGTAACTCCGCTTCTTCCTTCTCCCTGCCGAAAAACCGAGTCTCTGGCAAAGAAGTGCTAGGGAGCCTTTTGTTGGTGTAGTTGGATATGTCCGCGGCATTCTCTCTCAAGGTCAGACGAGCCTTCCTAGTGACAATATTTTCCAACCTGCCACTGATCTCTTGTACCTTAGTTTCAAACGAGCACGAGTTCAGATTCGATCTGGATGATCCATCTTGGCCCCAAGAAAAGAATTTCCACGAGTTCAAATTCGATCCGGATGATCCATCTTGGCCCCAGGAAAAGAATTTCCTTTTCTTCTGATCTCTGCTTGCGCTGGATTCTGCCCCAGACTTAACTTGAGTGGCTTCAATCGCGAACTCATCGAGCAAGTCTTCCATGTCATAGGCCAAGTCCCTAACATCATCCAGCCACAGCTTCACTAGACGGTTACCGCCCAACTGCTTGTCCTCTGCATCTTCCAGCACCACGTTGATTGTTTCCAGCATCCCCTTCCACTCGTCGAGTAAAGCAGTGTTGATTCCTTCGCGTTGTGCATATTCCAATCCCAGAGAAGTCAACCTGTCGAAGAGGACCTGCAAGAAGGAACCCAAAACGATCTCTCCAATGGCCATGGGTGAATCAGTCACTGCAGAGAACAACAAGGGCAATGGCGAAGCAAAATGAGAGTGAGCTAATGGAGAGAGAAAACTATGAAAGTTCAGGAAGACCAAGGCTTTTTTCCTGCCTAAAAGGACCGAACGAAGATGAAGACTTTTAAGGACGATTTCTGTCCACAAGTGCTTGTTTCATCTCTCCCATTTGCATTTTTTTTTTTTAAGTCAGGCCCATATATTCGTACTTTCCACTATCATTTATTTGTTTTTGTAATTTAACCATAAACTAAGGAATACCAAGGCTTTTGTGGACATCATGTTTTTTTTTTTTTTTTTTTTGTCTAGAAAGTGAAGCAAAAGTCAAAGGGGAAGGCAATAAAATTCAAGAAGGTCAAGACTTTTTAGGATGCAGATGGCTTTGTTGCTTACAGGTAAAACAACATCTAGAACTTGATCACACAAAATATCCACAACAAAAATCGACATCCGCAAAAGTATAATATTTTGATGAAACAAATGGTGCAATAAAAAGGAAGTGACATTGGACATCTAGAATATGCAATCTCAGCATGTTCCTGATTGGCTAACCCCCTAAGAGAAAGGAAGCAGTTTAAGGTCATGCTCGGGACCGATATATTGATCAAGTTCTAGATGTTATTTTATTTGTACCCATGGCTTGATTTAAAAGTTAAATATTTTGATGAAAGAAACGGTGCAATGAAAAGGAAGTGATATTGGACATATGGAATATGCAATGATGCTCACCATGATCCTGATTGGCTAACCCCCCGTTGATTGTTTAAAAACACATCATATGTTAAATTTTGATAAAATAATTTGGGAATATGTGAGGATCTAACGTAACCATAGTAGCAGAGTAGATTAATCGAGACAGACCGTGTGATGATGGTGGGCCTATTGGATTTGTTGACGCCTCTGGAACTGGCGAATGAACGATTGTTGCCTCAAAAATGTGAGAGTCGCTTGAATGCTGTAATGTGGTCGAGGGATCAATGACCATTGGAGTTCGCGAAGGAAACTGACGGATATCATTCTCATTTTCCTTGTCAGACGTTAGGGGAAGTTGACCAGGATGCTGGACAGTGTTCGTCGAACTAGTATTGCCGCGTACAGGAACCACTTCGTCTATACACGGTTGACCACAATCCAGCAAACGATTTGCGCCGTCCACATCAAGGGATGAAACAATTTGTAACGATGATCCCACTGTTGGATTATGCAGTTCATTTGTTTGTATTTCCTCAAAAGTGTTTACAATTGCCTCACGAGATTCGGGAAGATTCTCCGGCAGCGAGTGGTCAAGATTTGACCAATATGTTGGATGTAGCAGTGAATCTGGAGTGATTCCATCTGCAATATGTTCATCTAAGCTTAGATGTTCTCCGACAGACATACTGCTGCAATGGACCTCATCATTTGGGGATGATGATAGCCCTCTTGCATTTTGTTCTTCCGTCTCCGATTCAAGATGAGTTGGTAGCTCAAGAACCGTTTGTAGCTCACTAAAACCAAGACAAGATGAAGCCGACGAGTCCATCGGAAGTTGCTGGATAGATGAAGCATTTTCATTTCCATGTGCTACATCCAACCTTGGTTCAATGGATCAGATTGTTGGGTTTTATCCAGATTATCCTGCGGGCGTGCTGGAGCAGTACCAGTTCCGGTCGGCTGATAGAAAGATGGTTGCTGCGGCACGCACCCAAGTTGATTTGAGTTCTGCGTGTCATTGGGATTCGACGCATCATCACCTGGGAGTACACTCTGACTCGCGCCAAAAACTGTTCCTTCCGTTCCTTCGCCTGATGTGCCTCCCATGCATATATTAAACACGCTGCCTTTACGATTAAATGTCTCCAAGGCTTCTCCTCTCACAAGACGATCAACTTTTTCGCAAGTTTTGATGCCATAGCGCGGAATTCCAGCGAGGTGCGCCCGGATCCTTGGAGTACTTCCACGATACTCTAAGCCGCAAAAGTTGCATTTCCACTTGTTCTTCTCCACATATTCCACATACTTACGAAATGGATCCCGCTCTTTAGGCATTCTTTTTGCTATTGACATGAAAAACAGAGACAATGCCAAGCAGAAGCTCAGAACGGTTAAAAAAAGACAAGATCAATAAAAAAAAGATGCATATAGAAACATAAAGGATTCCTAAGTCATGTTGACAGTCAGCTGACCAGATAGACTTGATATCGATGCAAAATCCTCGAATCCTCCTAACAGAGCCGAACCACCTGAGTTCTGTATGCCCAAAGTACAGAGATCTCTCTCCTTCTTTCACCAGGAACAAAGCACAAGTAGAGAGAGATGCACTAGATCTACACAGAGGAGAATAACAAAGGAAAATTGGATTAGACTTATCAAGTAAAGGAGGAGAACTTCTGGATTATCTAAGCAGCAGAACACGCCTTGGAAGGAGAATCTCAAGCGGCACTTACGCATTAAGCATGGATCAAGAGGAGCATCAAGAGTACAGGGTAATGGTCTTCCCCATATTTGTCGTCAAAATCATGCGGCGAGCGCCGACCCGCTCGGGGGCACGTAGGCAACGAGGCGAACGAAAGGAACCGCGGCGAAACCGGAGAAGCGAAAACCGGAGGCCCCGCAAGAAAAGGCGCTCGAACAAGATGTGAGGGGATCTGCGGGAATAACACACGGGAGTCTCCTCCTCTCTCCTCCTCTCTCCCTACCTCCTCCCCTTTCTGGTCTCTTGTCTCTGTTGGGCGTACAGGGGAGGTGGGTCCCGCCTCGAGCGTGCGTAGGACCACGGTCGAGCCTCGGCACGTGCGAGCCCCCGCGTCGGTGCGCCCTTTGGTTGCCGAAAAAGCAAAAATTATTGAACGAAGGAACTGTACACAGTTTAGAAAGAGAGAGAGGAGAATATCTGCTCTCGCCTTTTGCACCGGAATCCCCAAATTGCCCATTCCTCTCTTGCTGGGTCGCCCTCCCCTTGAATCTCGACTCCCCTACCTTTTTCTCTTCCTCGCTTTTGTTTTTCTGTCCCACCGCACACCACGTTTTCCCGGGCTTCTACAGGCACGATTCTGGACAAAACAGGTCAGGTTGCAATGCCAATGTCTAAGAAAATTCTACGGTGCAGTCTAACAATTTGTGAAACTAGTTTTATATGAGTCCGGAATCATTGATAAAAATAAATAAATTTTACCCGAGAGATGATTTAAAAAGAAATATTAACTTACAAATATTTAAGGAAAATTATTATCAATATCTAAATTCTTTGCTCAAAGACCTCATTCACATTTTTATGAAAATATGAGCGATCAAATAATTTGACTCGAGATAAAAATACATTTGTAATGCCGCATCCTCAATCTCTTTTGCTTTATTTCATGTTTTCTAATAAAATTACAAATTGTTGTAAACCTTATACGGCCCGATCCAACCCTGAATTTTCCAATGTGAATTTAAGTGGGGAATTCCTAATGAATGTTAAAATTGCTTTTCTAAATGGACAACTTGATGAGGAAGTTTATATGATATAACCTCAAGATTTTGCAGTAGATGATTCAGGTAAGCTTGTATGTAAATGGGAAAATGTCACAAATGGTCCATATACTATTACTTAATGTGCAATTTAGTCGCGAGCTTTGATCGGCTCAATTTGATCTTTAAACTATTATATGTAAATGATGAAAAATACTATTTATGGCCTTAAACAAGCCTCTAAGGCGGAGGGAAGAGAGAAGAAGCAAAAAAAGAAAAAGAAAAAGAAAAATAGTAACAAAGGACTAAATCAGACATTTATCAATAATTTATGGACCAAATTGAGCCGATCGAAAGTTTAGGGACCAAATCGAGCTTTTTATCAATAGTTCGAAGGACCAAATTGTTCCGATCGGTACTTAAAGTTTTATAATGTTATTATTTCTTTTGAAAAATGCTATTTATGGCCTTAAACAAGTCTCTAAACAATAAAGTTTTATAATGTTATCACAGTTTTGTTGCATATAATGTAAGGTCAGTGGGAGAAATTTTTTTTTTCATAATTAATATAAATGATATCTTGCTTGCAAATAGCGATGTTGATTTACTACATCACATCCCTCATCTTCCATCCCTATGTGAATATCTTGTTTTTCATTAATTTCTTCCATGCATTACTGGTAAAATTGGTAAAATTTACGATACTATAATTTTCATCCAACCCTTTTCATGTTCATTCATATTGTGATTTTTCATCATTAATCTCTATTGTACTTGTCCATTAGAATTATGCCTAGATTTCCATATATCTTTTCAAATTTAAGTTCAATAAAAAGAAAACAAAAAAAAAAGCAAAGAGAAAAATTAAAAGAAAAGTACATAAAGAAACTTAAAAAAAAAAAAAATGCAGGAATGGGGCGAGAGAAAGGACCACCAGTCTCGCGATCGTTGCCCCGCCGCTGGGCCGTCCACTTCCATCGAACCACCTTATAGTCACATCTGTAAACAATATTTTTCGTCAAATGCTTTTCTTAGAGCGGTTTTGGAGTTAGGGATAATGACATAGTAAGCTCAGCTTTTGTTCAGCTTACAATCGAATACCTACACTTCTTTTTAGGCGATATTTGTTCTACAAACTCATCCTTTGGATTCATTGCTCGGTTTCACTTAAATTGTTTTTGTTTTTTTATATTTTTCATTCTTTCATGTGAAAGAGAATAGGAAATACTTTCAATAATTTCATGCCATTGCAAAAAGATTTTAGCGGCTAAATGTCAAGCGCAATTGAAGACTATAAAGTGCTCAATGTTAAATTCTTTAGATTTTCTTCTCGCACAATTTTGATCATAAAATTCGAAAAATAACGTATTATTCTTGTCCACTTTTTTGGCCAATTCCATTGCTTTCCCTTTCATCTCCTCACCAAATCAACAAAAGTATATGCTCAGATAGTTTGGTGCACACTTGAATGTAATTGGAGATTTAAAATATATTTCTAAGTCTAAAGCACTTCTTTTCTTCCACTCGAAATATTTTAGTGGCTTATCAAACATTTGATTGAAGACAGACTTTTTCTATGTACTTGATTTTTTGTCGGTTGGACATTATGTTAATAAAAAATACTATTACATGTACCGTTCATGCACACATAATTTAAAACTTTACTATGATTTCTTTTATTCATTTGAAGACGTTGGCACATTTACATGTTCTTGGTTTATCTACTGGTCTACCAATTACAACTAATTTGCATGATAGTCTTTTTCGTAGATAGCAATTTGTATATTTTTCTATAAACCAATAAATATTCCCTCATTTTCTTCGTCATGTATTATTTCTAGGCAACTCACGGGATAATTATCCTAAATATCGTAATTCTATTGGACGACCACCAATTCAATCATAAACTTTTTAATTTGATCAATTTAGTTCTAAACTTGTTAATGATTTGCTAATATAGTTCTTCGAGCCAATTTTGACTTAAAAATCATTGATATAAATGTTAATCATCTTATGTAGTAGTATGATCATCAATTCAGTGCTTCAAACCAAAAATGATTATATTGATAAATCGTAAAAAAAATTATGACTAAATACTTAAATTGAAAAGTTTAGAATTTAATTTTTTATTGTATAATATTTTTCTGACTTTTTTGGACAATTTTGTCGGCAAGTCAGGTACATATGTCAAAAGTATAGAAGCAGTAATGATGTTTTCCTGGGACTAGGCTACAAGCACCCTGTCATCTAGGGGTGAGCGCGGTTCCGGGTAGGCAGGGCAGGAGAACCGAACCGGAGGTTCCGGTTCGGTTCCCGGTTCTTAAAGGACCGGTTCCGGTTCCGGTTCCATTTTCGAGGAACCGGCGATCCGGTTCCGGTTCCGGTTCAAGCGGAATCGGGCCGGGGCCGGGCCGGAACCGGTCGCGGAATCATTTAGGGTTTTAAGCCCCAAATCAATTACTTCTCTCCCGTTCTCGCCTCGTCCTTCGCGGCGCTGCTGCTCGCCCTCCTCGCCAGCTGCCGGACGTTGCTCGCCCTCGACGCTCACCCTCGCGCCGCCGTCGGACGGACGCGCCCGCCCGGACGCCGCTAACCCTCGCCCGCCGGCTGGACGCCGGTCGCCGTGCGCTGCCTCGCCCTTGCCTCCCTCGACACCGCTCGCCTCGGCGCTCGGCCGCGCCCGACGGTCGTCCGACTGGACTCCGGTTGTCCCCGAAGCGCTCGCGGTCGTCCGGCCGCTCGCCAGCTGCCCTCGGCGCCCGCTCACCCAATCACCCCGACGCGGCCCGAGCCTCCACCGAAGCCCCGACTGTCCTCGACGCCGCTTGCGAGCGATGGTACTTTGTTAGCAAACGAAGCGCGCTACTGCGAAACCCAGGGATCTCGACGTGGAATGTATAGATGCCGAAGCGATGGTTCTTTGTTAGCGGGGGCTTTTCTTAGGTTGAGTTTGATGTACGGATATGGTGGGTTGGGGGATGATTGATGAAGAATTCGAGTAACTCATTCGAGGGGTGTGCACCTGGTTTAGTCAAGTTGAAGCGGAGGGATGATTATCTTTGTCGGGATTGTGCTTGTTTAATTGAGATTTCGTATTTTTGTGCGTTCATCGTGTTTGCTTTTGTGGATTTGATGTTGGAGACGTGATTCTGTAATAGGATTAATCACGTTGAATTGTTTCTTCGAGTCGAGTTGCTTCATGTTCTTAAATGTCGGTTCCAAGTTGAATTAGTTTGTTGATACAAAACGGAGCTGCATTTCTCTTGGCAGTGAAAGGTTTTGATGTGATTGTCATTGGAATTCACAGGGCCGGTTCATGGTAATAGATTGCCTGCAGCCTCTTATTCGATAATTTCGAGTTTACAGTATTCTTCCGAAGCAAGTGCCGAAAAGGAGGAACCCACAGGTTTTTTCCTTTTTCCCATCTAATTTGTGTCTTGACATATTGTGTAGTTCTTTCTCTGATATTTGGTTCTTGTCATATTAGGCAGAGACCGTGAAGGAGTTGTATGACAATTCTTGAGTCTGTTAACACGAAAAGAACAATGGCTCCAAACGCATGGGCGTGGTCGATGATTGAAAATTGCAAGAACAGAGAGGATATTAAGCTTCTCTTTAATATCTTGCAGAATCTACGCAGATTTGTCAGTTGACTTCTTGCCCCATTTGAGAAGTGAAGTTTTAATTTTTGAGTAGTTGATAAATTCAACTGTCTTTTCTTTCATCGCAGGGATTGTAAAATTTTCGACCTTTGTTGAGAAGTCACAAAAGCATGTGTGCGTGCAAGGGCTCTTGACTTTGGTGAGCTTTATCTACCCAAGTTGTGTGCCAAGTTCAAAAATTCTATATCATGCTGATATATTTACCTGATTCTTCTTCTGCATTCAATTGTTGCTACCTACGCTATCATTGCTTGTTCTCAAATGATCTTTTTACCTCAAGCCTGTCATGCTTGGAGAACATATTCAGAACATGTTCAGTTGCTTATGAGAACTTTTGACCATCCCGCTGGTAGCTAGTTGTGCTTTTGTGGTTCTTCTTTCCTAGATGTGCCAATTATGTAAACCAGAATTGTGTCCTACGCAGATGCATCACGTCTATTAAGCGCGTGTATGGAACTAACACGACACACAACATATTCAAGAAATAGTTTTTCGTGTGTAAATGTGTAAAAGTATATTCAATTTAAAGTATGGTACATTGTTAAATGTGTGTATAAACTTGTCCTGTTGAGGTATCATTCTTCGTTATAGTTCAAATCTGAAAATGAAAAATAAAAATAAAAAAAGAACCTGTTGGAACCTTGGAACCGACCCAGGAACTGTCGCAGGGGTAGGTTCTGTTCTTGTTCTAATCGGTGAGTTAGGGTTAAAAAATGAGGAAGCATGTAAGTAGGTTCCAGGTTCCAGACGGAACCGAACCGGAACCTGGAACCGCTCACCCCTACTGTCATCCATTGAATTTTGGGTGCTTTTCACATGAACGCTAGTGATTAGAAGAATCGAAACGATGTACTTTTTGTCCTCAAGTGCTTCTTTCGTAGTTTGCAGAGAACATCTACAGAGACTTTATTGCATATCACGTGCTTTTTTGTCTCGAAAGTGAAGCAAAAGTGAAAGACCTAACAGTAAAGAAACTTTAATAGATTCCAGGAAGACCAAAGCTATGTAAATGTCTTGGTCATCATTACAGGTGCCACTCCCACGAGTTATATTAACATTAATCTATTCTTTTTTCTTTTTTCAAATTTTGCTCTATTTGAGGTGTCCATCATATAAATTGCCATGTCTTGACATTGTTCGATTAACCTACAAGTTCGACGATGAGGAGAGAGAGTGTATGTTGGCTTAGACAATCTTGGCATAAATTGTTTTTGCTAACGTGACAACATATCAAGGTACCGTATTGACACAAATATGGACATTTAACAGCTATTTAACAGCGCTAGTCACCATGTCAACCTTTTACATCCGAAATTATAACAAAGACCTCACTTTAATCCACATTTTAAAGATTGAGGTAATTGATTAAACCATAAAAAGTTCATGTACTTTATTGCGAAAGGGATAACAATTCGAAAACTCACGATATCATTGTCCCCAAAAGTTTATCATACAATCATTAGTCTAGGTTAAATCTCGCATGTACTTTTGTTTATGCGATATCTTTTCTACAATTTTATCCTCTCAATTCATTGCTTGGTCTCCCTTTAATAATTTTCTTTTGTAAGATTATTCATTCTCTCATGTGAAAGACAACGGGAGATATTTTTGTTAATTTCACACGCCAAAAGATTTCAGGGGCTAATTGTCAAGCACATTGAGAGACTACGAAGTTTGTCAATGTCCATTTCATTAAATTTCCTTTTGTTTAGACTACTAAGTACTAATGATACCTCGGCACAAAATTAGATTAGTGCATTTGATGATTTATTTTGCTATGGGTAGTTATATTTGGTTCAAGTATGCCAAGTTCTAAGGTTTGAGTAATATTTGGGAACACTCACTTGACTTGTTCATTTTATTCTAATTCCTAATTTTTAATTACATGTAATATGAATAAATGTGCCCAATGTCTTCGTCTGTGCGTAGCATGTGTATGAACATTAATAATCTAATTTACTTTCATATTTCATAATCAATTGACCTCACTAATTGGGTTCATATCTAAATAGATTTTTGGATTATATCATCTGTTTTTTAAATTAATAACTTTTAGGAAAGGGAAAGATAATTATTGATAGGGCTGATCATGGAGGACTGACCAACTTATTGAATTACACACACACACACACACACACACACACACACACACACACACACACACACATATATATATATATGTATATATGCGTATGTATTTTTTAAATTATATCTTCCAATTTAGGAACTCATGAGCAACAGTTGGAATTGTCCACAACTTATTGAATTCTTTCTATCTTTTTTCTTAGTTCTATCTTTCTTTGAAGCAGAAGTGAGCTAATGGAGAGAAGATATTATTTAGTCTAGGAAGACCAAGACATTTACCTACCAAAAACATTAAACAAAGATCAAGCCCAAGCCTTTTTTTTTTTTTTTTAATGCATCCGTACATTCTCAGTAACCTTATAATTTCAATATCTTCATTTAATGTGTTATTGGTGAATATGCAATCAATGTAAGCTTTTACATGGCAATTACGATGCTAAAGATTTGTAGCAAGAACGGGTAATAATGATCTTCTAAAGGGTGTTGAGGTAGTAGTTGATGATCAAGAACCACTTGATAGGAGGATTGTGGTCCTTTGCACGATTTTCCTATTCATAAATGTGATGCCTACAGTATATCTAGTATATTGTATTGTTAGTTGGTGATGCTTGACCCTTTTTCTTGTCTAGCAATTAATAAAGCTGACCATAATTAATACGACTGACAAATAAGCATCTCTATACAACTTGCACGGACTGAAATAAACGTTGACGATTCACCTAACAATCGCATCTTACTTTCTATTGTACATCTGCAAGTCATCAAAGACAACTTATTTTGATTGTTTGATAAGGAGAGTAGAAACACATGCCTTGGGCTAAACAGAAAAAAGAGTCAAGTACACCAACGAATCCATGAAGCAAGTTTTCTAATTTAACTCTAGAAATAGTAAATGATTGGCAAATCACCAACTAATCCATCAAGCAAGTTGCTTTGGGCTAACTCTTCCTATTCAATGGACCACGATTCTCCTATCAAGTGAGTCACAATCATCACAACTACTTCAACACCCTTTAATAGGTCATCGCCACCCATTTTGCTGCGAATTTTTAGCACTATAGCTGCCATGTAAAAACCTATACTAAAAAAAAAAACAACAACAACAACAGTATATTTATAAGTTATAAATTTTTTATGAAGATATGCATGCCCTCAAAGTTGATCATGTGAAGAAATATCATCACTTATCCTCCGTTTTGGATGGCCACAAGAAAAGGTTCTTTCTTTTAAACGACAACCAAAAATCTTGATCTAGAGAAAAAGGAGAACGGTTGATTTATCTAACTCAAGGACCCAATGTGCATCAAAACATGGTCTCTTCGATCTAACTTAAATTGATGGTTGTCATAGTACACTCATAAAGTACTTTTAACGGGGAAGACCAAGATTTTACTGAAGATGCAAATTGGCTTCATTGCTTCACTTTTCACATCCCTCTTCTTCCATCCCTATGTGAATATCTCTATTTCCATTACTTGTAAAATTTCCATGCACTACATGTCTTGCTTAAAATTAAGCATACTATAAATTAGTATAAGAAGGAAGCTAAGAAGGAACCCAAAAAGATCTCTCCAAAGACCATGGGTCAATCATAGAGAACCAAGAGTTATCGCGAAGCAAAGTGATCAACCAAGACTTTCAAGGACACTTTCTATCCACAAGTGCTCTGTTCATGTAGATAAACCACAAACTCAGCAAGACAAAGACTTCACTGGACAGCATGTACTTTTTTGTCTAGAAAGTGAAGCCGAAGTGAAAGAGAGCAATTGAAAAAAGACAGACTTTGCACAATGCAATTGGGCATTGTTGCTCCACTTTTCACATCCCTCCTCTTCTATCCCTACAAGAATGCCTTTGTTTTTCCAGTACTAGGAGAATTTCCCCACACGTTTTAGGCCATGCTTAAAATTGACCGTTCCTGTAATTTTCATCCAACTCTTTTTTTGTGCTTAATCGTACTGTGATTTTTCGTTCAATAATATCTTTTGTACTTTTCTATTAGAATTATGTCTACATTTTCATGTATCTTTTCAAATTTATGTTCAATAAAAAAAGAAAAAAATCAAAGAAAAAATATATAGAAAAAACAACTAGAACTTAAGAAAGGGAAAAAAAGCAAGAATGATGTTATTCTTGAAGCGATTTAAGAGCTAAGAATAATGATATCGAAAGTGCCTAACCTCTTTTTTAATTTACGATCGAGTACACTGAACTCTTTTTTCAATCAAGAACCTCAATTTTTCGAATTTGGCTCAATTTGAGGTATCAATTAAATAAATTGACATGTTATGTCATTTTGCTGACATGACTTGTTTACTCAGCAAAAGTTAAAAATAATAATTGACGTGGCTACTTACCCTTTGATGAGGAGAGAGAAAGTGTGTTCACTTAGATGATATTAGCATCTAATATATCTCAATTGACATGGCAGCATATCAAAGTTTAGGTTTGAATTAGTGGTCATACAATAAATTTATGAATTTTTCAGATAATTTTTCGTAAAGTCATATTCATATAGTAGTAATGATGCTTTCTTGGGACAAGGCTATAGCACTTTGTCATCCATTTAATTTTGGGTGCTTTTCAGGCGCACGTCAGTCAGAGGAATCAAAATAAAATACTGTTTACCCACAAGTGCTTGTTTGGTAATATTAAGAAAATTTCTCCAAAGACTTCATGGATACCATGTGCTTTTTTTTTTTTCTAGAAAGTGAAGCTAAAGAGAAAAAAGAGGTAATGGGAAAGAAAATTCAATAAATTCTAGAAAGACCAAGACTTAGCGGACACAAATTGAAGTTTGTTGCTTCGCTTTTCACATCCCTTCTCATGCATCCATGAGAACGTTACTTCTCATGGTTTACTATTTACCCATCATCCTCTCAGATGTGGTTCGGCGCTGCTAGCTAAGGGTAATTACTGTTGCTCCGCCAATGATTGTTAATGGGGATATTTTACCTCGTTTTCTCTTTCTTTCTGATTTCTTCATTCAAAATGAAATTTGCACCCTGTGGTATAGTAAGCAAGAAAAAACATATTTGGACATAAAATGCAAAGCAATTTCTTATGGTTATCTTATATGGAAAGTGTTTTTCTTGACAGAGTATGTACATAAGATATATTGAGCAACAAACCCCACTAATGTATGTCGGGGAAGATCAGTTAAGGTGGATTGCATAGATCAAATGCACAAGGAAATAATTGCATTTAGACATCTAATCAATGGGAACATATTACACACACTTCCATACATCATGTGCAAGTTGTCCAATATTCACATACGTGACACCTGTGACCTGTTGCACAACGTCCATGATTTAATTGAGATTTAGTTCCTCCACATCGGCGCAATTCGTTAACATTTTATTCCCAGGGACTGTGCATCATGTTGTGAAACATTTGAAATGTTGAGGTAATTGATTGAACAAAAAAAAAAAAAAAACTTAAGATACTTAATTGCCAAATTGGTAAGAATTTTCATGCACCTCATTATCTGGTTTTATTCAAGTCAATTTGATTTTCTTTAGGAAGCCACACATATAGGAAGTCTTTTTTTTTTTGGTCGAAAGATATAGAATGAAATTGGTGGGGCACCTTTTATAGAGTTTTTGCTTCAACCACTTGCATGTGAAATCGAATAAGCACCTCCTCTTGAATGTCTTTTTCTTTTCCTTATTTAGGCAGATCCCAAATGCTTGAGATAAGGCGCAATCAAATTGTATGTTTTTTTTTTTTTATAAGCCCAAAAATATTCTCTGATTTTCTTTGTCATGTATTACTACTAGGGGATTATAAATGATAATTGTAAAGTTATATTCACATGTCAAAAGCATTGAAGATGGGACGAGGCTATAGCACTCTGTCATTCATTTAATTTTGGTGCTTTTCATTGGCTCTGTGGTGAGTCTTGTATGGTTTTTTTTTTTTTTTAACTTTTAACAGTCAATTAAAATCAAGTTGCTTTGGGCTAACTTTTTCAGTTCAAAGGACCATAATTATTCTATCAAGTGATTCGTGATAATCACCAACTACTTCAGTACCCTTCAGCAGATCATCCTCACCCATTTTGCTATAAATTTTTAACACTATAGCTGCCACATGAAAGCCCATACTAACGAAAAAAAAAAAAAACAACAAAACATTTGTAAATTATAGTTTTTTTTATGAAGATGTGCATGCCCTCTAAGTTGGTCATGTGATCACCTCCTATTCTATGTTTTGGATGGCCACAAGAAAAGGTCCTCTCTTTCATATGACGACCAAAAGTCTTGCTATGGAGAAAAATGAGAACAATTTATTTGTCTAACTCAAGGACACAATGTGCTTCAAAAGGTGGCCTCTTCAGGCTAACTCATATTGCTTGTCGTGATAGTACACTCACAAAGGACTTTCATCGGGAAGACCAAGACTTTAATGGACATAATGTACTTTTTGTCTAGAAAGTGAAGCAGAAGCAGAGAGCAATTGAAAACAGATAGACTTTGCACGATGCAAATTGGCTTTAGTGCTTCGCATTTCTCGTCCCTCCTCTTCCATCCCTATGTGAATGCCTTTATTTTTCCACTACTAGTAGAATTTTCCCACGCATTACATGCCATGCTTAAAATTGACTGCTACTATAATTTTCGTCCAATTCTTTTTTTCATGCTTAATCGTACTGTGATTTTTCATTCAGTAATATCTCCTGTACTTGTCTATTAGAATTGTGTCTAAATTTTCATGTATCTTTTTAAATTTATGTTCTAGAAAAAAAAAAAAAAAAAAGAACTTAAGAAGGGAAAAGAAGAAGAAGCAAGAATGATGTTACTCTTAAAGCAATTTAAGAGTTAAGAATAATGATACCGTAAGTACTTGAGCTCTTGTTTAGTTTATGATCAAGTACAATAATAGTTTTTTTTTTTTTTTTGATCAAGAACCTTAAATTTTCAAATTTGGCTCAATTTGAGGCATCGTTTAAATAACTTGTCATGTTATGTAATTTGCTTACATGACTCGCTTAATTAGTAAAAATTAAACATAATAGTTGACATGGCTTCTTACCCTACAGATTGAGTGATGAGGAGAGAGAAAATGCATTGATTTAGATGATATTAACATTTAATATATCTCAGTTGACATGATATTATATCAAAGTTTAAAACTGAATTATTCATTATCCAACAGATTTTTGGATTTTTGGATAATTTTTTGTAAAGTCATATACATATGTCAAAAGTATTCAAGAAGTAATGATGCTTTCTTGGGACAAGGCTATAGCACTCTGTCATCCATTTAATTTTGGGTGCTTTTCACGCTTACGTCAGTGGTCAGGGGAATCAAAATAGGATACTCTTTGTCCACAAGTGCTTGTTTGGTAATGCTCAGCAAAATTTCTCCAAAGGCTTCATGGATGCCATATGCCTTTTTGTCTGGAAAATGAAGCAAAAGAGAAGAAGAGGTCATGGGAAAGCAACTTCAATAAATTTCGGGAAGACCATGACTTTACTGGACACAAATTGAAATTTGTTGCTTCTCTTTCACGTCCCTCCTCTTGCATCCCCACGAGAACGTCTCTTTTTTCCATTACTATTAGAAATTCTATGCTTTATGTCTAGATTAATCTCTTTTACTTTTTCTTTTTTCAAATTTGTCTCAATTTGAGCATCCGTTAAAAAATTGCTACGTTGTAATGATTTTATTTACATGATTTGCTTACCCTACTAATTGGGTGATGTGGAGAGAGGGTTCGTGTTGACTTAGACAATCTTAGCATCCAATGCCTTTGCCAATGTAGCAACATCTCAAGATGTCGTATTAGACACTAGTGTGGACATTTAACAAATATTCAACAGCATTAACGTCCTGTCAACATTTTCTGTCCACAAAATTAATGAAGGCCTCGTGTTGACCCACATGGAAAATTAAGATGATTGAATGAAAAAAATTTAGGTACCTGATTGCAAAAGGGGTAATAATTCAAGTACTTGTGATGTCATTGTCCCAAAGAGTTTTTTATACAATCATTGGTCTAGACTCAAATCTCAAACATACTTTTGTTTACGCAATATTTGTTCTACAAACTCATCATCTTTGTTCATTGCTTGGTCTCCGTTTAATAATTTTCTTTCGTAAGATTATTCATTCATTCGTATGAAAGAGAATAGGAGATAGTTTTGTTAATTTCACACGCCAAATAATTTCAATGGCTAAATGTCAAGCACATTGGAAGACTACAAAATTTCCCAATGTCAATTTCCCTCAGATTTTCCTCTAGTCATTTGATCATAAAAATTCAAGCTTTACACTCAAAACTTTTTAGTGAATTATCAAACTTTTGATTGAAAATAAACTTTCTCTTAGCACTTGATTTTCATTCGATTGGACATCGTATTGATAATATTATCATCATATGTAACTGTACATAACATAATTTAAAACCTTACTATGATTTCTTTACCAATCACAACTAATTCGCCTAAAAAATATTTTGTGTAAATAATTTGTTCCAATTCTTCGAGAGACCAATTGATATCATCTGGAATGGTGGATTTGACCCGCAAGAGACAAAATTGATACCGTGAGGATCATATTTGAGGCCAATGTAAACAGTTAGCGGCTACTTAATATTGTTGGTGTCATATAGATAGTTTTTCATTTACTATCTCAACGGAGGTCTCACATTGATTTACATTAATAAATGACGAGGTAATTGGTTGAATGGAGAAAAAAAAACTTTAGATAGTTGATTGCCAGCACATAGGTAAGAAATTTCATGGACCTCATTATCTAGTTTTATTTCAGTCAATTTGAATATTTTTGGTAGCCATGGATATAGAATGAAATTGATGGGTCTCCTTCTACGTAGTTTTTGCTTCAACCCCTTGCATGTAAAATCGAATAAGCGCCTCCTCTTGAATGTCTTTTTCTTTTCCTTATTCAGCCAGATCCCAAATGCTTGAGATAAGGCACAATCCAATTGTATTTTTCTTTTTTTTTGGTTATATGCCAAAAAATATTCTCTGATTTTCTTTGTAATGTATTACTACTACAGATTATAAATGATAGTTGTAAAGTTATATACACATGTCAAAAGTATCGAAGTACTATGATGCCTTCTCAGGACCAAATTAGATTAGTGCATTTGACGATTTATTTTGTTGTGGGTAATTATATTTGGTTCAAGTATGCCAAGTTCTAAGGTTTGAGTGATATTTGGAAACAATCAACCACCAAAACAGTTCATTTTATTCTAATTCCTAATTTTTAAACATGTAATCTGAAAATATGTGTGCAATGTCCTCGTCTGGGCGTAGCACGTGTATGAACATTCGTAATCTAATATTATTTCACATTTCATAACTAATTGACCTCATTAAGTGGGTTCACATCTAAATAGATTTTAGATTAAATCATGAGTTTTTTTTTAAATTGATGACACATACACACAGACACTTTCGTAGAGTATCCATGCTACGCATCGGCTTATAATTAGTGTGTACATATCTTTTAAATTGAATCTTTCAATTTAGAAACTCATGAGCAACAGTTGAAATTGTCCACAACTTATTGATTTTTCTTCTATCTTTTTGCTTAGTTCTATCTTATTTAAAGCAGAAGCGATTCAGGAAGACCAAGACATTCACCCACCAAAAACGTTAAACAACAACCAAGACCAAGCCTTTTTTTTTTTTTTTTTTCATTCGTACAATCTCAATAACCTTACAATTTCAGTGTCTTCATTTAATGCGTTATTGGTGAATATGCGATCAATATAGGCTTTTGCACGGCAATTATAGTTAGGGGTAAGTATGGTTCCAAAGTAGAACTTGGAATCTAATAATCAGACCGATGGAAACTTGTAGGTTTCGGGTTCCAAAATATGCCGGATAAGTTCCAAGTTCCAAAAAATGAAGAACTTATTTCAACGGGTAGGTTCCAAGTTCTTAATTTTCGGAACCTAAAACTTGGAACCTGGAATGAGTTTTAATATTTTTCTTGGTTCACGTTTCTGTGTGATTTTCCGATATTTCATGCTAGTGTATAATCTAGAAGTATTAGTCTGAGTTTATATTTTATGACTAAGATTTTTATTTTATTAATGTTCATATTTTTCGTATGTCTACATATAAGCTATGGTTAGTAAATTGTAATCGTTCAAATAATAATATAGGTGAAACCTAAATAGACCCTAGAATCGACCTTGGAACCTATGATAGGGGAGGATTCAAGTTCTAGGATATGCAAGGCAAGTTCTAGGTTCCAAAAAATGATAAACCTGTAATTGCTCACCTCTAATTACAGTACTAAAGATTTGCAGCAAGATGGGCAGCAATTCACCTGTGGCTAGGTTTGCGCGATTAACCTTTGGCTGGGTCAGTGGTGGGGGCCTAGTCCACCCTAGGGTTTACTTCGCCGTGAAGCGGCGCACGGAGGTTCCTGGGTCACCAAAATAATAATAATAATAATAATAATCTACTGAAAGGTGTTGAGGTAGTAGTTGATGATCAAGAATCTCTTGATAGGAGAATTGTGGTCCTTTGCACGATTTTTCTATTCATAAGTGTGATGCCTAGAGTATATCTAGTACATTGCACACTGTTAGTTGGTGATGCTCGACCATTTTTCTTGTCTAGCGATGAATAAAGCTGACCATAGAAACAATGATTAGCAGATCCCTACTGATGTCATTACCACTTTCTTGGAGTGGTCTCTTACGAGGCTAGAACATGTCATAGCAAAGTTGAATGTCACATTAGCAAATATGTTAGCTATATTTTCTTGAGAAAATTATGCAAATGGTCCATAAAGTTTAGTCAAATGTACAATATAGTCCTTGAACTTTAGCATGACGTGTAATGTCATCTTTAAACTTTTAATTTGTTTAATTTGGTCCCTAAAATTTTTATACATATTTAATTTAGTTCTTGGATTATCCCTAAACTTGAATTAATGGAAAACCGATATTGACCATTTTCATATAAATGAATTAGAAGAACTAGCAGAAGTGCATACTAGTTGCGTGTGAAGATTAACATCTAAAAGAGTTTGCAAAATTCAAATTATTAATTCATAAAAAGTTATTTACACAATTTGAGGAAATTTTATCCATGGACATTTACGTGGAAAGAGAGAAACATATCAAGATTTGAATTTTTTGGTAAAAATTTTTATAAGACAAAAAATTTCAAATATTGAAGATCGAATTACATGAGAGAATATAACAAAATTATTGATATATATATTGAACAAGGTGATGCTAATTCAATCACTTTACTCATAGTCTAATGCCAGAAAACTCAACTTTGTTGAACGAAACCCAAAAGAAGGAATCAAGAAAGGTCTCTCCAATGGCCACGAGCGAATCAGTCCATTATAAAAATTATGGCAAAGCAAAGTGTTGAGGAGCTAATGGAGAGAGAGGACCATGAAAGTCCAAGAAGATGAGGACTTTCACATGCTAAGATATCATTTTGAGAAGGACTTTTACTTGCTAAAAGTATCATCTTTTTTGTCTAGAAAGTGAAGCGAAAGTGAAAAAGAGAGGGTGGGAAAAAAACTTTGAAGACCAAAACTTTTGCACGCCTTTTAATGCTGGAAAAGATATTAATGGAATCCTAAAAGATCAAGACTTTGCACGTCACATCTTTTCATGGCAGGGAAAAAATTAGTAAACTCCAAGAAGATCAAGACTTTTGCACGTCTTTTGATAGTGCACATCTTTTCATCATAGAAAAGAAGCTTTAATGGATTCCATAAAGACTAAGACGTTTGCAAGCCTTTTGTCTTTTGTTGGTGGGAAAAAAACTTCAATTAATGCCAAAAAGACTGGGACCTGTATCTTTTTTATTTTACCAATAGAATTTTCAGGCATTACAAGTCTTGCTTAAAATTAACAATACCATAATTTTTCTCCAACTCTTTTTGGGTCTAATCATTTTGAGATTTTTTCATTCATTAATCTTTATTGTATCTTTTCAAATTTGAGAGAGCAAAGAGAAAGCCTACAAAGAAGAAGCAACAAAAACTTAAAAAAGAAAATAAAGAAGAAAAAGGGGCAAGATAGAGCATTATCAAAGCACGGCCACGGCCGTGTCGTTGCCATTAGTGCCGCTACTACGGTGACTATTTCCAACTTCATCACCTTACAGTGACTTTCGTAGATAACATTTTTCTTGAGATGTTTTTCTTATCGTGGTTCGGAAGTTGAGGATAATGACATTGAAATTATCAAAACTTTTGCTTAGTTTACAATCAACTACCTAAACTTTTCTTTTTTAATCAAGTACCTCATTTTTCAAATTTGACTCAATTTAAGGCATTCGTTGAATAAATTATCATGTCATATGATTTTGCTAATATGGTTCGCTCACCACTGGAGATAATGTAGGAGTAAGGTTAGGCACTACATAGGACTTAGATGATCATAGTGTCTAATATATCTCAGTCGAGATATATTTGGCAGAGATGTATCAGACACTATATGTTAGTAAGATTGTGGTGGCTATATGCCAAGCCCATTAAGAGACTATAAAGCATCTCGGCTGAGATATATTAGATGTTATATGTTAAAAAGATTGCGGTGGCTATATGTCAAGCCTATTTAGAGTCTGTAAAGTTCTCAACATTGATTTTCTTTAGATTTTCTGCAATCATTCGACCTTAAAGCATTGCTCTTGCCCCTTTTTCTTGGCCAATTCCATTGCTTTCCCTTTGATTCATTCACCCAAAACTTAAAAATTCTGTGAAGGTAGTTTGGCCTAAATCAATTGGAACCAGTTTGAAAATATACCGATTTTCAACATTGGATCCACTTAGTTTTAGAGTCCCATGGGTATAGAATTGGGCTTTTGGCTACTGTTGCACATGGAGGGACTTGAGCACTCAACTCCACGGATCACCGGCATTTCACTAACCAAGGCCAAACGATTCATGTGTTCATGGGGAATTGACGGCATTACATATCTATAATTGTTTGCTCAAGACACAATCACCGATTCCCCTAGTCCAACTGCTTGGCCTGCGAATAGGCAACCTAATTGGTTCCCTAACTGGCCCGAGTTTGAAAATATTGGTGCAAAGTTCCTATCCCTTCTTAAAATAAGTAGATATGACCATTTGATATGAATTGAGTCGTAATGCCCACAATACTTTTGCCATGTAACAAAATATGATAGCTAAGTGATTATAACTAATAAACATCAATGTTCCAAACATCAATGCTCCTCTCTTTCTCCTTGATCATATGAGATCCGGAAATTCTTCGTACAGCTCCAAATGAGGTTGATGCTCAACCTCCATGGTACATTACTCCTGTCGTTTTTATAATGCAAAAGCCAGAAAATGATGCAGTGCAACATATTCAGCTTCATAGTAGCAGTTTGATTTGTCACATACAATTTTGGATATCAAGGTTTTTATGAGCATGAGAAGAAATCTAGCTGCAACATTTGGAAGCAAATTACTCAACATCATCCCCATTGAGTTTGCTAAGAATTTTCTTTTGATAAGTAGAAGAAATTTACTGCACAATGGCATTAGGCAGATGCTAATCCATGTAACAAATCATAAACACAATTCATGCTATGAGGTATAAGAAAGAATGCATATTAGTAATGTTATTTTCACACAACCAAAAGCTGTGGAAAGCCATCTATCATTCAAATCAAAAAACCAGTCTTGCTAATTTCAAAGGCTCTCCCATGTCTTTCTTCAAAACAGAACAGTACACTAATGAAATGAATCAACCATAAACACAGCCCAACATAAACAAGCAGTAATAAAAACTACTTACTGTTTGATGTTGGATTCTAAAATCCAACAAAAGGAAGTTCTCCAATAGAACCAAAAAACAGGAGTTTGCCATAGTTTCATGGAGATTTTGAACATAAGTTACAAGACCTATGGAACATCGGATAGAAAGCAAATGAATGCATGTTGCAAGAGGCAGTCTTGGATATTGTGGACCATAATATCCATGCACAGTGATGAACAAGGCATTACTGTAGGGTGAGCTCGGCATCTAATTTGTAACAACAAGAGAGAGAATGTTGATCGTCATAGCAGCAGCGGCTATGTTCTCCATGATAGCTACTACCCAATCATCTCTTTGAACCAACAATTGAGATTAAAATGCAGGGTGGCAAGTTCATTTTCATAATAGCAGATTAGTATGGCAGCACTCAAATAAGTCGGACCAATAACTGAGAATGAATTAGTCACTGTAAATAGACTGCTTCTGATGTCCTTGCTGGCACCGAGGCGAGCTGAGAGTTGCCTAAAGCATTAACTGCACATTCTTTCTGAATCAGTGATTTCAGGAGTCCCGGTGGCAATGTTTAGGACTAACAAGGAATGAGATGGATCAGTCCGCTATTAATTGACTTGGTTTATAGATGTAAGCAGAGTTTGTCTAATTAAATCTGTACAAAAACTCGAAACTTTGAACTTGTGAATAAGAAGGCTCGAAAGCAAGTTATCTTGACAACTCGAATAAGAATGTACGACCTTAAAATGAATCACGAGGCTTGTATTTATTGTCAATTTCATGTATATCCATGAAGGAGCTGCCTCCAACTGCAATACACTTCAATTCACTTATGGCTTCTATTTGGTTAGGCTGCATAGCAATGCCTCAATTCTCAGAACTACCCTCTAGAAATTCATTATCTTCCATATCTGCTAAGTCCATAAAAGTTTCTGTCTTATTCTTCCTCCCCGTACAACCAACAAGGCGTAGGACCTTTTCCTTCCAAATAACTAGCGGACATTTCTGAATCAGCTCCGCACCTTCATAAGCTCCTGTCAAGAACACACTAAACCAACACCTTTGACACCACTTTATGCTTCTCAGTGGCAATTTCGAAATCATGGACCCTCTTGCTGGTGGTCATGAATCTATGCTGCGACCAATTAAGTAAAAACTTGCCAAGACTCCAGTTTCTTCTCAGGGTAGCGAACGCAATAGCGAGGTGACAAAGCAACCAAACTCGCTTGCCGCGCTCCATTCATTCGAGGAAGCTGCGGTTTTACCAATGATTTGAAGACGGGTCATGTCAAGATGGCAATGCCTTGCTCCAAATTCAAGAAACAAGCCCAAGAAAAGCAAATGCCTCTCGCTCAGGACAAACATCAAACCGCTTACGTGCAATGGAACAAGGAACAACAAGAGCCCAAGACAAAAAATATTCGAGAAGATCGCCGTAAATGTGCGATTACCACCTCTCTCGGATCACTTGATAGAAGCTGGCTAGGATTTCAGGCGGGGTTTGTGTGGAGAACGACGAGGAAGAAGAAGAAGAAGAAGAAGAAGAAGGAGCGAGGCACGAAGACGAGGGAATGGGCGGTAGAGACGGAACGGATTATCGTTTTGGTTTTTGCGTTTCTCATCGTGAAGGAGTCAAGGAGATGACATTTTGATTTGAATAATTAAAAGAGCTTGAGGGTCTTATAAAAGGTGATATTCTTGTGTTTTTTCTTTTTAATTATTGAGGCGTTTGAGATTACATCAAAAATCCGATTTAAAATTATAATTAAGTTTTAGTAAAAAAAAAAAATCAAACCATATCAAAATCAAATATCAGATTTCATAGACAATTGAATGTCTTATCTCATTGTACACATGTTCAAAAACTTACGTAAAAAAACAATTTTTTTAGAAAAAAATGAGGAAAAATATGTTGGAGATTACTAATGGTTCTATATTTTAAGTCAAATTTGCCTATTTTGTAAATTGGAGTCGAAAGGGTTCGATATTAAATAAAAATCAAATTTTAGGCATTAAATGTGCTCCATGTTCGACAAAAGAAAACACATGCTCCATGTTCGTCACCTTTTTTTGAATCACCAAGTTACAAATTTTAGGATGCGTGTCGACCAATCAAACCGGCCACGAGCAAGTTGTTAACAAGTTATTTTGAATAACTCAATTGTTCGTTTATATTTTCACAATTCTACGAGCAATAAACAGGGAGTTTGAACATAATGCAATTAAACCAAGTATCGACCACAATAAAGATTGATTCTTTTCTTTTTTTAAGAACTTAATTCGGTCCAATTAAGAAAATTTTAAGCCGGACATGATTAAGATAAATATAAAAGTGAGATAAATAAATAAAAACTGAGTTATTTAATGCAAAATAAAAAGAAAAAAAAATCAAACCAATATTTTCCTCTCCTGCTTTAGGAGTGTATATGATAAATTCTTAAAACAGATCCATTAAACCTCAATTCATGAGGATCTATCTCAGAATAACGAAACTCGGTCAAACCTCTTTTTCTTAAAAAAAAGAAAAAAAAAGGAAAAGAAAAATAAGCCGAGAGCCATCCTTCCCCGCTTCCCTCCAATTTCCGATCGTTTCCAAAATCTGCAAAAAAAAAAATTCGAAAGTCTCTTCTCCTGCGCAGACGCAGCGAACTTCATCGCCGATCGTCAAACTCCATCGTCGTCGAAGATGCTTTCGTCTCTCTCAACTGAGTTTCGCGATCTCCGCTTGATTTCAGTTCATGTCCTTTCCCGCAGCGCGATCGCCGGCGACGATGATTCTGAGTTTCGTCTCGTGTTCGCTCGTTGACGTTCGGAGCCGAAGAGCAGAAGATAGTGGAAAGAGAGGACGTCGACGACGAAGCAGAAGACCTGCTCGAAACGATTGACAAAACGTAAGTTACGGCAAAACGAGATTGTAGGCAACTGCTCTCTGTTCATATGTCATTGCTTTCGTAATGAGTTTCGGTGCATCATTTGATTCTGAGATGATCATCGTGATTTTCTGATTCCGTGTTCCGAAGGTTAAAATTAAGATGCAAATGGTACGATGAAGCTATGGCTGTGATCATCGTGATGTAACTTGCCGTGATTTCCTGCGCGTGCAATAGTTTTTAGCTTTTTGTCTTCTGATAATACAAGAGCAATTCCAGCCTTCGTTATGTTACGTGACCTTGGAATTGCGCCATTGGATGTCTTATTTTCCATGCATTGGTGACATAGCTAGATCAGTAAGGAATATCCTAAACTAAATTCATCAATAATCACTGTTGGAAAGTTAGATTGTCAGTGATGATCTAGGAAATGCTTTTGTCCTGCCATCCTACAATCACCAGAAGAGTTTGACACGATGGTGAGTTGTTCTCATTTTCCTTCCCTGACATTTCTGAATCAGCTCCGCACCTTCATAAGCTCCTGTCAAGAACACACTAAACCTCTTCCCCCACTCAGAGACATAGAGAATGCCAAAATGCTTCAACAGGAGTCTCATCAGCTTCTGAGGCATCACGAATTTTCATTAGAAGTGGGTGATGTGGTCGGTTACCAACCTCTTTTCCATTGTGAAGCTCAATAACTCATGCATCACCGCAATGGCCCTCTTATTGAATTCTTTTGATCCAGCTTGGAGGCCACATGCATCAGCATAAGGAGATAAGTAAGACCTTTTTTGAAAGTGATCAATCTTCCCTCCTTATCTATACACCTTCTTGTAACTGGCAGGAAACTTCAAAGGGAAATATAGGGAAAGCAACCCTGGAGTATGTAAGGCAGATTGTCATACCCCCAATATGGGTTCCTCCAACTCTGTGATAGCCCAAGCAGGATTCCACTCTACGAGCTCGAGATAATCAATTTCATTTGGAGATTTAACCACTTTGAATTGCTGCAGATACTCTCATGTACCCACTCCTAAAATCAGCTGGCAAACCAAATTCTCTCCTGAAATGAGCAATTTTATCCACAGGAAACCATTAATCGACCGATATCATCAACATCCTAGTCATGTATTCAACAACCGTGCCAAAGTGTCCCCTAATCAATCTCTCCTCTTCCTCAAACAAGTCTTCAACTTCTTTAGTCAATTCCAAACCACGATACCCCTTCTGGTCCTTATACAACTCAAACACTTTTGGTGACTTCCGAACAAAATCCATTATACCATTTGGCTTGGGTATAGATCCAACGACCTAATAGGGATTATCATCTCGGGTTCCTTCTTCAACATTTCCGTCAAAACCAACATCTTCGACACCACTATATGCTTCTCAGTGGCAATTTCAAGATCATGGACCCTCTTGTCGTTGCTCCTATCTTGCACTCTCTTGCCGATGGTCATGAATCTACGCTGCGACTAGTTAAGTAAAATCTCACCAAAACTCCAGTTTCTTCTCAGGGTAGGCGAACGCACTAGCGAGGTGACAAAGCAACCAAACCCTCTGGCCATGCTCCATTCATTCGAGGAAGCTACGGTTTTACCAATGATTTGCTGTTTTGGTTTTTGCGTTTCTCGTTGTGAGAGAGATGATATTTTGATTTAAATAATAAAAGAGCTTGAGGGTCATTTTTATAAATGGCGATATTCTTGTGTTTTTTAATTATAAAATTGAGGTGTTTGAGATTACATCAAAAATCCGATTTAAAATCATAATAAAATTTAATTAAGAAAATGAACCATATCGAAACTAAACATTGTATCTCGTAATTGTGGATAGCTGAACATCTTTTCTCATTATATATATTGTTCAAAAACTTACATAAAAGAACAAATTTTTTAAGAAAAATATGAGGAAAAATATGTCGAAGATTACTAATGGTTCTATATTTTAAGTCTAATTTGCCTACTTTGTAAATTGGACTCGTAAGGGTTCGATATTAAATAAAAATCAAATTTTAGACATTAAATGTGCTCTGTATCCAACAAAAGAAAACACATGCTCCATGTTCGTCGCCTTATGAATCATCAAGTTACAAATTTTAGGATGTGTGCCAACCTAGGTGTAGTACAATCAAATTAGTCACGAGCAAATTCTTAGCAAGCCATTTCAAACAACTCAATTGTTCGTTGATATTTTCATGATTCTATGAGCGATAAATGTGAAATTTGAACATAACGCAATTAAACCAAGTATTGACCACAATATAAATCAATTCTTTTCCTTTTTTAAGAACTTAATCCTCAGCCCCATTTAAGAAAATTATAAGCCGAACAAGATTAAGATGAATATAAAACCGAGCTAAATATTTAAAAAAAAAAACTGAGTTTTTTAATGCGAAAAAAAAATCAAACCAATATTTTCTTAAAAAAGAAAAAAAAGAAAAGAAAAATAAGCCGAGAGGCACTCTTCCCCTCTTCCCGCCTCTCTCTCTATATATAAGATGCCCTCCAATTTCCGATCGTTTCCAAAATCCGCAGAAAAATTCGAAAGTGTTTTCTCCTGCGCAGACGCAGCGAACTTCATCGCCGATCGTCAAACTCCATCGTCGTCGGAGATGCTTTCGTCTCTCAACTGAGTTTCACGATCTCCGCTTGATTTCAGTTCATGTCCTTTTCTGCGGCGCGATCGCCGGCGATGACGATTCTGAGTTTCGTCTAGTGTTCGCTCGTTGATGTTCAGAGCCGAAGAGCAGAAGATCGTGGAAAGAGAGGACGTCAGCGACGAAGCAGAAGACCTGCTCGAAATGGTCAACAAACGTGAGTTCCGGCAAAACAGAGTGTAGGCAACGGTCTCTGTTCATGTCATCGCTTTCGTAATGAGTTTCGGTGCGTCCTTTGATTCTGAGATTGATTATCGTGATTTTCTGATCCGTGTTCCGAAAGTTAAAATTAAGATGCAAATGGTTCGATGAAGCTATGGCCGTGATTATCATGATTTACATCTTGACCTTTCTCTCGACACCTGTCTGATTTCCTGCACGTACTATAGTGTTTAGTTTTTGTCTTCGGATCATACAAGAGCAATGTTGCGTGACATTGGAATTGCACCATTGTATTGGTGACGTAGCTGGATTAATAAGGTATATCCTAAGCTAAATTCATCAATAATCACTGTTGGAAAGCTAGATTGTTAGTGATGATCTAGGAAATGCTTTTGTCCTGACATTCTACATTCACCAGGAAACATAAGAGTTTAATGCGATGCTGAGTTGAGGAACGTATTCTTATTTAGCCAAGTGAATTGCTTTTTCTTTGTTTATTTTTTGTAGCACTTAACTGGAATAAAAGGATTATCTGAGGCAAAAGTAGAAAAGATATGAGATGGTGGCTCCAATCAATTTGAACTTCTATAAGCATCTCGCATTGACTTCCCTTTGTTTTATCAGAATTTTGGCTATATTATTGGAAGTGATGCTCTGCTCAGAGTAAGTTCTTAATTCTGCAAACTTCAAGCTAAAATGGTTCAGAATACCCTTGAAATAAAGCTTGCAAATTAGCAAATCTGTTGCTCGAAGTACTTTCAACGTCTTCGTTTTTTTCCAGAGAGAGTCGTCGGTAGTTTGCATCACAACTGGAAGCCCCCTCGATGAGCTTTTAGGCGGTAAAAAACTTTCTTTTGCAGATTCTGTCTTTTTTTTTTGGTGAAAGTAATAGGTATATAGAACTAAAATCAAAAGCTTTACAGCTATATAGCAAAGATCCGGCACCATAACTTGCCCTCAAGAAGACAACAAGTCAACTCGAGAGGAAGGGTGCCGAAAAGGAAAACACAGCCAACAAGGCAGAACTAGCCAAACAAGCGGCAACCGAAAGAAGGCCAAACAATAGCCACCCCCAAAGAAGAAGGGAACCACGGAAGGCCACAGCAGTGGCAGCCAAAAACTGACTGCAGAGGCAGCAGCTAGCCCAGGAAGAGAGCAAAAAAGAGAGAAGCCGCAACCATCAGCGAGCACGAACAACCTGCAGAAGACGTACAGCCTCCCGCCAAGGCCCACCGCCAAGCAGCAGCACCAGATCAGCAAAGTACAACACCGCCCCCCGCCAAGTCACAGCAGCATCCGCGACCACCGTACACAGCAGCCAACGTCCGACGCTGCATCCAAAAAGCTAGTCTACCAGCCACCACCCACACCCAATAACAGCAGGTCCAGCTCGGTCACAGCACCTACAGAAACTGACCTTATGAAGCAGGCGCAGGTGCAGGAGAGAAAATGGAAGGGTCCAACCCCCAGCAACGCTGAAATCTCCGATTTCTATAAGTGTCATCGACGTTGTTATATGTCAAGGCTTTATCCTTAACAATTTTGATAAGATGATTCTTCAGGGCTGGGACTGCCAACATCTCCTCCCTAAAGAGGATGCTATTCCTCTTTCTCCAAATCAAATGGCATAAGCCTCCAGATTCTGTGTCTTATTCTTCATGCATTTCAACAAATACAAATTTCATTGGTTTGGCAATGTTAACAGGTGGTATTGAAACTCCGGCAATTACAGAAGCATTCGGCAAATCTGGGTGAAAATCACAGTCCAACAACGTTACCTTTGATGAACTTTTAATTGCTTTTGTTAATTAGCTTTCTCAGAAAATGCTGCTGACGTCACTTCAAGTCTGGGAAAACACAGCTGGCATATACCCTATGTGTTACTTCTCAGGTTGGTCTGAATTGGATATTAGGTTTCTGTCTTGAACTTCTGTTGCATTTTTTTTTCTCAGATGAACAATGCCAAATAGTAACATAATGATTGAATTTCTATGAAGTATAAAGATGTGGGTGATCTTGGCATCATAATGCGTGTGTTAGGTGATTCTGGAAGTATGGCAGTCATTTTCTGTAATCTGCAGTCAGTATACTGGAATGCATATACAGTGGCTCAAACCAAGCAGGAAAAGGCCAGAAGAGTTTGTACTATGTCACAACCGAGTAAAAGCCTTAATCATAGTCTGAGTCGGACTTGGGTTGATCATTAGTCGAATGTGATGCTTGAAGATACTCTACTTTATTTGCAAATCCTACAACAGTCTTTACCCCTGTTTTCAATCATTCTTTATTAATGGTTTGTGGATTCCATGATCATAAAATATTTTCAGCTGCCAACTCACATGAGAGGAGGAAATGGCAAGGTAGCTTATATCGACACAGTAGGAACTTTGTATCCTATTATAATTTGTTTGTATTTTTCTTGACCTCGACAAAGCTACTTGTGTTTCATAATCGTCGTCTGTCCATGTAAGCGCATGTGCACTTTCTTAACTTAGTACACCTGCAGTCTTAGATAATGTAAGCAATCCTTTCTATACTGGTGGCAACTCTTACTTTTCTGGCTAGTGTACTTGCTGTAATCTAGTCTTTCCATGAATTCGAAGATCATTTATGCCCGTGCCTCTACTTCTGAGCATCAGTACAACTTGCTTCTTGGTTTGGCTGCCAAAATGTCTGAAGAACCATTCAAATAACTGGTAAGACACTGCTCGAGAATCAAACCCTACAGGTTTTCTGAGGTGTGGATGGTTGACCTATGGTGAGTGCCCTTTTCAGATTGTGGATTCGGTGATTGCTCTCTTCCAAGTGGATTTTACTGCAAGAGAACTTGCAGAGCCCCAGGTTGATCCCGAAACCATCAAATCATCCAAGTTGTTATTCTGCAGCTTATCTGGTTTGACACAAATGAATTCTGAATTGTGGCAAAAATTGGCACAAATCTCTCACGTTTAATTAAGATAGCTGAGGAATCTAACAAGGCACTGTACGTGGCCAATCAAGGTACTGCATCACATCTCATTTCTCCCACGTAGTCCTGCATCCATTCAAAGTTGTTATTCAATTTAGCCCTTTGATGGTTGCACACTGACAAATAGCATTTTAGGGACTGCACTAAGCTCATACTGATTCTTGTAAATCTCACGAACCAGCTATTTGGTGTAAACTGGTGATGCATACAGTAGCTGCAGTCCATGACATAGGAAAAGGATTTTATTATTTTTAATACTTTGTCTTTGATTTATTTGTTGCAGTCGTAGCTGATCCAGGCAGAGGTGTGTTATCAGACCCAATGAAACCTGCAGGCGGGCATGTTCTGGCTTATGCAGCCACAACTAGGTTAATGTTTGGGAAAGTCAGAGGGAATCAGCGTGTCTGCAAGGTGTTTTATGCCCCTAACCTACCCGAAGCTGAAGCTAAGTCGATAGTGAGGCTACATCTAGATAGGTGGAGACCTGATTTAAGCATGGTGATTACAGTATACTTGATGTTGTATGGAGATCCATGAACACGTTGAATACGAATTTTGTGCGGAGTTATTAAACAAAAAGAAGTGGATATGGAGAATTTTTTTAAGCAGGACTAGTAGGTTAGTTGTGCAGCCTGTGCTATGTAGACGGCACATCTATCAAAACCATCATTTACTTATGTAAAAAATTTCAGCGTGAGCTCATATGTCAATAGGATGAGACATTTATATTATCGATGTTGAACTTGACAATCACACGTTTTTCAGATAACAACAGGGGCATAACCGATGCGAAGGACTAAAGAGGTCTCTCTTACCAAGATGGCTAGGCGAAGTGTCTTTTTCTTTTTTGGTTAATCTGCATTATGGATAGCTATCTCTATCTTCCTTCATGTTAAGTTTGTATCGACATGCGTCAAGGTCCTTTTGACTGCTTTTAAAATTGCTTCTCTAGTTTACTGCTTTAGCCTTTAATATCTAACATGCCATAAGGTATCGTGTAAACTCGATTTGCATATGAGGACCAGCATGCTCCAAGTTTTTATAGTTCACATTTGTCCTCATATAACAATGTTGTCCTGGCCTAATTTACAAATAGAGAGAACAATTTCGCAATAGACATCTAAGTTATTTAAAAAAAAAAAAAATGACAGTGAATAGACTCTGCATGATGGCTAAATGAAATGCCAGAAAGATATTACTTCACAAAGCATGATCAGGTTCTGTAAAGGCTTGGTTTTATAAGCAACATATACAGCTGCATAATACAATGTCATCTCAAACTCTCAACATAGAGTAACCAACCATTAGAGCTGAAAAGTTTTCAATGTATGAGAAAGCGTGACTGGGTTATTGGCAACAGAAGGCCCTCCAATAGCTAAAGGCCTGTCCAAAAAAGTGCCATAAACCATACGACTCAGTAGACTGAGGACCGGTTCGCAGCATTCCCAACTCTAGGCATGCTGCAGTCCTTAGTCTCCGCATCCACTTTGAATGTGGTGCCGCACACATGGCCAGAGCTGTCCACCCTAGGAACCGGCTTCACCTCATGCGGTGGGTGCTCATAACTCCTCAAACCTCCAGAGCTGGTGAAGTAGCATCCTGAGTTGGAAAATAATGCAACGTTAAAAGGTGAACGATTTGGCGCTCGAAAAGCATCGGAAGAGCAACGTTGTAGGTGACAATGCACAAATCAAAACATGCATACAGGTAAAGAAAGTCCTTTTAACCATAAATTATAAATTTAGGTTCGGAACCAATTTTTCCAATATGATGTCACCCAACAAGATAACGTTCTCCTCTGAACTATGCTTAATATCAGCAGAGCTCATTCGTCCTTACTTTTCACATTGCAATGCATGGACCGAACTCCAGTGGAGCTGCATCAACAATCCGAAAAAATAATTACCTTTAGGGAATGGTGCGAAAGATTTCCCACAGCCCATCTTCCCGACTTCTGCATCATCTAAGAGAACAAGATTGCCCCCAGAATCACTTCCCCAGAAGAAAGCAACACTTCCATCAACATCCTGCATGATTCAGAGAACAGAAAGGATTAGATATGGATTGCAGGTGGAAGGAACGATTGAGAGTGATATCCCAGAACGAAACCAATGAACATTATTGTTGCTCACAGAGGCCAGAAAAGCGGTTTTAGAAGAGCCATTGAAGAGCACAAAACCAAACTTCCTTCTGATATCTCTCACAACTTGATCAGCAGGGTAAGGCCTCCAATCCAATAAATTTCATTTTCTGGCTTTCAAAATGAGCTGGAGACTCAAGTTCCAATATCAGCCTGTATTACGCATTGAATGGAGGGAGCAAAATCAAAATTGATGCCTTAAAAACCAAAAACTTACCTGAACCCAAGAAAACTTACATTACATCAAAGAATGAATCCCGGCAGTTAACAAATGAAAGTGAAATATGAAAGAAGTTGGAAGAGGAACAAAAAGAAGTCAACGAAGACAAATCTATCGTCATGGCTCGCGCATGATCTATTTTACTTCATTGGATCCGAATGCTATCAATGTTGATGAAAGGGATCTCTTGAAGGGAGAGAGAGAGGGCCATCCTCAGGCAAGTACCCCAACTTCGCATCCATATATGAAAAAAAATTGTCGGGATTGAGGCCAAAACAGAAACAGAGGAGGCTGAATAAATTGTTGTTTGAAAGAGCATTGCAGTGGCTAAAGAGAAAAGCCGGCCCAAGGCAGTAGTGGACATGGATGCAGCTGTGGCATACAAGAATGTCATCATCATCATCATCAACTTTCGCAAGCCAGTGCAATTGGAGACTAAACGAAGCCCTTGCTGGATATTCAAGCAGCTAATTATCAATTTTTCAGCTCTGAATTTCAGTCGTACTTCACGAAAAGCAATCGTCTGCGGGCATTGGAAGAAATTACTTCGTATTACGCATCGAACTGAAGGGACAGAAACATGGAATCGATGCATTCAAGACGAAAGAACTTACCCGAACCCCAGGAATCGGACTTTAGATGGAAGGAACGAATCGCGGCAGCCAGCAAATGAAAGCGAAAGTGGATCGGTTTCACTTCATCGGATATGAGAACCCAACCAATGCAGATGTCAGGGATTTCTTGGATTTCTGGAAACCCATGCGGAGCTTCTCCACGGGAAAGTATCGATTTGTATTGAGCGTCGAGTTGAGGAAGCAAGATGGAGATTGATGCCTTCAATGGCAAAAACTTACCCGAACCCCAGAAAACTCACTGTACATGGACGAATCAATTCATTGGATCCGTTCGCTATTAATGATGACGTGAGGGATCTCTTGGATGAGGTGCCAATAGTCGCCGGTGAGTCGATCTTTCAGAATGCTGGATCCACTCATCATACACAATTTATGGAGGGAGGGAAGGTTGGATCCACTCATCATACACAATTTATGGAGGGAGGGAGGGAAGCCATCCTTTGGTAAGTCCCTCAACATCGGGCAAGAGTGAATATACAACCCTCGAAGAGAGGAGAGATGATGGCGAAGACCGTTCGATAGTCTTTCCACCTTCCTCATATCGTCAATGTAAAGATCAGTTAGAGAGGGAGGAAAGAGAAGACTCCAGGCATTTGCCTCCTCATCCTCCACCCAAGGAAACAACTCCTTGTCTCCCTCCCCTCCCATGCTTCTTCCCCCAATTGACACTCGCTCGAGGGATGTGAGAAAGGGTAAGCCCCACTCTCTCGTTGGCTGTTCCATATTATCGCACCCCCAAATATCAAACGATTGCAAATTGGGAGGCAAACCTCCTTTGGGGAAGCATTTGATACCTTCGCAACGCCTAATTTCTAGGCACTGGAGGGACCTAAGACGATGCCACTCATTTGGTAGAGACTTTAACTTCGGACAGCGATGAAGTTCAAGATGCGACAGGGTGATGGGAAGGGGAGGGAACTCCTCTATCTCTAATCCTTTTATTTTCAAAGAAGTGAGATTGTTACAGTTGACAATGTTACAGCTGGTAATAGACTTTATCTTTGGACAATACTCAAGTGTAAGACTCGACAAGGTGGGGGGAAGGGGAGGGAAGTCCTCTATCTCCAGTGCAAAACATCCACTTATACTCAAACAAGTGAGATGGGCAAGTGTGTGAAGACCTTGTGATAGCCTTCCCAAATTGTCACAGTCATAAATACTCAAAGATTCTAGCATTTCTACTACGGCAATATCTTCTAGCGACTCCATTCCTTTACAATCATAAATAATAAGTGTCTTCAAAGCAACAAGTCTATCCTTGGCAAACGGAGAGAATATCCAAGAATCACAACTAGTAATTTGCAGATATTCAAGTGGTGACGACGTGTTATTGCAGCCGGCATCATTTGGAGGAATGATTAGCCCCATGATTTTTGGACAATATCGAATGTACAAATGTCTAAGTGTGTGCATCTTGCTCGGAAGCCTTTCTAAACTCCGGCAATTATTCAATTCCATCCTTTCAAGGTTGCACGGCAGCTCAATCTCTCCTCCTCCCACCGCGAAAGATGTGAGTTGATAACATGATCTGATGACTAATTCTTGGAGGCAAGTAAGATTCCGTGTTTCATCTTCATCTCGCCATAGGTATGTTAGCTTGTCACAGCTTGTTATATGAAGCTCCTTTAGCTTGACCAAGTACCTCATAAATCCATTATCAAAGCAAACAAACTCTGCAAGATTCTCAATTTTAAGAATGGTTAAAGAAGTTAGGTTGCCCAACCACTTTAAGATCTCCTTGTTACAATCCCCAATATCTAACTCACAGAGAGATGGAAAATGAACCTTATTGATTGAGTCATTCAAACAAATATCTAGCTTTATTTGATGATCTAATCGACAAGGCAATGTCCTTGTCAACTCTGGACATCTTTGAACAACAAGATGCCGAAGACAAGAGAATGATACTTCTTCTTCTCGATCATCGACATAAAGAGACCAATTTTTCCATGCCAACATCTCTTTAAACTTCAAAGTTGTTAAGGATGGAAAAGGCCTTCTAGTTTCGTAAAATTCAGAGCCTATCATGTTTACTGCACTTAGACCTTCAAGAGATAATTCTCTTAGTGAAGGGAGCTGTCCAAGTGATGGCAATGATGTAACTTTAGGACAGCCATGCAAGCACAAAAACACTATGTTAGAGTAGGATGGATCACCTAACCATGACGGGAATATTCCACCACAATAGTACGAGACAGTGAGATTTTCAAGATCAATGTGAGGTTGTAGAGAGTGAAGCACCTGTGCTTCGCGCTCATAGTTCCGGTGATTTCCAAAATCTTTATCCCAAAGCAAGATTAAGTTGCTAAGGCTCTGCTTTCTAATTGCACCAATTGCATCTCTAACTTCTTCCACCTTCTGCAATTTAGAAATGAGTAACTCTCCTTGAAGATGTGGCAAGTTTTTAAACTCATTTAATTGTGACCCTCTCTCTGGTCCTACCACAAATTTGGACAAGATAATAAGATTCCTTAAATTACCAATATTCAATGGCATCTCTTTCAGACTCTCTGTATCTCTAATGTCAAGAAATTGTAAGCTGACCAAATTTGCTATATCTAGAGGCAACATAGAAAGGTGCCGACAATTTCTTAAGATCAAAACTTGTAATTTGCACAAGGTGCCAATTGACTCGGGTAGCCTTTCAATATCGGTGTATGAGAGATTGAGATATCGGAGATATTTTAAATCACCGACACAATTTGGTACCTCTATGATGTGACAATGACATAATGATAACACCCACAAGTGCTTCAAGTTTGTTAGCAAGTTGTGTAGCACCTTTCCAGAAATAAAAATTTTTTTTTCAAAGAAATAAGATTGAGTAGTCAACAACATTAAACTTCTCAGTACCTTCATTCCAGCATATGCTCTCAAGCTTTCTGATGTAACATATTGTGAGACCAATGATGCATGCCGAGCTTTCTCTTTATCATACACTACCTGAGACTCCCCAGAGATAAAGTATGTTGCATCCGCGATTGACTTTGCTAGGTCATTCAAAAGATCGTGCATAAAAAATTTTGATGTGTTAACGCTAGATTGCTGAAAAAAGGATCGAGATACTAACTCATCAAAGCATTCCTGTCCCAACATCAAGATATCTTTTGCTTTTTGTCCATCTAAAAAGCCATTTGCTATCCATAAGAGTGCCAGCTCATCCCTCTCAAATTCGTAGCCTTTTGGAAATATGGCGCAATAAGCAAAACATTTCTTCAAAATAAAAGGAAGATGCACATAGCTCAATTTCAAGGCTGGAAGAACCTCATATTTTTCTCTTCTCACTACATCCCATACTTTGTTATTTAAGATAGCTTTCCATTCGTTGGGATTCTCTTTATTCTGTAGGAGACCACCCAATATCTTCGCTGCCAAAGGTAAGCCTCCACATTTTTTAGCTATTTCCTTGCCTAATATTTCCAAATGTGGGTGCCTCTCAAAATTTTTTGCTCCTAAAGCATGATAGGCTAGTAAGCTGGTACAATCACCATCAGACAATTCCTCCAAAAAATATTGCAAAGTTGCTTTTATGGAACAAACATTCCGATTGCGTGTCGTGATGATGAACTTGCTTCCCTTAGCCCCCTCTACAAATGGCTTTAAGAGGGAAGTCCAATGTTCGTACTTCTCAATCCATACATCATCTAATACCACAAGAAACTTCTTTCTAGATAGACTGTCCTTCAACTTTATTTGAAGCCTGTCAAGATCTTTGTCCTCACAAGGCTTTTCGGTGATTGACTGCAAAACAGTCCTTGTTATGTCAAGAAGATCAAAAATATCTGAAACATAGACCCATGCTCTCCTCTCGAAACAATTACTCACTTTGGCATCACTATACAACCGTTGAGCCAATGCCGTCTTTCCAATACCGCCCATCCCAATTATGGAGATTGTGCTCAGCCCACTATCGGCATTTTTGGCTTCATCTGTCAGTAGTTTGAGTATCTCTGCTTCTTCCTTCTCCCTACCCAAAAACTGAGGCTCTGGCAAAGAAGTGCTGGGGAGCCTTTTGTTGGTGTAGTGAGATCTATCTACAACGTTCTCTCTCAAGCTTAAGAGAGCCTTCCTGTTGACAATATCTTCAAACCTGCCTTTGATATCTTGTAACTTGGTTTCACACACGAGTGATTGCGATCGGCTAAAGTCAAAGAACTTCCTTTTCACCTGACCTATGCTTGTGCTAGATTCTGTGTTCGACTTAGCTCGAGCGACTTCGATCTCAAGCTCAACGAGCAAGTCTTCCATGTCATAGGCCAAGTCCTTAACATCGTCCAGCCACTGTTTCGCTAGAGGTTCACCGTTGAGTTGCTTGTCCTCTGCATCATCAAGCACTGCAGTGATTGTCCCTAGCATCCCCTTACACTTATGAAGCAAGGCGCCCATTCCTTCTCGTTGTGCAAAGTTCAATCCCATGGAAAACAACTTGTCGAGCAGGACCTGAAAGAAGGAACCCAAAAAGATCTTTCTGATGTCCATGGTGAATCGATCACTATAGTTTGTGGAGAACAACAAGGGTATGAGGAAGCAAAGTGATAGTGAGCTAATGGAGAGAGAAAACTTTGAAGTCTAGGAAGACCAAGACTTTTAAGGATGCACATAAGAGGTTGGACAAATCAAAGTAAACTGCTTTTTGTCCACAAGTGCTTGTTTCATAATATTTAGAGAATATCCTAGTGACTTTTCTTTGTGGACAACATTTTTCTTGAGATGTTTTTCTTAGAGTGGTCCAGAAGTTGAGGATAATGACATTGAAATTATCAAAACTTTTGCTTGTTTTACAATACAGTACTTAAACTTTTCTTTTTTCAATCAAGTATCTCACTTTTTCAAATGTGATATAATTTGAGGCATTCGCTAAATGAATCGTCATGTCATATGATTTTGGTTACATTATTCGCTCACTTGCATATTGAGTGATGTGGAAAGAAAAAATATTGACTTAGATAATCATAGTGTGACATCCCGAAATTTGGCCCTATTTCGAAATATGTAAAATGGTTATTTCATCGACGCACTTATGGTTATTTTACTCTGAATTGATCACTTATGAGTTAACTAATCCATTGAGTGAGGCCATAAAGGGTTAAAACACTAAAGACTATAGAATTCGATCAGAAATCAATCGCTCGACCATAAGGATTGACAAGGGTCAATACTACACTGTATAAATCAATTAGCAAACGGATACAAATCGATTCGACTAAAGTACGTAGTTGGTTCACAGGTGATTCCACACAATTACGATATTCGCATCGAATGATAATAAACCAATTTTCTATTGATATTGTATTCAAAGTATGTAACTGAACCCTCGTGATTACATGACAATCGAGGGTCGTTCACGATTTGAAGATGCACAAACATGGATCGGAAATTATCGACCACGGGTCAACCGCACGAGAACCCCTAAAAGCCACCCGATATTATATGTTGTACTAAAGTCGTGTTTGATCGATTTTAATCATGAAATTTAATTCGATTTCGAGTATCGAATTTTCAAGAGTTTCCATATTTAATTATTGGACGTTGTCTCATCGTCCGTTAAATTGTCAGCGAGCTCGAAATTTCGGAAAAAGAAATTATTGGATGAAAAATTGGAGGTTGGAAGAAAAAGAAAAATAATAACGATATTATTACTATTATTATTATTTTTCTTCTCTCTCTCTCTCCTCTTTCTCCTCTCGTTCACGCTTCCTCCTCCTTCGAACAAGATTCCTCTTCCTCCTTTTCTTTTCTCTTTCTTCTCTCTCTCTCTCTCCCTCACGTTTTCTTCCCCCCTCCTTCGCACGCAATTTCCTCCCCCTCTCTTTTCTTCTCTCTTTCTTCTTTTTCTCCCTCTCTCTCCCACTTTTCCAGCCCCTCACTTACGCCAACCCTTATGCTGCAATTTCCCTCCAACTTCCCCTCCATTACTTTATTTTTTCTCTTTCCTCTTCCCCCTTTCTCCCCTCGACAACCCCCCTTCCTTCTTCTTTTCTTTTTCTGTGACAACCTCCTCTCTTGTCCCACATCGCCTAGGGAGGGAGGTCTTGATTAGCTTATAAGACTTTGGTCCCTTAATATGTGTAACGCGTTTTAAAGCCGTGAGGGAAGAGACCGTGGCTGGGATGGCAGTTCATCCGCGCCAGGGCGGGTGACCCAAAGCGGACAATATTACACAGTGGGGCCCGAGATGTTACAAGTGGTATTGTCCACTTTGGGTCACCTGCCCTGGCGCGAACAAATCGCCATCCCAGCCACGGTCTTTTCCCTCACGGCTTTAAAACGCGTTACACAGGTGAGAGGGACCCAAGCTTTATAAGCTAACCAAGATCTCCCTCCCTAGGCGATGTGGGACAAGAGAGGAGGTTGTTACACTCTCCACCTCTTAACAGAATAGCGTCCTCGCTATGGCCCCACGGGCGTCAGAACAGCATTCGAGCTGTGGTTCCACACGCGGTCGGGAGTCGGCTCTGATAACACTTGTAACATCCCGGGCCCCACTGTGTAATATTGTTCGCTTTGGGTCACCCGCCCTGGCGCGGACGAACCACCATCCTAGCCACGGTCTGTTCCCTCACGGCTTTAAAACGCGTTATGCAGGGGTAGAGGGCCATCCCTCGGGCCTTCCCTCTCCCAAGCCATAATATTGTCCGCTTTGGAGGCGTGGCCCATCGGCCCACCCTCCCTCACGGCTTTGTTTTCAGCGCAGCAAAAGCGTATGTGAAACGCGTTACACAGGTGAGAGGGACCCAAGCCTTATAAGCTAACCAAGACCTCCCTCCCTAGGCGATGTGGGACAAGAGATGAGGTTGTTACACTCTCCATCTCTTAACAGAATAACGTCCTCACTGTGGCCCCACGGGCGTCAGAACAGCATTCAAGCTGTGGTCCCACACGCGGTCGGGAGTCGACTCTGATACCACTTGTAAAAAATTATACTCATAAACAATTAATCTTTTCATAACAAACAGATCCATATATGATTATAAAACACCAAGATCAATAAATACAGCGGAATTAAAGCGTACCTGTTTGAGCCATTGCTTCACTTGAAGAAAACTAGATCACTCTGATAATCAGGGATCTATCGGAATGCCGGATCTTCCTCTCTATGACCTATTTCGATATAGCAGCTTTTAATGGGATTAAAACAACTGATAGGTATAACCTACCCTTTTATAGGCTAGAGAGGGGACCTAGCAAACCCTAATCAACAGCGTGTCAACTGGACACTTCCCATTACGGGCTTCAGTTAAACACAATTGCCTACACTTTGCTACTCAACTAGGCCCGTTAACAATAGATGCCAATACTCAATTCAATCAGATCACTTTAGGGTTTAACAAATATTGGAATATCCATTAACCCGATTATTTAAAATAGAAAATCAATTAATTAATGTAAGCCCATATTATAGGAAATTTCCAACATTCTCCCACTTGGACTACATTAATTAACTTATTTTATTTTGAAAAAGATTTTATATTGAAAACGACACTATCAGGTTAATAACTAAAATTTTGTTTTATGTGGCCACAACTTTTAAAAAATAATATTCCAATAATGGCATCTCAATACCAATCCAATCCTATATAACCTCAGTATATGACTATGGAGATCAATGTGTTAAGAAAATGCCAACACAAGACCTTCCATAATCACATATAATAAGTATCATATTTTCATAGATCATGGGCCTAGTAGTGTAGTAAGAAATAGTACCAACATGTGATCAAAATATGCATTATTTCTTATCGGTCCTCAATGCAATTTCTCAACGACATGAAACTGCATTAGCGCAATTTCTAAACAACATGAAATTGCCTCAGTGCGATTTCTAAACAACATGAAATTGTACAATTATCTCACAATCCAACATGAGATCTTATAATCAGTGACATCCAGTCATCTTTAAACTAAAATTTGTTTAAAGATACTGTTATACCTCAATTTCTCAGTCAACAGGAGAAAAGATAACAATAGAATCAATAACAACAATCATTGAAAATAAATGCTTTAATAGACATCATAAAAGCATTATCAGTCTACATATAACTATAATATCAAGCAATACAAACTATATAACTCCCACTAACAAAAGAAATCAAAAGAATCCAGGACACTCATATTCTTTGCATGTTCTTTAAATGAAATGGGTCGTAAGCCTTTTGTTAGAGGATCAGCCACTATGGACTCAATTCTAATATTCTCAATCACAATGTCTCCCCCTTTCTTTCTTTTTTTTTTATCAAGTCATTAACATTTCAACCGTGGCATTGTTGTTATTTATAGCAAAAGTAATTGTTTGTCACACATAATGTAATAAGATCAATTATGGGCAATGAGCAATTCAACAAAATAATTAGTACATTATAAACTCCCCTTTGGGCAGAGTGTATAATGCACAATTATTTTTCACAGCATGAAGTTTATAAAGTAACAATAAGGAGAATTACATATAATTGTTAATGATCCATCCCCTTTGAGCAGACAAATTATTTAAATTATACATCTCCATGATATCAATATATAGAGATGACAAAGGAGAATTACATATAATCTTCAAGGATCAATCTCCTTTGGGCAGATAAATCCTTTAAATTATACATCTCCATTATCTCAACATAGATGGGAATTACACATAACTCTCAAAAAATTTATCCATTTTAGGCAGATAAACCTTTTGAGTCACACATCCCCATCATTCATCTCTAATATATCAATATAGAGGGGAATTACATATAACTTTCAAAAATTTATCTCATTTGGGCAGATAAATCTTTTTTGAGTCATACATCCCCATCTTTTAATTTTGGAATTTATCTTCATGCAATTTTCAAATTAATATACACAATAACCCCCTTTGGGCAGGTAATTGTATATACTAATTTTTATCAATAGAAAACTCCAAAAAATATATGCCAAAAATTCATCTAACAATATGAAGCACTTTACGATATGTGCTTCCCAATATCATATTGCATTTATCAAGCAACAATTTTTGCCACATTTTTTTAAATTATTATTTTAATATTTCGGACTCATGGCAAAACAAGAATGGATACGAATGGTTACTAGAATTAAAGGGAGCCAAAAATTTCGTAGCTATCATTAATCATTACATCAAAAAATCATGAGGATAATCTTTATCTTGCACTTCCTCATTGTCAGCCCTTGATTGGCATATTTAAATTTGGCATCTTTTAAATTTGGGAAATTTCATAGTCATGCAATAACTCGATCCAAGCCTTATAAGCTGACCAAGACCTCCCTCCCTAGGCGATGTGTGACAACCTCATCTCTTGTCCCACATCGCCTAGGGAGGGAGGTCTTGGTTAGCTTATAAGGCTTGGGTCCCTCTCACCTGTGTAACGCGTTTCACGTACGCTTTCGCTGTGCTGAAAACAAAGCCGTGAGGGAGGGTGGGCCAATGGGCCACGCCTCCAAAGTGGACAATATTACACAGTGGGGCCTAGGATGTTACAAGTGATATCAAAGCCGACTCCCGACCGCGTGTGGGACCACAGCTCGAATGCTGTTCTGACGCCCATGGGGCCATAGCGAGGACGCTATTCTGTTAAGAGGTGGAGAGTGTGACAACCTCCTCTCTTGTCCCACATCGCCTAGGGAGGGTGGTCTTGGTTAGCTTATAAGGCTTGGGTCCCTTAATATGTGTAATGCGTTTTAAAGCCGTGAGGGAAGAGACCGTGGCTGGGATGGCGGTTCGTCTGCGCTAGGGCGGGTGACCCAAAGCGGACAATATTACACAGTGGGGCCCAAGATGTTACATTTTCTCTCCCTTCTCTCTTTCTCTTCTCCCCCTCACGCATTCTCCCTTCTAGCATAGCACCCCCATCTTTTTCCCCTCCATTTATTTTCTTTCACTTTCTCTAACTTCATCATCTACTTGTCTCACCATTGTCCTCACCGTTGCACACCGTCCACTCAAGCCGAGCGCAAAAACTTCAACGAACTGTTGCCGTTCGAGTTGCGAGCCTCGTGATTTCGTCACTATTGCGCTGCCGTTGCCAGGAGTTCTTCAATCCACAAATTATGTGAGTTAGTTTTCCCTAATTTTTTTATTTAGGGCTAATTACATTCACTTAGGAGGTTGATTAGGTTTAAGGATGGTTTAGACTAACTTAAGTATGGATTAGTTTTAAGTTAGAATGAATAGATTAGCATTAGAATGGATTAATGTTAGTCTAATTCGAGAGATTAACATGTTTGAGGATGATTTAGTTGAAAACAGTGGCTGTTATTCAAAACTGGTTCCTGGACGTTTGCTGTTTGCCATTTTTGTAGACTGATATTGGTTACGAATTTGAGGTTGATGTCTTTTGGAAAAATATTTTAAACATCCTCATCTACAACATATATTTTTCTCAAGATTTTTGGGGATTCAAAAGAAGGAGATATCAGCTCCATCATTTTCAAACAGAACTGTAGTTTTTGCTGGAATTGGTGACCCTTCAGGATTTTAGGAGTTTTTATCAACTCTTGGGGTCCGAATTTCTAAATGTTTTCTTCAAAAAATTTGTTTCTCACCTCTTCTAGTTTAACATATTCAAATTTCAAATCAAACGGACATGTTTAAGATCTCAAACAAAACTGATTTCGGAAAACAGACTTTTTGGGAAGGAACCTAGCTTTGGTGCTGAATTGAACGATTTACTGGGTGAATCTAGAAGGATCTGAGATTCAATGTCTTCATGAAAAATGTTTTTTTATGGGTTCTTTATAATATATTCAAATTTGACAATTTTCTGAATTTAGTTGATTAGATTTCTGGAGTTAAAACTGAGATGTGTAAGTGAACAGTTTCTGCTGGTTAGAGCCGGTAATAGTTTGTGACTGTTTTTAATGTTTGCTTATTAGAAATGGCATATTTGATGACGTGATTGAATTATGCAATTGATTGATGAATTATGAAATTGGATGAATGCATAAATGACATGAGAATCCATCACGAGCCTTTGGGGCTGGACGATGCTCCTTCGAGAATGCCCCAAGTCAATGAATATCGATTGCAGTGAATGCTGGGCCAATGCTTCTAATCAGAATGCTATCTAGATGTAGACATTGCCGTACTCGATGGTTCAAGACGATGCCCGATTAGGTCGGAAGACCACTAATTGTTGAGTTGGTCGTGACTAGTTAGTCGAAGTCTATTAAGACTAATGAACGATGGAAATTGAGGGACCTAATTAGGAGACGGAATTGTGTCATGCGGTATGGGACGTTTCATAATAATTTAGTTTGGTAATTGGGGGCCCGTATGATTGTGATGATATGTACGCCCATGCATATATATACACATATTGAAATGTTTCTATGATATGTGATCTCGATATAGTTATGTACGTTTTGATTGATACTGGCATGCAGGAAAGTTCTGGTGTTACTGGAATTATGGAAAATATGGTTAGGATGTATGTGGATGTACTTTTCTCCTAATCGAGATTTAGGGGATGGATTTGCTGAGACGTTGTCTCACCCCTATGTGGGCTAAATTTTTCAGGCCCCTAAATGGAAGACTGTCAAGCCAGATTCAGAGGGTTGCAGGAGGTGGGGTATGAGTTTTTCTGTAGCCTTTTCCAGATGTTGACGGATCTTCCGTTTGATCTAGATAATGGGTGATAGCTCACCCAGGACTATCGAAAAGTCTAGCAAAGTCGTAGGGAGGGACTTGATCTCATGAATGAGGAGCTCGGAGCGTAGATAGCCTAGAAGCTCTTCTTTTTGATATAGATCCCTGTTATGTTAGACTTTTATGTACATAAATACTACTGTAAAAAAGTGTGTGTTTTATGAAAATATAATCATATGTTTGCTATCCCATTTTTGTGTTGTTTGGATGTTATTATTACGTTTTCGCTTGCGTAATAAAATGAATGGATCAGCAACAATTCCTAAGATGTTGCAAATTTTTAATCAACCATTGAGGGATGGGCATGTTTTCGAGGTTCGGGTCGTGACACGTAGTGTCTTATATATCTCGGCTGATGTGGCAGCATATCAGGATATCGTAGCAAACACTAATGTGGGCAATTAACGACTATTTAGCAACATTAGTATAATATCAACATTTTTTGTTGGTGATTTTTTTTTTTTTGATAACCAAGGGACCATTGAAGATCATCCTTAGGGGATCACACGACTCTCCAGTGCTCGGTAGCACCGGTGGGGCCTTACTGCGGGCCTCATCGCAAGCCACTATTAAGATGTAAACCCTTGAGGGACTGGCCCAATAAACAACCCCTGGGACCTCCAGTTAAGTGGCAAGCATCCGTAGATTCGAACTTGTTCCCTCTGTTATGAGGTAGTAAAGCCCAACCATCATGGCTACCTCCGGGTGGGTTTTTTGTTATTTATTTAATAGATGACTTATCCTATATTCGGAAAATTGAGGTAATTGACTGAATGAAGTAAAATTTTGGTATGATTACAAAAATGGTAATAATTTGGATACTTGTGCGTCATTATCCAATAATTTATCTTTTTTTTATGCGATATTCATGTGAAAGAGAATATTAAATAGTTTTGTCAATTTCAAGCCATTGCAAAAAGATTTTAGTGGCTATATGTCAAGCCCATTCGGAGATTATAACATTCTCAATGTTGATTTCCTTTATATTTTCTGTAATCATTCGATCATAAACCATTCCTACCCCTTTTTCTTGGCCAATTCCACTGCTTTCCCTTTCATCTATTAACCCAAAACTCAAAAAGTATGTGTAGGTGGTTTGACTTAAATTAGTTTGAACCAGTTTGAAAATGTATCGAATTTCAAAATTGGATTTGCCCAGTTTTAGAATTCCACAGGTATAGAATTGGGCTTTTGGCTACTGTTGCACATGAAGGGACTCAAGCACTCAATTCCATGGATCACTAGCATTTTACTTTACCACCAAGGTTGAATGATTCATGCGTTCATGGGCAATTGACAACATTACATAACTATAATCATTTGCTCCAGACACAATCACCGATTCACCCCTAGTCCAATCGTTAGGATCGCAAACTAACAACCTAACTGGTTCTTCAACTGGCCTAAGTTTGAAAGCAATGGTGCCAAGTTTCTATCCCTTCTTAAAACAAGTAGATAATGACCATCTTATATGAATTGAGTTGTAATTGACGCAATACTTTTGCCACATAACAAAAGACGATAGCTAAGTGATTATAACTAATAATCATTGATGCTCCTCTTTCTCCTTGATTATATTAGATTTGGAAATTCTTGGTATTGCTCCAAATGAGGTTGATGCTCAACTTCCATGGTACATTACTCCTGTCGTTGCTCTAGTTGGAGCTATGACTGATGCTTGACCTTTCCCTTAAAAATTTCGTATTCAACGGTAAGTCTTTGCTTTGGCATCGCATAGACTTCAATTTAAGATGCTAATAAATCTTAGTCAAGAGGGAAAAAAGTTAACATCTACCACTCTTAGGAACCTTATATGCTATTAGGAACTTCGTCGAGCATGGCATGTAATCGAGAGGTCGTAGGACTTTGTTAGGCTTAAGAAGAGATCTAATCGCCCCAATCAAAAGAAATGAAATCTATCAACCATTGGATTTTGTTATAAAACAAAAAACCAGAAAATGATGCAGTGCAATATATTTAGCTACACAGTGGCAGTTGGATTTGTCATATGCAGTTTTTGGATATCATGGTTTTTGTGAGCACGAGAAGAAAACTAGTCACAACATTTGGAAGCAAATTACTCAGTATCATCTCTAGTGAGTTTGCTAAGAATTTTCTTTTGATAAGCAAAAGAAATTTACTGCACAGTGGCGTCAAGCAGATGCTAGCCCACGTAACAAATCATAAACGCAGTTCATGCTATGAGGTATAAGAGAGAATGCACATTAGTAAGCTCGTTGTCACATAACCAAAAGCCGTGGAAAGCCATCTATCATTCAAATAAATAAATAAAACCAGTCTTGCTATTTCAAAAGCTCTCGTATTTCTTTCTTCAGGACAAAACAGTAAGCTATTGAAGTGAATCAACCATGAACACAGCCCAACATAAACAAGGAGTAATAAAAACTACTTATTGTTTGATGTTGGGTTCTAAAATCCAACAAAAGGAAGTTCTCTAGTAGAACCCAAAAACAGGAGTGTGCCATAGATTCATGGAGAATTTAAACAGAAATTACAAGACCTATGAAACAGGCAATCGGATAGAAAGCAAATGAAGGTGTGTCGCAGAAGGCAGTCATAGACATTGTGGACCTGAATATCCATGCACAGTGATGAATGAGGCATTACTGCAGGGTGAGCTCGGCATTTAATTTGTAACAACAAGAGAGAGAATGTCAATCATCATAGCAGCTGAGGTTGTGTTCTCCATGATAGCTACTACCGAATCATCTCTTTGACCCAACAATTGAGATTCAAATGCAGGGTGGCAAGTTCATCTTCAAAATAGCAGTTAGTACAGCCTCACTCATTAAGTCAGACCAATAACTGAGAATGAACCAGTCATTGTAAATAGACTGCTTCTGATGTCCTTGTTGGCATCAAGGCGAGCTGAAAGTTGCCAAAAGCAATATTTGCACATTCTTTCTGAATCATTGATTTCAGGAGTTCCAGTGGCAATTTTTAGGCCTAACAAGGAATGAGATGGATCAATCCACTATTAATTAACTTGGTTTATAGATGTAAGCAGAGTTTGTCTAATTTAATCTGTACACAAACTCAAAACTTTGAACTCGTGAAGAAGAAGACTGGAAAGCAAATTATCTTGAAAACTCAAATAAGAAAATATGACCTTAAAATGAATCACGAGGCTTGTATTTATTGTCAATTTCATGTATATCCATTAAGGAGATGTCTCCAACTGCAATATCCTCCAATTCACTGATGGCTTCTATTTGGTTAAGCTGCATAGCAATGCCTCCATCCTCAGAGCTACCCTCTAGAAAATCATTATCTTCCATATCTGATGAGTCCATAAAATTTTCTATCTTTTTCTTCCTGCTTGTATAACCAATAAGGCTTAGGAATTTTTCCTTCCAAATAACGAGCGGACATTTCTAAATCAGCTCTGCACCTTCATAAGCTCCTCTGAAGAACACACTAAACCTCTTTCCCCTCTCAGAGACACAGAAAATGCCATAATGCTTCAACGGAAGTCTCATCAGCTTCTGAGGCATCACAAATTATTGTCGAAAGTGCACGAGGTGATTGGTTACCAACCTCTTTTCCATTGTGAAGCTAAGTAACTCGTGCATTGCTGCAATGGATCTCTTATTGAATTCTTTCAATCCAGCTTGAAGGCCACATGCATCAGCATAAGGAGTCAAGTAAGACCTTTTTTCTGAAAGTGCTCAACCTTCCCTCCATATCTACACACCTTCTTGTAATTGGCAGGAAACTTCAAGGGGAAAGATAGGGAAAGCAATCCTGGAGTATGAAAAGGCAAATTCTGATACCCCCATATGGGCGTGTCCAACTCAATGATAGCCTAAGCGAGCTTCCACTCTATGAGCTCGAGGTAATCAACTTCATCTAGAGATTTAACCACTTTGAAGTGCTGCAGATACTCGTGTACCCACTTGCTCCTAAAATCAGCTGGCAAACCAAACTCTCTCCTGAAATGAGCAGTTTTGTCCAGAGGAAGCCGTTTATCGACCGACATCGTCAACATCCTAGTCACGTATTCAACAACCATGCCAGAATGTCCCCTAATCAATCTCTCCTCTTCCTCTAACAAGTCTTCAGCTTCTTTAGTTAATTCCAAACCACAATACCCCCTTCTGATCCTTATACAACTCATAACAGTTTTGGTGAATTCCAAATAAAATCCACTATACCGTTTGCTTGGCTATAGATCCAGCGATCTCACAAGGATTATCATCTCGGGTTCCTTTTTCAACATTTCCATCAAAACCAACACCTTTGACACCACTTTTGCTTCAGTGGCAATGTCAAGATCATGGACCCTTTGTCCTTGTTCCTATCTTGCAGTCTCTTGCTGGTTGTCATGAATCTACGCCATGACCAGTTAAATAAAATCTCGCCAAAACTCAAGTTTCCTCTCAGGGTAGGCAAATGCACTGGTGAGGTGACAAAGCAACCAAAATCTCTTGCCGTGTCGAATCACTCGATCAGCACGGAAGCTGGTTGGGATTTCAGGCCGGGTTTGTGCGGAGAATGTGACAGTCTGATTTTTCGCTTCTGTTTTCAATTAAATAATTCGGGCTTTTCGTCAACGTGTTTATAGCGCTATTCTCTGAGCTGATCACTCATGAGATAACTTAACTAATCGGGAAAGTTATTAAAGGATTTTGATGCAACCGACTTGAGAATTCGACCATGAACCGACTGCTCGACCGTGTTAATCTATAAGGATCATTTCAGCACAGTCGAAAATCTATCAGAAATCGGAAATAGATCGATTCGATAGAGATAAAATTAGGCTTGGGTGATTCCATCTAATTACAGAATTTCCGTCGATCGACACTAAGCCGATTTTTCTGTTGTTTTGGTACCCTGTGCTTGAAATTGAAACCTCAAGATTTTTCACGACAATCGAGAGTGGTCAATGCGTCGAAGATGTACATTGTGGCTCGGGAATAATCGACCACGGGTCAGTGCACCAAAAATTTCCCGAAAACTAACCGATAGTTTAAGTTGTGCTAAAATCACATTTTGACTGAAATTAACCGAGGAAATGATGTCGATTACAGAAATTAAGAATTGTCACGTGTCACAATTCATCCCAAGGACATTGTTACATCTTCTCAAAAATTATTGATGATGGGAATTGTTCACGAATTGTGCAAGATCAGCAAATTAAAAGAGCAAGAGAATTGCCACATTTTAAGTAGGATTTTAAGACCTTTAATGTGAAACAATTTAAGAGATATTATAAGTGCTTACTAAGGGACTTGACCCTATTGAATTAGATGTTAGATTGGTAATTAAATAAAGAGAAGTCTCTTCAAAAGGAAATTCGTAGGAATTCCTCTCTCCTACAACTTCACCTCAATTTCCTTAGTATTTAATGGAGATTGACTTGGAAAAGATAGGGGGACCACTTGATAGGGAAAGGACTCAACCTCCATGGGAAAAAGCTACGAGAATCCACTCCAAAATTCGGATTCAGCAGTGCACATGGACTTCAACCTTTTCTTTCATCCCATTTAGAAGAGACAAGGTTGGAAACTTTGTGGGGCCTATGAGGGTGATGAGTGGCCAAAGTTTCCATGGAAAATTAGGCCAAAGGTTGAAGGAAACTTCAATGAAACTTCCCAGCAACTTCCACTCTCTTTCCCCACCCTTTTTCTCACGCATAGAAGTCTTTCTGCTATAAGTCTGTCTGCTATAAGTTTGTCTGCTGTATTTTACACGACAACTTCCATCTTTCCCTTTCTTCCTCTTAGTTTATTCTTCTCCCTTGTCTTTTTCAACGTACAAGCCGTTGTTTTCTTTTCCCTTGAACGTGCTACTTCCATTTTTGCTTCCTCTTATACGACAAACTGGAGACTAAGAAACAAAACAAAGCAAGGCATGAATGTGACGTTACCAAAAATATTCTTGGACCCACATAAACGTCGACCGTCTACCACCATGGTTTTTGTATTTAAGTCGTTTAGTTGCAATGAGGAAAGAGCCCCCTCACCCGCACAAGAACCGCACAAACGACCAAACTCCCTATTTAGTTTCCTTTACCGAAAAATTTATAAGTTCGTGTGTTGCTATTGCCTTCGCACCACAGCAGATTCTTCTGCGGTTTCGGCTCAACACCATCACCAAAAGGACCAAGGCTGTTCTCTGTGTGCTGCCCAACCACCAACGAGAGCCGCCGTTAGCGGTGATTAGGTGAGTTGTCTTCTAAATCTGGACTAGGGGTTGAGTACCTCTATTAGGGATTCGTACAAGTTAAAAATATGTAGATGACGTTATATATGGATAGATGTTGGTTAGGGATGTTAGGATAGACATAGAAAAGCTTAAATAGGGTTTAGAGAGTGAGACAAACGTCGTGGAAGAAGATTCGGACTAAAACAGTGGCTGGTTTCTGAAACAGCTTCACTTTTTGTATCACACCTTGGGATGTTAAACTGGTCTATATGTATAAGTACTGTGATGTTGTAGGTGTGGCTTATTAAAGATAATATACTACATTTCTATCCCATTGTTTTGTGGTATGGAGATTGTTTTTCGTTTCCGCATGTGCAAAATAATAAATGGGTCGGCAACAGTTCCTGGGATGTTGCGAATTTTAAAATCGACCATTGAGGGATGTGCATATGCTCGGGGTTCGGGTCGTGACAGAGAACAAAGAAGAAGAAGAAGAAGAGGGAATGGGCGGTAGAAACGGAACGGATTGTCGTTTTGGTTTTTGCCTTTCTCGTCGTGGGAGAGATGATATTTTGATTTAAATAATTAAAAGAGCTTGAGGGTCTTATAAATGGCGATATTCTTGTGCTTTTGAAAAAAAATCATAAAATTGAGGCATTTGAGATTACATCATAAATCCGATTTAAAAACATAATACATTTTAGTAAAAAAAATCGAACCATATCAAAACCAAACATTATATCTCGTATTTTTGTAGACAGTCGAATGTCTTCTCTCGTTATACATACATTCAAATACTTACGTAAAAGAACAAATTTTTTAGGAAAAATATGTTGAAGATTAGTGATGTTCGATATTTTAAGTATGATTTGTCTATTTTGTAAGTTGGAGTCTAACCACAGACATTAACACATGCTCCATGTTCAGCAAAACAAAACACATGCTCCATGTTCATCACCTTTTATTCAATCGCTGAGTTACAAATTTTAGGACGTGTGTTCAAACCAATCACGAGCAAGTTCTTAGCAAGTCATTCCGCATAACTCAATTGTTCATTGATATTTTCCTAATTCAGTGAGCAATAAGTGTGGAATTTAAACATAATGCCACTAAACCAAGTATTGACCACAATATGGATTGATTCTTTTCCTTTTCTAAGAAGAGCTTACTTTAGTCCAATTTAAGAAAGTTATAAGCTAAACAGGATTAAGATAAATATAAAACCAAGCAAAATAAAAAACTGAGTTATTTACTGCAAAAAAAAAAAAATCAAACCGATATTTCCCTCTCCCTCTTTAGGAGTGTATCTGATAAATTCTTAAAACAGATCCATTAAACCTCAGAATAACGAAACTCAGTCAAACTTTTTTCTTAAAAAAGAAAAAAAAAAAAGAAAGGAAAAATAAGCCGAGAGCCATTCCCCCGCTTCCCGCCTCTCGTATATATATAAAAGGCTCCGTTCGTTTCGCGGAAAATAACTTTCAGGAAAATATTTTCCATATTTTCCGGTGTTCGGGTGGGCGCCGCCGCCCTCCCTAGCCCCTGCCCTCCCTAGCCGCTCCTGCCCGCCTGCTCCGGCTGGGGCGCCGCCGCCACCGCCTCGCTCCGCTTCCCCGGCGGCTCGAAGCCACTTGGAAGGATCCGGCTCAAGAGGGAGCTCCGCGGCGGCGCCAGGAGGCTCGCGGGGAGCCCGCCGTCCAGGCCGCTCGTCGTGCGGTGGCGAGCCGTGAACTCGTCGGATCTGGCGGCGGAGCCCGCGGCTCGCCGGATCTAGCGGCAGAGCTCAGACTCCCGATCCGGGCGAGCTCGAGCTCTGTCACTAGATCCGGCGAACTCGGGTGAGATCGGCAGAGCCTCGAGCTCGCCGGATTTGGCCACCGGGTCTTGGTCGGCCGCTGGGCAGCCGGCCATCGTCAGGCAGGAAGAAGGTGGCGGCGACGGACGGAGGAGGAAGAAGGCGATGGCGGAGGAAGGAGGAGGAAGAAGGAGGAGGAAGGAGGGAAGGAAAAGAAAAAAGAAATAATAAATAATAAAAATTTCGATTTTTAAAAATATAAATAAATAAAATAAATTTTGTAGTCAATTAAAAATATTAAAATTTAATTTTTGATAATTTTTTCTAAACAATTAAATGAGCTAACAAACGACGGAAAATATTTTTTTCACTCAAACTTTAGATTTTGGCCGAACACCGAAAAATAAAGTCATTTTCAGGAAAATAACTTCCAGGAAAATGTTTTAGGAAATATGATATTTTCCGCGAAACGAACGCGGCCTAAGATTCCCTCCAATTTCCGATCGTTTCCAAAATCTGCAAAAGAAAATTCGAGAGTTTCTCCTCCTGTGCAGAGCGAAATTCCATCGTCGTCGAAGATGCTTTTGTCTCTCAAGTGAGTTTCACGAAGCTCCGCTTGATTTCACCTCATGTCCCTTTCCGCGGCACGATCGCCGGCGACGATGATTCTGAGTTTCGTCTCGTGTTCGCTCGTTGATGTTCAGGGCCAAAGAGCAGAAGATCGTGGAAAGAGAGGACGTCGACGTCGGAGCAGAAGACCTGCTTGAAACGATCAACAAACAAACGTGAGTTACGGCAGAACAGAGTGTAGGCAACTCCTCTCTGTTCATCTGATCGCTTTCGTAATGAGTTTCGGTGCGTCCTTTGATTCTGAGATGATTATCGTGATTTTCTGATCCGTGTTCTAAAAACCAAAATTGAGATGCAAATGGTTCGATGAAGCTACGGCTGTGATTATCGTGATTTACATCTCGAGCTTTCTCTCGAACTTGCTGTGATTTCCTGCGCGTGCAGGAGTTTTCACTTTTCAGTTTTTGTCTTCTGACCATACGAGAGCAATTCCGGCCTTCCTTATGTTACGTGACCTTGGAATTGCACCATCGTACGTCTTATTTTCCATGTATTCGTGACATAGCTGGATTAATAACGAACGTCCCAAGCTAAATTCATCAATAAAGACTGTCGGAACGCTAAATTGTCATTGATCATTTAGGAAATGCTTTTGTCCTGACATTCTACATTCACCAGAAAACATAGAGCTTAACGCGATGGTTGAGCTCGAGTCTTCGTTGAAGGACGATTCTGATTCGCTCAAATCCAGCAAAGTGAAGAATAATGTGGAGAGAATTGACTATTGGAAGCCAACCCCTCGATAAGCTTTTAGGTGATAACAGACTTTGTTTCGCAGACTATGTGTCTTTTTCTCCATGCATTTCAACGAAAACAAATTTCACTGGTTTGGCAATGTTCACAGCCTGTGAAACTCCAGCAATTACGGAAGCATTTGGCAAACCTGAGTGAAAATCACAGTCCAACAACATTACCTTTGATGAACTTTTAATCGCTTTTGTTAATTAGCTTTCTCAGAAAAATGCTGCTGACGTCACTTCAGGTCTGGGAAAACACAGCTTGCATGTACCCCATGTGTTACTTCTAGGGTTGGTCTGAATTGGATATTAGGTTTCTGTCTTGAACTCCTGTTGCATTTGTTTCTTTTCTGATGAAAAATGCCAAATAGTAACATAATGATTGAATTTCTATGGAGTATAAAGATGTGGTGATGTTGGCACCATGATGTGTGTATTAGGTGATTCTGGAAGTATGGCACTCTCATTTTCTGCAATCTGCAGTCAGTATACTGGAAAAACACATGTACAGTGGCTCAAAACAGGCAGGAAAAAGGCCAGAAGAGTTTGTACCATGTCATAACCGAATAAAAGCTTTAATTATTGTCGGACTCCGACTTGGGTTGATCATTAGTCGAATGTAATGCTTGAAGGTACTCTACTTTATCTGCAAATCCTACAACAGTATTTACCCCAGTTTTCAATCATTCTTTATTAATAGTTTGTGGATTCCATGCTCGTAAAATATTTTCAGCTGCCAACTCACATGAGAGGAGGAAATGGCAAGGTAGCTTATATCGATGTAAAAGGAAGCAAAAGGAACTTTGTATCCTATTATAATCTCTGTATTTTTCTTGAGCTTGACAAAGCTGCTTGTGTTTCGTAAACGTCGTTAGTTCATGTAAGCGCATGTGCACTTTCTTAACTTGATACACCTACAGTTGCGGTGATCAAATTGTACCAATTGCCAAGAGATTTGGCATGGATCCTGCTGCAGTCCTAGATAATGTAAGCTAGGCTTTCTATATTGGTGGCAACTCTTCCTTCTTCTCTGGCTAGTGTACTTGCTGTAATCTAGTCTTTCCATGAATTTGTAGATCATTTATGCCCGTGTCTATACTTATGAGCATCAGTACGATTTGCTTCTTGATTTGGCTGTCAAAATGTGTGAAGAACCATTTAGATTACTGGTAAGACAGTGCTCGAGAATAAAACTGCACACATATTGTGTGGTGTGGATGGCTGACCTTAGGTGAGTAATATCTTTCAGATTATGGATTCAGTGATCCCTCTCTTTCAAATGGGTATTAGTGGGGGGGAGAACTTGCCAAGAGCCAGGTCCATTTAAACCGTCAAATTTTGGGAGTTGTGATTTTTTAGCCCATCTTGTTTGACACTAATAGATTCCGAATTGCAGCAAAAATTTGCACAAGTGCTCTCAGGCTTACTTAAGATAGCTCAGGAATTTAATGTGGCAGTGTACATAACCAATCAAGGTACCGCATCACATCTCATTTCTCCCACAGTCATGCATCGATTAATACTTATCCAATTTAGCCCTTTGATGGTTGCACGCTGAAAAATTGCAATCTGGGGATAGGACTAAGCTCATGCTAGTTCTTGTAAATCTCAGGAGCCAGCTGTTTGGCGTAAATTAGCGATGCATACAGTAGCCGCAGTCCATTATTTAAGGAAAAATGATAATTTTTTGACGACTTTGGTTTATTTGTTTCAGCATCAACGAAACCTGCAGGTGGGCGTGTTCTGGCTCATGCAGCCACAATTAGGCTGATATTTAGGAAAGGCAAAGGTGAGCAGCACGTCTGCAAGGTGTTTAAGGCCCCAAACCTACCCGAAGCTGAAGCTAAGTCGATATTGAGTCTACATATAGATAGATGGAGACCTGATTTAAGCATGGTGCTTACTGTATACTTTGATGTTGTATGAAGATCCATGAACACGTCGAATACGAATTTTGTGCACAGTAATTAAACAAAAAGAAGTGGATATTGAGAATTTTTTTTAGCAGGACTAGTAAGTTGTGCAGCCTGTGCTGTGTAGACATATATCAAAACCATCACTTATGTTAAAAATTTTAGCAATAGCTCATATGTCAATAGGATGAGACTGAGATATATTTAAACTATGTGGAACTTGACAAATACACGTTTTTCAAATAACATCGGGGGCATAGCCAATGCGAAGGACTGAAGAGGTCTCTCCTACTAAGATGGCCTGGCGAAGTTTCCTTTTTTTTTTTTTGGGTTAATCTGCAGTTTGATGTTAGTCATCGTATGGATAGATACCTCTATCTTCCTTCATGTTAAGTTTGCATCGACGTGCATCAAGGTCCTTTTGACTGCTTTATAATTGCACGAGAGGTTACTGCTTTAGCCTTTAATATCTAACATGCCACAAGGTATTGTGTAAACTCGATTTCCACATGCGGACCAGCAAGCTCCAAGTTTTCATAGTTCACATTTGTCCTCATATAACAATATCGTCCCGGCCTAATTTACAAATAGAGAGAAAAATTTTACAATAGACATCTAAGTGAAAAAAAGAAAGCATGACAGTAAATAAACTCTGCATGATGGCTAAATGAAATGCCAGAAAGATATTACTGCCCAAAGCATGATTAGGTTCTTTAAAGGCTTTGTTTTATAAGCAACATGTACAGCTGCATAATACAATGTCATCTCAAACTCTCAACATAGAGTAACCAACCATTAGAGCTGAGTAATTGTCAATGTATGAGAAAGCGTGACTGGGTTATAAGCAACAGAGGTCGTGTCCAAAAAAGGGCCAAACCATAAGACTCAGTGGAATGAGGACCGGTTTGCAGCACTCCCAACTCTAGGCATGCTGGATTCCTTAGTCTCTGCATCCACTTTGCATGTGGTGCCGCACACATGACCAGAGCTGTCCACCCTGGGAACCGGCTTCATCTCATTTGGTGGGTGCCCATAACTCCTCAAACCTCCAAAGCTGGTGAAGCAGCATCCTGAGTTGGAAGAGAAGGCAACGCTAAAAGGTGAATGATTTAGCGCTCGAAAACCATTGGAAGAGCAACATTTTAGGTGAAAATGCACAAATCAAAACATGCATACAGGTAAAGAGCACCATTTTAACCATAAATTATAAATTTAAGTTCAGAACCAATTTTTCCAATATGATGTTACCCAACAACATAACATTATCCTCTGAACTCTGCCTAATATCAGCAGAGCTCATCCATCATTACTTTTCACATTGCAATGCATGGACTGAACTCCAGTGGAGCCGCATCAACAAACCAAAAAGATAATTACCTTGAGGGAATGGTGCGAAAGATTTCCCACAGCCCATCTTCACGACTTCTGTATCATCCGAGAGAACAAGACTGCCTCCAGAATCGATTCCCCAGAAGAAAGGAACACTTCCATCAGCATCCTGCATGATTCAGAGAACAGAAAGGATTAGATATAGATCGCAGGTGGAGGGAGAGATTGAGAGCGATATCCCAGAAAGAAACCAATGAACATTATTATTACTCACGGAGGCCTGAAAAGTGGTTTGAGAAGAGCTGTCGAAGAGCACAAAACCAAACTTCCTGCTGATGTCTCTCACAACTTGATCAGCAGGGTAAGGCCTCCGATCCTCAGAGTTCAATAAGCTTCTACGACAATAATGACCTCATTAGCGGTTTTATTCCATCCATATTGCCGCTTAGGAAGAGCAACATTGTCTATCTGTCCTTGGAACAGGCAGGAGATATCATCGACAACCACAAACAATCTGCCACAGAGGGTAAGACATGTCAAGTCTCAATGTGGGATGAGCTGATCGAGAAAAGAAGACATTGGTGCAATTCCCGTCAATTAACAATCCAGTAAATTTCATTTTCTGGCTTTCAAAATGAGCAAGAGACTCAAGTTCCAATATCAGTTTGTATTACGCATCGAATCCAGGGAACAAAATCAAAATTGATGCCTTGAAAACCAAAAACTTACCCGAATCCAAGAAAACTTACATTGCATCAAAGAATGAATCCCGGCAGTTAACAAATGAAATTAAAATATAAAAGTTGGAAGCGTTACCTGAGGAACAAAAAGAAGTCAACAGAGATAAATCTATATCATGGCTTGGGCACAATCGATTTTACTTCATTGGATCCGAATGCTATCAATGCTGATGAAAGGGATCTCTTGGAGGAAGAGAGAGAGGGCCATCCTCTGGAAGTACCCCAACTTCGCATCCATATATGAACAAAAACTTGTTTGGATTGAGGCCAAAACTGAAACAGAGGAGGCTGAATTACTTGCCGTTGAAAAGAGCATTGCAGTGGCTAAAGAGAAAAGCCAGCCCAAGGCAGAGTGGAGATGGAGGCAACTGTAGCATACAAGAATATCACCATCAACTTTCGCAAGCCAGTGCAATCGGAGACTCAGGGAAGCTCTTGCTGGATATTAAAGCAGCTAATTATCAATTTTTCAGCTCTGAATTTCAGTCGTACTTCAACACGGAAAGCAAGCATTTGCACGCATTGGAAGACATTACTTAGTGATTAAGCATCGAACTGAAGAGCAGAAACACGAAAACGATGCATTCAAGACGAAAGGACTCACCCGAGCACTAGAAATCTGACTGTAGACGGAAGGAATGAATCGCGGCAGTCAGCAAATGAAAGAGAAAGTGGATCGATTTCATTTCATCGGATCTGAGAACCCAATCAATGCAAATGTCAGGAATTTCTTAGATTTCCGGAAATTCATGCGGAAGCAAAATGGAAACCGATGCCTTCAAAACCAAAAACTTACCTGAACCTTAGAAAACTGATTGTACATGGACGAATCAATTCACTGGATCTGACGGTTGTCAATGAAGATGCGAGGGATGTCTTGGATGAGGGGCCAATAGTCGCCGGTGTGTTTTGAGCATCGATCTTTCATATTCTGGCATCCTTCCATCCAAAATTCTTGGAGGGAGGGAGGGAGGCCATCCTTTGGCAAGTCCCTCAACTTCGGGCAATCTCCAATCCATAACCGTTGGAGAGAGGAGAGATGGTTGCAAAGACCACTTGACAGTCTTTCTATGTTCTTCATACTGTAAATGGAAAGAGAGGTCAGAGAGGAAGGAAAAAGAAGATTCCAAGCACCCTCCTTGTCTCCCGCCGAAGGAAACCACACCTTGTCTCCCTCCCCTCCCCTCCCCTGCTTCTTCCGTCCATTCCCAAATGCTCAAGGGACGTGAGCATGGGTAAGCCCCATTCTCTCACTGGCTGCTTCAGATTCTCGCACCCGGCAATATCAAACGACAGTAAATTGGGAGGCAAACCTCCTTTGGGGAAGCATTGGATATTTTCACAAAATGTGATTTGTAGCCATTGGAGGGACATAAGATGATGCCACTCATTTGGTAGAGATTTCATCTTCGGGCAGCAAAAAAGTCTAAGTTCGGACAAGGTGATGGGAAGGGGAGGAAAGTCCTCCATCTCCAATGCTGGACAATCACCTATTACCAAATGAGTGAGCTTGTTATAGCTAGCGATGTTACAGTTGGCAATAGACTTTATCTTCGGACAGCTTCTTAATGAAAGACTCGACAAGGTAAGGGGAAGAGGAGGGAAGTCCTCTATCTCCAGTGCTGGACATTCACGTATATCCAAACTAGTGAGATGGGCGAGCGTGTGAAGGCACTGTGGTAGGCTTCTCAAATCCATACAACCGTCAATAGCCAAATATTCTAGTGATTGTATGACGGTGATCTCTTCTAGCGACTCCACTCCATTGCAATACTCAAAGATAAGTATCTTCAGAGCAATAAGACTATCACTGGCAAACGGAAAGGATTTTTGAGAATCACAATCACTAATACACAAATATTCAAGTTGTGACATCATGTAATTGTTGACGGGGTCATCTAGAGGAATGATTAGTCCCTTGAGTTTTGGACAATTCCAAATGCTCAAACATCTAAGTGCATGCATCTTTCTTGGAAGCCTTTCTAAACTTGTGCAATTCATCAATTCTATATTCTCAAGGTTGCACGGTAGCGCAATCTCTCCTTCTCCCCCTACAAAAGATGTGAATCGAGGACAATATTTGATGGCTACACTATGGAGGCAAGTAAGATTCCGTGTTTCATCTCCATCTTGCCACAAGTATGTTAGCTTGTCACAGTGTCCTATGTGAATCTCCTTTAGCTTGACCAAGCAACTCATAAATCCATTATCAAAACAAACAAGCTCTGCAAGATTCTCAATTTTGAGAATGGTTAAAGAAGTTAGGTCTTCCAACTTCTTTAAGATCTCCTTATTACAATCCCCTATGTGTAACTCACAGAGAGAGGAAAGATGAACCTCATTGGTTGAGTCATTCAATTGCAAGCATGAATGAATTTCTAGCTTAATGAGATGATCCAATTGACGAGGCAATGTCCCTATCAACTCTGGACATCTTCGGATAACAAGATGCTGAAGGCAAGGGAATGATTCTTTTTCTTCTCGACCTCCAGCATAACAAGACCAATCTTTCCATGTCGACATCCCTGCAAACTTCAAAATTTTTAAGGATGGAAAAGGGCTTTTAGTTCCGTAAAATTCAAAGCCTATCGTGCGTACTGCATTTAAACCTTCAAGAGATAATTCTTTGAGTGAAGGGAGCTGTCCAAGTGACGGCAGCGATCCAACATTAGGACAGCCATGCAAGCACAAAGATACCATCTTAAAATAGGATGGATCACCTAACCATGACGGGAGTAATTCACCACCATAGTACGAGATAGTAAGATTTTCAAGATTAGTGTGAGGTTGCAGAAAGCGAAGCACTTGTGCTTGGCGCTCATCATTTCCAAAATCTTTATCCCAATGCATGATTAAGTTGCTAAGGCCTTGCTTTCTAGACAAATTTGCATCAGCTGCATCTCTAACTTCTTCCACCTTATGCAATTCAGATAAGAGTAACTCTCCTTGAAGATGTGGCAAGTTCTTTAACTCCTTTAACAGTGACCCTTCCTTTGGTCCTACCACAAACTTGGATAAGATAATTGTATTCTTCAAATTACTAATATCCAATGGCATCTCTTTGAGACTCCCTGTATCTCTAATGTCAAGAAATTGTAACTTGACCGATTTTGTGATGCTTGGAGGCAACATAGAAAGCATTTCACAACCTCTTAGGATTAGAGCTTGTAATTTGCACAAGGTGCCAATTGACTCAGGTAGCCGTCTGATATTGGTGTATGAGAGATTGAGATATCGAAGATGTTTTAAATCACAAACACAATTCGGTACCTCTATGATGTCACAATGGCATAATGACAACACTCGCAAGTACTTCAAGTTTGTTAGCAAATCGTGCAGCACCTTTGGAGAAATAAATATTTTTTTTCCATAACAATCAGATTGAATAGTCAAGAGCATTAAACTTCTTAGTACCTTCATTGCAGCATAAGCTCTCAAGCTTTTTGATGTAACATATTGTGAGACGAATGATGCATAACGAGCTTTCTCTTCAAAAGAGGCATCATCTTCATCACTCACTACCTGAGACTCCCCAGAGGTAAAGCATGTCACATCTGCAAGTGACTTTGCTAGATCATTCAAAAGATCATGCATCAAAAACTTCGATGTGTCAACATTAGATTGTTGAAAAAAGGATCTAGATACTAACTCATCAAAGTATTTCCATCCTGATCTCAAGATATTCTCTTTTGCTTTTTGTCCATCTAAAAAGCCCTCCGCTATCCATAAGAGTGCCAACTTGTCCCTCTCAAATTCATAGTCTTTTGGAAATATTGCGCAATAAGCAAAACATCTCTTCAAATAAGAAGGAAGATGGACATAGCTCAATTTCAAAGCCGGAAGAATCTCATTATTTTCTCTTGGTGCTACATCCCATATTTTGTTATTTAAGATAGCTTCCCATTCGTTGGGATTCTCTTTATTACGTAGGAGACCGCCCAATATCTTCACTGCCAAAGGTAAACCTCTACATTTTTCAACTATCTTCTTGCCCACTAATTCTAGATGTGGGTGCATCTCGAAATTTCTTGCTTCCAAAGCATGATAGGCTAATAAGCTGGTACAATTATCAATGGACAACTCCCTCAAATGATATGGCGAAGCTCCTGTTATGGAAATGACATGATGGTTGCATGTCGTGATGATGATCTTGCTTCCCTTAGCCCCCGCTTCAAATGGCTTTAAGAGGGAAGTCCATTCTCCGTACTTCTCATTCCAAACATCATCTGAGACCACAAGATACTTCTTTCTGGATAGACTATCCTTCAACTTTATTTGAAGCTCATTAAGATCTTTGTTCGTGCAGGACTCTCCAGTGACAGACCACAGAATAGCCTTTGTTATGTTGGGAACATCAAAAACATCTGAAACACAGACCCATGCTCTCCTCTCAAAACAACTACTTGCTTTGGCATCATTATACAACCGTTGAGCCAAAGCCGTCTTTCCAACACCGCCCATCCCAATTATGGAGACTATGCTCAGTGCGCTATCGGCATTTTTGGCTTCATTGGTTAGTAGTTTGAGTATCTCCGCTTCTTCCTTCTCCCTACCGAAAAATCGAGGCTCCGGCAGAGAAGTGCTAGGGAGCCTTTTGTTGGTGTAGTTGGATCTATCCACAACCTTCTCTCTCAAGCTTAAGGGAGCCTTCCTGTTGATAGTATCTTCAAACCTGCCTTTGATCTCTTTTAACTTGGTTTCAGACACGAGTGAGCACGGTCGGCTAAAGAAAGCGAACTTCCTTTTCACTTGACCTTTGCTTGTGCTAGATTCTGCCACCGACTTGGCTTGAGCGGCTTCGATCTCGAACTCATCGAGCAAGTCTTCCACGTCATAGGCCAAGTCCCTAACATCATCCAGCCATAGCTTCACTAGACGGTCACCATTGAGTTGCTTGTCCTCTGCATCATCAAGCACTGCATTGATTGTTTCTAGCATTCCCTTACATTGGAGCAGGGTGGTGTTGATTCCTTCTTGTTGCGCATATTCCAATCCCATAGAAGCCAACTTGTCGAGCAAGACCTGAAAGAAGGAACCCAAAAAGATCTCTCCAATGGCCATGGTGAAATTAGGCACTATAGTTTGTGGAGAATAACAAGGGTTGTGAGGAAGCAAAGTGAGAGTGAGCTAATGGAGAGAGAAAACTTTGAACTCGATGAAGATCAAGACCTTCAAGGATGCACATCAAAGGTTAGACAAATCAAAGTAAAATGCTTTTTCTCCACAAGTGCTCGTTTCACATAGAGAATATCTCGAGCGACTTTACCGGATATAATATGCCTTCTTTGTCTAGAGAACTCTGTCATCCCTTCAATCTTGGGTGCTTTTCACATGCACAGCAGTGGTTGAAGGAATGAAAATGAAGTACTTTTTGTCCACAAGTGCTTGTTTCGTAATCTTTACAGAACATCGTCAGACTTTACTGGATACCATGTGCTTTTTTGTCTGGAAAGTGAAGCAAAAGTGGGAAAGAGCTAACGGGACACAAACATTAGCAGATTCGGCGAAGACCAGGGCTTGGACCATGCGAATGTCTTGGTTGTCATTACTAGTAACACTTCTATGTGTCAGATCAGGATTAATCCCTGTTTTTTTCTTCAAATTTTGTTCAATTTGAGGAATCTGTCAAATATATTGCTATGCTGTAACGATTTTGTTGACATGATTCACTTACCTTGAAAGTTAGGTGAGAGGATAGAAAGCGTATGTTGGCTTAGACAATCTTAGCTTCGATTGTTTTTGTTGACGTGACAACATCTTAGTGTACCATATCAGACGTCAATATGGACATTTAACAGCTATTTAACAACGCTAGTCACCATGTCAACCTTTTCTGTCCATAATTTTAACAAAGACCTCACATTAACCCATATTTGAAAAATTAAGGTAATTGATTGAACGATAAAAAGTTCAAGTAGTTTATTGCCAAGGGATAATATTCAAATACTCATGATGTCATTGTCCGACAAAGTTTATCATATAATCATTGGTCTAGGTTCAAATCTCACAATACTTTTTTTTTTTTTACGCTACATTTGTTCTACAATTTTATCTTCTCAATTCATTGCTTGGTCTCCCTTTAATAATTTTCCTTCGTAAGATTATTCATTCTCTCATGAGAAACAGAACAAGAGATATTTTTGTTAATTTCATACACCAAAAGATTTCAAGGGCTAAATGTCAACCACAGAAATAGTTCATTTTATTCTAATTCCTAATGTTTAGTTACATGTAATCTGAAAATATGAACCAACCAAAAAAAAAAAACAAAAAATATGAAAATATGAGCGCAATGTCTTCGTCTGTGCATAGCACGTGTATGAACATTAGTAATCTAATATAATTTCATATTTCATAATTAATTGACCTCATTAATTGGATTCATATCTAAATAGATGTTAGATTAAATCATCTGGTTTTCCAATTAATAACTTTTGGGAAGGGGAAAGTAAATAATTGATGGGGCTCATCAAGGAGAACTGACCAACTTTATATAAATACATACATACGTACATACTTGTAGAGTACCCATGCTACGCATTGGCTTATAATCAGTGTGTATGTACTTTTTCAATTGAATCTTTCAATTTAGGAACTCATGAGCAACAGTTGTAATTGTTCACAACTTATCAAATTGTTCCTATCTTTTTGCTTAGTTCTCTCCTATGTAAAGCAGAAGTGAGTTAATGGAGAGAAAAAAACTATTTGGTCCAGGAAGACCAAATTATTCACCTACCAAAAACATTAAACAAAGACAAAGGCCTGCTTTTCTTTTTTGTCATCCATACATTCTTAGTAACCTTATAATTTCAATGTCTTCATTTGATGCGTTATTGGTGAATATGTGATCAATATAGGCTTTTACGTGGTGGTTACAGTGCTAAAGATTCACAGCAAGAAGGACATCAATGATCTACTTAATGGCGATGAGGTAGTAATTGATGATCAAGAACCACTTGATAGGAGAATCGTGGTCCTTTGTATGATTTTCCTATTCATGCTTGACCCTTTTTCTTATCTAGTGATGAATGAAGCTGACCATAATTGATACAATTAATAAATTAGCATCTTTGTGCAACTTGCACCGCTTGAAATAAATGTTGACGATCCACCTAACAATGGCATCTTACTTTCTATTATACATCTACAATCAAAGACAATTCACTTTGACTATTCAATAAGGAGAACGGAAACACATGCCTTGGGCTAAACAAGAAAAGGGTCAGGTACACCAACAAATCCATGAAGCAAGTTTTTTTAATTTTACGCTGGAAATAGTAAACAATTCACAAATCACCAACTAATCAATCAAGCAAATTGCTTTGGGCTAACTTTTTCTGTTCAAAGGACCACAATTATCCATTAAAGCAATTCATGGTCATCAACAACTATTTCAGCACCTTTCAGCAAATCATTGCCGCCCATTTTGCTGCAAATTTTTAGCACTATAGCTGCCATGAAAAAGCCTACACTAAAAAAAAAAAAAACCAACAAAACATTTTCAAGTTATAAATTTTTTATGAAGTTATGTGTGCCCTCTAAATTAGTCATGCGAAGAAGTATCACCTCTTTCTTCTGCTTTGAATGGCCACAAGGAAAGGTCCTCTCTGTCAAACGACGTCAATTAGTCTTAATCTGGACAAAAAGGGGAACAATTGATTTATCTAACTCAAGGACACAATATGCTTTAAAATATAGTCTCTTCGGTCTAACTCAAATTGCTAGTCGTGATAGTACACTTATGAAGTACTTTTTATAAGGAAGACCAAGACTTTATTACAACGAAGCAAATTGGCTTCATTGCTTCACTTTTCACATCCCTCTATTTCAATCCCTACGTGAATATCTCTATTTCCATTACTAGTAAAATTATCACTATTTACATGTCTTGCTTAAAATTAACTTCTATAAATTAGTATGAGATGGAAGCTAAGAAGGAACCCAAAAAGATCTCTCCAAAGGTCATCGGTCAATCGGTCACTATAGAGAACAACCAAGGGTTATGGTGAAGCAAAGCGAAGATCAAGATTTTCAAGGATGCTTTCTGTCCACAAATGCTCTATTCATGTGGATAAATCATAAACTCGGGAAGACCAAGACTTCACTAGACATCATTTACTTTTTTGTCCAGAAAAGAGAGCAATTGAAAAAATACAGAGACTTTGCATGATGGAAATTGGCATTGTTGCTTCACTTTTCACGTCCCTCCCTTCCATCCCTATGTTGTGATTTTTCATTCGGTAATTTCTTTTGCACTTGTATATTAGGATTATGTCTAGATTTTCATGTATCTTTTCAAAATTATGTTCAATAAAAAAAGAAAAAAAAAACAAAGAAAATAATGTCTAGAAAAAACAACAAGAACTTAAGAAAGGGGAAAAAAATAAAAAGCAAGAATGGTGTTATTCTTAAGGCAGTTTAAGAGTTGAGAATAATGATATCAAAAGTACCTGACCTCTTGTTTAGCTGACGATCGGGTACCTGGACTCTTTTTTTTTTCAATCAAGAAAATCAATTTTTCAAATTTGGCTCAATTTGAGGCATTGGATAAATAAACTGTCATGTTATGTAATTTTGTTGTCATGACTCTCAATAAAAGTTAAACATGATAGTTAATGTGGCTCCTTGCCCTATAAATTGAGTAATAAGAAGAGAGAAAGTGTGTTGACTTAGACGATATTATCATCTAATATATCTCGGTTGACATGGTAGCATATCAAATTTTAAAATTGAATTAAGGCGCCATATAATATATTTATGGATTTTTTGGTGAATTCTTCGTAAAGTCATTTACATATGTCAAAAGAATTGAAGTATTAATGATGCTTTCTTCGGACAAGGCTATAGCACTGTCATTCATTTAATTTTGGGTGCTTTTCACGCGCACATATTGAGGAATTAATGATGCTTTCTTCGGTCAGAGGAATCAAAATAAAATACTGTTTATCCACAAGTGCTTGTTTAATAATATTCAGAGAATCTATCCAAAGACTTCATGGGACACCATGTGCTTTTTTGTCTGGAAAGTGAAGCCAAAGAGAAACAGAGGTAATGGGGAACAAACTTCAATAAGTTCCAGGAGGACCAAGACTTTGCAGGACACATACTGAAGTTTGCTGCTTGGCTTTGCACGTCCTTTTTTTTTTATGGGAAAGTGAAGCAAAAGTGAGAGTGATGGTGGGAAAGAAACTAATAAATTTCAGGGCGACCAAGACTTTGCACATCCTTTGATGGTGCACGGCTTTGGATGGGAGGGAACAAATTATAATAAATTTTACGAAGACCAAGACTTTTTGCACATCTTTTATGATACACGTCTTTTTGTTGGTGGGAATAAAACTATGATAGACGTCAGGAAGACTGAGACTTTATAATCTTTCTTGCCATTGCTAGTACAATTTCCAAGCGTTACAAGTCTTGCTTAAAATTCCTCCAACTCATTTCAAGCTTAAACATTTTAGGATTTTTTTTCATTCATTAATCTCTATTGTATCTTTTCAAATTTGAGTTCAACAAAAGAAAAAAAGCAAAGAAAAAAACTAAAAAGAAGAAACGACAAAAAGTTAAAAAAGAAAAATAAATAAATAAAAAAAGAAAGGGGAAAAACAGAGCACCACCGAAGCATGGCCACATCCGTTTAGTTGCCGTTAGCACTACCACTACGGCGGCTATTTCCAACTTTTGACATTGAAATTATCAAAACATTTGTTCAGTCTATGATCGACTACCTCAACTTTTCTTTTCTAATCAAGTACCTCAATTTTTTTTTTTTTCAAATTTGACTCAATTTGAGGCATTCGTGAAATGAATTGTCATGTCATATAATTTTGCTGATAAGATTCGCTCACCTTATAGATTGGGTGATGCAAAAAGAAAAGGTGTTGACTTAGACGATTTGTCCACAAATGGTTGTTTTGTAATATTTAGAGAATATCCCCGGTGACTGTATTGAGTATCATGCGCCTTCTTTGTCTAGAAAGTGAAGCAAAAGTGAAAAAAGAGCAAATGGGAACGAAACTTTAATAGATCCCAAGAAGAATAAGACTTTGCAAGGCACAAATTGGCCGTGTTGCTTCACTTTTCACATCCCTTGTCTTCCGTCCCAATGTGAATATCTCTTTTATCTTTATTAGTAGAACTTTCTCGCTTGACATGTCTTGCTTAAAATTGACAATGCAATAATTTTTGTCCAACTCTTTTCCAGTTCATTCATATAGTGATTTTTCATTCATAAATCTAGAATTATCTCTAGACTTTCATGTATCTTTTCAAATTTAATTTCAATAAAACAGAAAAAAAAAAAACGAAGAGGAAAATTAAAGTTAAAGAAAAGCAAGAAACTAAAAAAAAAAAAAAGCAAGGATGGGCAAGAGAGAGCCCCACCGTTCCACAGTCTCTGCGGCGCTGTTGCCGTAGGAACCCCCGCCAGGTTGACATTTCCAACGTCGCCACCTTAAAGTCACCTTCGGAGACAATATTTTTCTTGAGATGATTTTCTTAGAGTGGTTTAAGAGTTAGGGTGCGATACCGTTGATACCTAAACTTCTGTTCATATTATAAACTTCTTTTTTTAAATGAAGCATCTCTTTTTTTTTTTTCAATTCTAGCTCACTTTAAGGCATCCATTAAATAAATTATTTTGTTATGTTATGTGATTTTGTTGGCATGACTTGCTCACTCAGTAGAAATTAAGCATAACAATTAACGTGGCTCGTTTAACCTATGGATTGGGTGATGAAGAGATAGTGGATGAGTGTTGGTTTAAATGATCTTAGCGTCCAATATGTCTATGCTAATGTGCAACATCTCAAGATATTTTATCGGATGTCAATGTGGACAGTTAATGGCTATCCAATAGCGTTATTGTCATATCTACGTTTTCAATTTGTGGTTTTAATGAAGGCCTTGACCCATTGAACAAGAAAACCTCTAGGCACTTGATTACAAAAACAGGGTAACAGTTCGGATTCTTGTGTGTCAATATCCAAGAATTTATCATACTGATTATTAGTCTAGATTCAAATCTTAACCATACTTTTGTTTACGTGATATTTGTCCTACAAACTTAATCTCTTGATTCACTGCTTGGTCTCACTTTAGTAATTTCTATATTGAGATTTTTCATTCGTTCATGTAAAAGAGAATAGGAAAAAGTTTTGTTAATTTCATGTCATTACAAAAAGATTTCAATGGCTAAATGTCAAGCACACTTAGAGACTATAAAGTTCTCGATGTTGATTTCTTTCTCGAGTAATTTCAATCATAAAAAGTTGAAAAATAAGGTATTGTTCTTGCCTTCCTTTTTGGCCAATTCCATTGCTTTCCCTTTGACCTCCTCACCCAAACCAACAAAAGTATATGCTCAAGCGTCGGCTTATAATTAGTGTGTACATATTTTTTAAAGTTGAATCTTTCAATTTAGGAACTAATGAGCAACAGTTGAAATTGTCCGCAACTTATTGAATTTTCATATCTTTTTGCTTAGTTCTCTCTTATGTAAAGCAGAAGCAAGCTAATGGAGAGAGAAAAAAAAAAAAACTATTTAGTTCTAGAAGACAGACATTCACCTACCAAAAACATTAAACAAAGACAAAGATCAAGGCATTTTTTTTCTTAATCCATACATTCTCTGCAACCTTATAATTTCAATGTCTTCATTTGATATGTCATTGGTGAATATGCAAATAATGACGTGGCACTCACAATGCTAAAGATTCGCAACAAGACAAGCAATGATGATCTACTGAAGGGTGCTAACCTAGTAGTTGATGATCGAGAACCGCTTGATAGGAGAATCATGGTCCTTTGCATGATTTTCTTGTTCATAAGTGTGATTAGAGTATATCTAATTGTACATTGTTAGTTAGTGATGCCTGACCCTTTTTTATGCCTAGCGCTGAATGAAGTTAACCACAATTAATACGACTGACAAATAAATATCTTTGTGCAACTTGCACTGACTGAAATAAATGTTGACGATCCATCTAACATTGGCATCTTTCTATTATACATTTGCAAGTCATTAAAGACAACTAACTTTGACTGTTTGATAAGGGGAACCAAAACACGTGCTTTGGGAAGAGTCAGGTACACCAACAAATCCATGGAGCAAGTTGCTTAATTTTACTCTAGAAATAGTAAACAATTCAGAAATCACCAACTAATCCATCAAGCAAGTTGCTTTTGGGCTAGCTTTTTCAATTTAAGGGACCACAATTCTCCTATTAAGCGATCCACTGTCATCAGCAACTACTTTAGCACCCTTTAGTAGATCATTACTGCTCATTTTGTTGCAAATTTTTTAGCACTATAGCTGCCACATAAGAGCCTATAGTTAAAAAAAAAAAAAAAAAAAAACCAACAAAACATTCGTAAGTTATAAATTTTTTATCAAGATATGCGTGTCTTCTAAGTTGGTCATGTGAAGAAATATCACCTCTCATCCTCTATTTTGGATGGCCACAAGAAAAGGCCCTCTCTTTCATACGACAGCCAAAAGTCTTGATTTGAAAAAAAAAAAAAAAAAGAGAGAAGAGTTTATTTATCTAACTCAAGGACACAACGTGCATCAAAACATGGTCACTTCAGTCTAAACTCAAATTGTTTGCCGTGGTGGTATACTCATAAAGTACTTTTCATCGAGAAGACCAAGACTTTACTATATATCATGTACTCTTTCTTTTTTTCTTTTTTCTTTTTTCTTTTTTTGGTTGAGAAAGTGAAGCAAAAGTGAAAAAAAGCTAATGGAGAAGAAACTTTAATCAATCTCAGGAAGATCAAGACTTTCCAGGCGCAAACTGACTTCATTGCTTCACTTTTTGCATCCCTCATCTTCCTCCCTAGGTGAATGTCCCTTTTTCCATTTCGAGTAGACTTTTCACACGTTACATGTCTTGTTTAAAATTAAAAATACTACAAATTAGTATAAGAAGGAAGCTAAGAAGTAACCCAAAAAGATCTTTCAATGGTCATTAGTGAATCAGTTAGTGTACGGTCCATCAAGGGTTATGTTGAAGCAAAGTCACAATGAGCTAATGGAGAGAGACAACTTTAAAGTCCCGGAAGACTAAGGGCACGTTTGGTAACGATTCTGTTCCGGGAACCGATTCTAACAAGAAATAATTATTTTTATTACGTTAGGGAGGAACCGATCCCGAGTAAAAACACGTGTTTGGTAGCTGTCTAAAATTTCGATTCTCGGAATAAATTGCGTTTGATAACGTGTTTATTGATTCTGTTCCAAATTATTTTTTTTAATTTTTAAATAATTTTTTGTACTTTTTTTCTTTTTTTCTTTTCTTTTTTTTCCTTTTTTCCTTTTTTTCCTTTTCTTTTTTCATTTTTTCTTTTCTTTTTTTTTCCTTTTTCTCCTATTTTTCTTCTTCTTTTTATGGCCGGTCGCTGGACCGGCAACCGACCGGACGAGGGCCGGCGACCTCACCAGAGCGTCGCTAGCCCTCGGCGAGCCTGGCCCTTATCGGCCGAGCCTCGCTGGTAGCTGGGCGAGGCTCGCTCAGCCTCGCTGGTGGACAGGCGAGCCTCGCCGGGGCTGGGCGAGGTCCGCCTGGCCACACGGTCAAGCTAGGCGAGCTCGGCGGGTGGCCAGGCGGGCCTCGCCCAGCCCCGGCAAGGCTTGCCGGACCTCGCCCTGGCCAAGCGAGCCTCCGGCGAGCTCGCCGGACCGGCGGCCGGCGATCGGCGGCGGCTGTGGCCGGGCGACCCGCGCGGCCGCGGCCGGCGGTGGTGGGCAACGGCGAGCGACGGTCGCGGGATGGCGGAAGGGAAGAAGAATGGTTTTATCGTGTTGATTCTTTTTTCGATTCTCGGGCGCAGAATTAATTTTTTTTTTATTCTCAAATCTTCTCTAAAACTGATTCTGAGAACAAAATTGTTCCCGGGAACAAAAATTTTACTAAACGCGATTCTCGTCCCAAATTGATTAGGAACAAAAAATCGAAGAATCGTCACTGTTTAGCACGTTGCCAAACAGGGCCTAAGATTTTCACCTACCAAAGAGTGTAAATAAAGACCAAGACTTTCAAGGATGCTTTCTGTCTACTAGTGCTTTGTTCATGTTGATAAACTATACACGTGGGAAGACCAAGACTTTACTGGATATCAGGTACTTTTTGTCTAGAAAGTGAAGCAGAAGCAAAAGAGAGCAAATGAAAAGGACAGAAGCTTTGCAGGACAGGACGCAAATTGGCTTTGTTGGTTCACCTCTTGCATCCCTCCTCCTTCATCCCATGTGGAAGTCCTTGTTTTTCCATTACCAGTACAATTTCCCCACTTACATGCCATGCTTAAAAATCGACCCACCAAAATTTTCATCCAACTCTTTTCATGCTTAATCTTACTGTGATTTTTCATTCAGTAATTTCTCTTGTACTTGTCTATTAGAATTATTTCTAGCTTTCCATGGTTCTTTTTGAAATTCAGGTTCAATAAAATAATTAAAAAAAGCAAAGATAAAATGAAAAAGAAGAAACTTTACCAAAAAAAGAAAAAGAAGAAAAGGCAAAAAGTTAAAGAAGGAAAAAATAAAATAAAAGCAAGAATGGGGCAAGAGAGCGCACCACTGGCCACTGCCAAGCCGTTCCATCAGCAGCGCTGCTTAATGTCACCTTCATTGACAACATTTCCCTGAGACATTATTCCTAGAGTGTTTTAAGAGTTAAGAATAATGACGTAATAAGTACCTAAGTTCTTGTTCAGTTTACAATTGAATATCTCAACCTTTTTCTTTCAATCACGAACCTCAATTTTTCAAATTTGGCTCAATTTAAGGCATCAGTTTAATGACTTGTCATGCTATATGATTATGCTAATAGAAAGCTCTTCCTCATTTAGTCAGATTTTTCCCACTTTTACTTTCTTTGTTACATTGTCAATTCGGGCAATTGCATCCACCGGTATGTTTGCTTTTTGTCTTTTTGATGGTAGAATAAATATGAGCGAACCCAGCACAATCTCCTTAGCAAGGGAGGAGTTGCCTTCTTCAGATTGAAATTAAGTGGCAAGCAATCATATGGATACGGTGCTTTACCCATTGACACTTCTCCAGCTCTCGCAAGAATATGGGTCATCATATGTTTATTGTGGGCTTAGACGTTGAAACTTGTGCCTACTTCACTGTAGCTACCATGATCATAGTTGTCTCCACTAGAATCAAAATATTTAAACATAGGTCTATATTTACTAGAGTGAAGATCTAGTAACACATTCAAGGCACAAATCATTGGTATTGGATAGCTTTACGAACCAATGCCTATTACTTCTTCTGGGAGCAAAGAATCATTGATATGTCTAAAAATCTTAAAACTTATCATGAAAGTGCAATGGAGTTCTGAAAATTTTAAAAAGTGAAATTAAATTCTAAGGCTTTCAAAAAATATAATCTAGTCATAAAACTTTTCAAAAAAATGCAATCGAGTCGTAAAGCTTTCAAAAAGTGTAATCAGTGCAATGACTCGATTGGATTAATTTCACAAATTTTAGAATTTAATTGTATTTTTTAAAAGTTTTAGGATTTTTCATGATAAGTTTTAGGACTTAATTGTACTTATTAAAAAATTTAGAACTTAATTGTACTTTTATGTCAAGTTGTAAAACTTGCAATGTACTTATCTCATTTGTTCTTTCTGATGGACTAATCATAAATGAGACTAGTAAAAGAAATCAATATGACACTTTGTTGTTCTCAAAAAAGAAGACCATTTTTTATCCTTTTTCTTGTTAAGTTCAATTGTTAATACCCCGCATTAATTAAATTATCCAATATTATATATATATATATATATATATATATATATATATATATATATATATATATATATGTACAATCTTATCGATAAAAATGGCCAACAAGTAATAGAATGATGATACATACATATCTCATCACATTAGCCAAAATCATATACAAATTAATAGATAAAATTTATGGTAAAAATCGATAAACATAATTTATTGAGACTACAGGTTCGACAGAATAATTGTGCAAAAAGAAAATCACAAAGCATTGAATTTGCCATGTGGGCTTGACGCTTTAGTACTTTAAATTTGGATTTTTTTTTTTAATATTTGGCCACACGATTGTCATTTTTTATATATTATTGAAATAGTTTTTTTTTTTCTATATCAAAATCATTTTAGTCGGGCACATGTACCATTGTGTAATTTTATCTAGATAGACTATGTATATGTTTGCTTTTGTTGCGAAAGTAAGCAATCGAATAATAAAATAAATAGAATAAGAAAATAGATCGAAGACTAGATTTACGTGGTCTGATTCAGAGAACAGAAAGGATTAGATATAGAACACAGGTGGAGGGAGAGATTGAGAGCGATATCCCAGAACGAAACCAATGAACATTATTGTTACTCACACAGGCCAGAAAAGGGGTTTCAGAAGAGCTGTCGAAGAGCACAAAACCAAACTTCCTGCTGATGTCTCTCACGACTTGATCAGCAGGGTAGGCCTCCGATCCCTCAGAGTTCAATAAGCTTCTACGACAATAATGACCTCATTAGCGGTTTTATTCCATCCATATTGCTGCTTAAGAAGAGCAACATTGTCTGTGTCCTTGGAACAAGCAGGAGATATCATCAACAACTGCCAACAATCTGGCACAGAGGGTAAGGCCTGTCAAATCTCGATGTGGGATGAGCTGATTGAGAAGAGAAGACAGTACGGCAATTTCCATCAATTAACAATCCAATAAATTTCATTTTCTGGCTTTCAAAATGAGCCAGAGACTCGAGTTCCACTATCTCCTTTAGGCTGACAAACGGAACCTTTCATGGTATACCAGTAAAGTCCAACAAAAATCAGTTTGATCTACCGGTTGTCTCTCTAAACAATGAAATCACGATTATTTTTTCTTTTTTGGTGGTTAAAGCTACCTTTATCAAGAGATGGAGTGGGAATTTGAATAGAAGAAAGATAAACTTTATTCTTTGACCAGGTAATCGGTTTTTAAATGGCTTTCGGCCTACATAGTTCATTCAAAATTTAGCTGTTTCATTCACATATTCAAACCTCTGTTTTCAATTTATCCTTCCATCTATACAATAACCGTTATGGGAAGAAAGAGAGCTTCTTATTTTGAATATTGACCTGAAAATGTTAAAAGGATATTATCTAACCACTTCACATACAGAAATTCACATTGTATTTTGTGGCTCCTACAATATAGTCACTAAAAGCAATTCTGTACTTAGAGTCAAAAGTACAACTTTTTAACCTACTGGTAACAGATACTGCATATTCAATGTTAAAAACTTAAGACTCATCCTTCCATGAGCCCCAATCAAAATGACAAACGAGGGCTGCTGTTACTGTGATTACATCCTGTATATCAGCAGCAATCCTCTCTTCATCCTTTTTTGCTTTCTCTATGTAACAAAGCCTCATTTTATGTTTTATAAGGTAATGTTATGTGATCCCATCGAACCACTCTTGGCTGATGACAAGAACTAAACTCACCTGATTTGACGAGGACTGAAGTATCTTATTGTGATCCTGGAAATTCCCACAGAAAGGCACCACCTTGCCTTGAGAAACCACCCAAAGCTTGTCCATACTTCCAGATATTGGATGCTCATCGTGACTAACCTGCAAATCAAGGTGAAAAGATGGCTATTAGCTGTAAAGACAATCCATCATTGGTCAAATTGAAGTATTCTGGCAAAAAAAGTCAATCTCACCATCAGACACCTTCCTCGGAACAAGACCAGCCCTCGAATGTGTGCCTCAACTGCATCCAAATCCTGCAGTTTGGGATAGTAAAAAACACAGAATCATACTCATCAATCCTTAGACAAGAAACTAGCAATTTACAAAGATAAAACTTCAGTAGTCATAGGTCATTAAAGTAGAACTTAAAGTCCACATTTATAAACAAAGAAATTTCCACATTAATTATGTGCAAAACCCAATGCTGCCTATAGGATATTGGAACTACTTGGTATTTCAGATTACTGCAATACAAGAAACACTGATCATGCTAGCATACATGTTCGATTCTCAATATTTTGCCAGTTGGAACAATTAGATTGGTTCTGTTCCATTATAAGTTAGATGTAAGATGGCAGAGGCTGCCTATTGTGATCACTAATTGGTTCCATTGTATTTTCAATGTAAAGACTAGATTCCTATAAGTTCAAATAGTGCAAGAACAATATAACAAGCTAACTGAAAAAGTCATCGAAGTCACAAAATGGAGAAAAATGAGTAAAACTTGCCAGATGATCGGATGGCTAGCAAGCAAACCTATGTGAGGTTTCTCGAAAGTTATCTTGGCAAATGCAACACTGCTTTTCTGACCACCTATTTATATGGGCAAAGAACCATGTTATATGTGCAATAACATTCAAAAAGCCTAAGAGAAAGTACATAGTGAACAGCAATTTAGATTACAAATTAACTAACCTCTAAAAGAGCTTCACAATCTCACACAAAAATTGCTTCAATAAAAAATTTATGTATGCAACAGTAGCAGAGAGGGAGGAGATGTATCAGACAAGGTTTGCATTCATCGAAGTGCAAGATTTCTAGTTACACCAAACAAACACGAGTGAGCTCGAAACTTTTGTTCTGGAACAGGACTGCCTCCAGAATCAAGTCCCCAGAAGAAAGGAACACTTCCATCAACATCCTGCATGATTCAGAGAACAAAAAGGATTAGATATAGATCACAGGTGAAGGGAGAGATTGAGAGTGATATCCCAGAACCAAACCAATGAACATTATTATTACTCAGAGGCCAGAAAAGCGGTTTTAGAAGAGCTGTCAAAGAGCACAAAACCAAGCTTCCTGCTGATGTCTCTCACAACTTGATCAGCAGGGTAAGGCCTCCGATCCCCAGAGTCCTATAAGCTTCTATGATGATGACGACCACATTAGCAGTTTTGTTCCATCCATATTGCTGCTTAAGAAGAGCAACATTGTCTATGTGTCCTTGGAACAAGCAGAAGATATTATCGACAACCGCAAACAATCTGCCACAGAGGGTAAGGCATGTCAAATCTTGATGTGGGATGAGCTGATTAAGAAGAGAAGACAGTACCATAATTTCCATCAATTACCAATCCAATAAATTTCATTTGTGTCTTTCAAAATGAACTAGAGACTCGAGTTCCACTATCTCCTTTAGGCTGATATATGGAACCTTTCAACATATCACAATAAAGTCCACCAAAAATCAGTTTGATCTAACCGTTGCCTCTCCAAACAATGAAATCATGATTTTTTTTTGGTTAAAGCTACCATTATCAAGAGATGGAGTGGGTATTTGAATAGAAGAAAGATAAACTTTATTCTTTGACCAGGTAATCAGTTTTTAAATGGGTTTCGGCCTGCATGGTTCGTTCAAAATTTAGCTGTTTCATTTGCATATTCAAACCCCCGTTTTCAATTTATCCTTCCATCTATACAATAACTGTTATGGGAAGAAAGAAAGCTTCTTATTTTGAATATCGACCTGAACATGTTAAAAGGATATTATCCCACCAATTCACATACAGAATTTCATATAGTATTTTTTGGCTAGGCATGGCCTACAATATAGTTACTAAAAGCAATTCTGTACATAGAGTCAAAAGTACAAACTTTTTAAGATATTGGCAAGTGATACTGCATATTCAATGTTAAAAATTTAAGACTCATCCTTCCATGAGTCCTAATCAAATGACAAACGAGGGCTGCTGTTACTGTGAGTACATCCTATATATCAGCAGCAATCCTCTCTTCATCCTTTCTCGCTCTCTGTAACAAAGCCCCATTTTATGTTTTGTAAGGTAATGAGATGTGATCCCATTGAACCACTCTTGGCTGATGACGAACTAAACTTGCCTGATTCAACAAGGACTAAAGTATCTTCTTATGATCCTGGAAATTCCCATGGAAAGGTGCCAGCTTGCCTTGAGAAACCACCCAGAGCTCGTCCACGCTTCCAGATATTGGATGCTCATTGTGACTAACCTGCAAATCAAGGTGAAAGATGGCTATTAGCTGTAAAGACGATCCATCATTGGTCAAGTTGAAGTATTTTGACAAGAAAATCAATCTCACCATCAGACATCTTCCTTGGAACAAGACCAGACCTCGAATGAGCGCCTCAACCCCATCCAAATCCTGCAGTTTGGGATAGTAAAAATCACAGAATCATACTCATCAATCCTTAGACAAGAAACTAGCAATTTACAAAGATAAAACTTTAGTAGTCATAGGTCATTAAAGCAGAACTTAAAGTCCACATTTACATACAAAGAAATTTCCACATTAATCATGTACAAAACCCAATGCTGCCTATAGGATATCGGAAATACTTGGTATTATAGATTACTGCAATACAAAAACACTAATCATGCTAGCATACATGTTCAATTCCCATTATTTTGCCAGTTGGAACAATGAGATTGGTTCTGTTCCATTATAAGTTAGATGTAAGATGGCAGAGGCTCCCTGTTGTGATCACTAATTGGTTCCATTGTATTTTCAATGTAAAGACCAGATTCCTATAAGTTCAATTAGTGCAAGAACAATATTACAAGCTAACTGAAAAAGTCATCGAAGTCGCAAAATGGAGAAAAATGAGTATAACTTACCAGATGATCGGATGGCTCGCAAGCAAAACTATGTATGGTTTCTCGAAATTCATCTTGGCAAATGCAACACTGCTTTTCTGACCACCTATTTATATGGGCAAAGCACCATGTTATATGTGCAATAACATCCAAAAAGCCTCAGAGAAAGTACACAGTGAGCCGCAATTTAGATCACAAATTAACTAACCTCTAACAAAGCTTCACAATCTCACATGAAAATTGCTTCAACCAAAAATTTACATATGCAACAGTAGCATAGAGGGAGGAGATGTATCAGACAAGGTTTGCATTCGTCAAAGTACAAGATTTCCAGCTACACCAAACAAACACAAGTGAGCTTGAAACTTTTGGTCCGGAACTCCCTATAGAAAGAATGCCACATAAGAAGGTATTTTCAAATTAAATAACATAATGTAAGACAAAGTAATATTCCAGAGTAAACGCACACAACTGATACTTTAAAGAACTAAACAGATTTGCCCCAGAGGTCACTGCTGACAACACAATCACAGAAGCAGGTAGCATATCATTTCATTCTCAACCAAACAAGCATGAGTAAATTGGCTAAAATTTTTTTTACAAGCTTTTAATAATAGTTCCTAACCCACCAGAGATCAAGACCCAAGCAGAAGGTGATTTATGGAATATCAATGCCGTCATGAATTGGTGTGGCATTGAAAGGTTGGAGCCATGAGGTGCCCCAGAAATTTATCCCAGATTGACTGGTTAATACTACGAAGGATCATCATCAACAAAAAGAAGGTTTCAATGATAAAGGAAACCATTGAAAAAAAAAGTGTGTCCCTTTGCTTGGCAATCATATCACAGCATCCACATAACTAATCAATGTTTTTAGATTTTAGAAAAGATTATTCTTATTTAGATCATATTCACTAGAAGAAAATTCAGAACATCTCAGTGCACCAAATAAAAGTAAATGCTTCTTTCTTCGTTTATTAAATTGCAAAAAGTGAGACTTAACATCGACAGCATTAGCCCCACCTCAACAGCATTCACAAGCGATCCTTCCAAGAGATTTTTCCAATACAGATCACAGTGGTATCTACAAAACAACCACAGTGAATGAGCTTAAGGGCACAAGAAAAAAGAAGTTGGGAAGAGAACATAAAACAAATGCTGAAAATGCAGAGGAATATGATTGTAGAACACTATGATTCTTGATGATTCTCACGCAGAGCATAGTGCATTTTGATTCACAATTTGTTTGGTGGGTCACTCAAGTGCAAAAATAAGCACAGTTTTTGGGCATCAAGAAGAATTCAAGATATGTCATCAATATAGCAAGACGTAGCTTTGTGAACATTTCATTCTACATATATCAATCTTTCCCCTTCAGTGGCTGGTTTGTGAAAAATCTGAACGAGGAAAATCAGTTTGTATCAAGCATCAAATTGAGGAGCTGGCTTCACCTCATTTGGTGGGTGCTCATAACTCCTCGAACCTCCAGAGCTGGTGAAGCAGCATCCTGAGTTGGAAAAGAAGGCAACGTTTTAAGGTGAATGATGTGGCGCTTGAAAACCACTGGAAGAGCAACATTAAAGGTGAAAAAGCACAAATCGAAACATGCATACAGGTAGAGAACACCATTTTAACCATAAATTATAAATTTAGGTTCGGAACCAATTTGTCCAATATGATATTACCCCACAACAAAACATTCTCCTCTGAACTCTGCTTAATATCAGCAGAGCTCATCCATCCTTACTTTTCACATTGCAATGCATGGACCAAACTCCAGTGGAGCCGCATTAACAATCCGAAAAAATAATTACCTTTAGGGAATGGTGCAAAAGATTTCCCATGGCCCATCTTCACGACTTCTGCATCATCCAAGAGAACAAGATTGCCTCCAGAATCACTTCCCCAGAAGAAAGCAACACTTCCATCAACATCCTGCATGATTCAGAGAACAGAAAGGATTAGATATAGATTGCAGGCGGAGGGAGAGATTGAGAGCGACATCCCAGAACGAAACCAATGAACATTATCATTACTCATAGAGGCCACAAAAGTGGTTTCAGAAGAGCTGTCGAAGAGCACCAAACCAAACTTCCTGCTGATATCTCTCACAACTTGATCAGCAGGGTAAGGCCTCTGATCCCTCAGAGTTCTATAAGCTTCTATGACGATGATGACCTCATTAGTGGTTCTGTTCCATCCATATTGCTGGTTAAGAAAAGCTACATTCTCCTTGGAAGAAGCAGGAGATATCATTGACAACGGCAAACAATCTGCCACAGAGGGTGAGACATGTCAAATCTTGATGTGGGATGAGCTGATCGAGAAGAGAAGACAGTAGCGCAATTCCCGTCAATTAACAATTCAATAAATTTCATTTTCTGGCTTTCAAAGTGAGCTACAGACTTGGGCTAAAATATCATTTTGTATTACGCATCGAATTGAAGAAGCAGAATTAAAATTGATGCCTTGAAAACCAGAAACTCACCCGAACCCAAGAAAACTTACTGTACATCAAAGAATGAATCGCGGCGGTTAACAAATCTTTTATCATGGCCCGGGTATGATCGATTTTACTTCATTGGATCTGAATGCTATCAATGCTGATGAAAGGGATCTCTTGGAGGGAGGGAGAGAGAGAAAGGGCCATCCTCTGGCAGGTACCCCAACTTTGCATCCATATATGAACAAAAAATTGTTGGGATTGAGGCCAAAACTGAAACAGGGGAGAGTGTTGCCTGCAGAGGAGGCTGAATTACTTGCCGTTCGAAAGAGCCTTGCGGTGGCTAAAGAGAAAATCCGGCCCAAGGCAGTAGCGGACATGGATGCAGCTGTGGCATACAAGAATATCATCATCAACTTCCGCAAGCAGTGCAATCGGAGACTAAAGGAAGCTCTTGCTGGATATTCAAGAAGCCAATTATCAATTTTTCGGCTCTAAATTTCAGTCGTACTTCAACACGAGAAGCAAACGTTTGCGCGCATTGGAAGAAATTACTTCGTAATTAAGCATCAAACTGAAGAACAGAAACACGAAAGCGATGCATTCAAGACGAAAGGACTTACCCGAACCCTTAGAAATCCGACCGTAGATCGAAGGGAAGGATCGCGGCAGTTAGCAAATGAAAGCAAAAGTGGGTCGGATTCACTTCATCGGATGTGAGAACCCAATCGATGCGGATGTCGGGGATTTCTCGGATTTCCGGAAATTTATGCGGAGCTTCTTCGTGGAAAGTATCGATTTCTATGGAGCATCGAGTTGAGGAAGCAGAATTGGAAATCGATGCTTTCAAAATCATAAACTTACCCGAACCCTAGAAAACTCACTGGAGCAAAAAGCCATCAATGAGGATGAGAGGGATCTCTTGGATGAGGGGCCAATAGTCGCCGGTGTGTTTTGAGCATCGATCTTTCAGATTCTCGCAATCAGATATAAGCAATTGTTGGAGGGAGGGAGGGAGGCCATCCTCTGGCAAGTCCCTTAACTTCGGACAATTGACAATCCTTAAATATCGGAGAAAGGAGAGATGGTTGCGAAGGCCACTCGATAGTCTTTCCACGTTCATCATATTTCCCAATATAAGAGAGACAAGAGAGGAAGGAAAGAGAAGACTCCAGGAATCCTCGTCGTCTTCCTCCGAAGGAAAGCACTCCTTGTCTCCGTCCCCTCCCATGCTGCTTCCCTCCATTAACAGTCTCTCGAGGGAAGTGAGCATGGGCAAGCCCCATTCTCTCACTGGCTGCTTCATATCCTTGCACCCCCTAATATGAAACGATCGCAAATTTGGAGGCAAGCCTCCTTCGGGGAAGCATTCGATATTTTCACAATCCCAAATTTGTAGCTCCTGAAGGGACGTAAGACGATGCCACTCCAATGACTTTATCTTGGGACAAGACTCAAGTCGAAGGCACAATAGGGTGACTGGAAGGGGAGGGAAGTCCTCCATCTCCAATGCTGGACACTCCATTATTTCCAAATAAGTGAGATTGTTGCAACTATCAATGTTAGAGCTGGCAATAGACTTTATCTTCGGACACCTAAAAAGTGAAAGACGCGACAAGGTGAGGGGAAGGGGAGGCAAGTCCTCCATCTCTAGTGCTGGACAATTATGTATAGATAAATGAGTGAGATGGACAAGCGTGCGAAGGCACTGTGGTAGGCTTCTCAAATTCATACAATCAAAAAGATCTAGAGATTCTAGCAAGTCTACTGTGGTGATCTCTGCTAGAGACTCTACTCCCTTACAATTCGTGATATGAAGTGTCTTAAGAGTAGCAAGTCTATCCTTAGCAAATGGAAAAGATATCCAAGAATCACAACCGCTAATCCACAGATATTCAAGCTGCGACATCGAGTTATTGCTGCTCAAATCATTTGGAGGAATGGTTAGTCCCGTGATTTTTGGACAACCCCAAATGCTCAAATGTTTAAGTGTGTGCATCTTGCTTGGAAGCCTTTCTAAACTCGTGCAACCCCCCAAGTCTATCCTTTGAAGGTTGCATGGCAGCTCAATCTCTCCTTCTCCCTCCATAAAAGATTTGAGTTGAGGACAATATTCAATGACTACACTCTGGAGGCAAGAAAGATTTCGCATTCCATCTCCATCTAGCCATAGGTATGTTAGCTTGTAACAGCTACTTATATGAAGCTTCTTTAGCTTGACCAAGTAGCTCATAAATCCATTATCAAAGCAAACAAGCTCCGCAAGATTCTTGATTTTGAGAATGGTTAAAGAAGTTAGGTTGTCTAAACACTTTAAGATCTCCTTGTTACAATCATTAATGTGTAACTCACAGAGAGATGGAAGATGAACCTTATTGGTTGAGTCATTCAAATGCGAGCATGAACAAATTTCTAGCTTTATGAGATGATCTAATCGATGAGGCAATGTCCCTGTCAACTTTGGACATCTTTGGACAACAAGATGCTGAAGACAGGGGAATGGTACTTTTTCTTCTCGACCTCCAGCATAATAAGACCAATCTTTCCATGCCGACATCCGTTCAAACTTCAAAATTGTTAAGGATGGAAAAGGGCTTTTAGTTCCATAAAATTCTAAGCCTATCATGTGTACTGTACTTAGACCTTCAAGAGATAATTCTTTGAGTGAAGGGAGCTGTCCAAGTGATGGTAGCGAACTAACACGAGGACAGCCAAGCAAGCACAAATACACTATCTTAGAATAGGATGGATCACCTAACCATGACGGGAGTGATTCACCACCATAGTATGAGATAGTGAGATTTTTTATATTAGTGTGAGGTCGCAGAGAGTGAAGAACCTGTGCTTCGCGCTCTGTATTTCGGAAATCTCCAAAACCTTCATTCCAATGTAAGAATAAGTCGCTAAGGTCTTGCTTTCCAAACAAATTAGCATCAATTGCATCTCTAACTTCTTCCACCTTCTGCAATTCAGATATGAGTAACTCTCCTTGAAGATGTGGCAAGTTCTTTAACTCCTTTAATTGTGACCCTTTCTCTAGTCCTACCACAAACTTGGGCAAGATAATAAGATTCCTCAAATTATTAATACCCAATGGCATCTTTTTGAGACTCCTTGTTTCTTGAATGTCAAGAAATTGTAACCTGACCAATTTTGTGATGCCTAGAGGCAACATAGAAAGCATTTCACAACCTCTTAAGATCAAAGCTTGTAATTTGCACAAGGCACCAATTGACTCGGGTAGCCTTTTGATACCGGTGTATGAGAGATTGAGATATCGGAGATGTTTTAAATCACATACACAATTCGGTACCTCCAAGATTTTACAATGGCATAATGATAACACCCGCAAGTATTTCAAGTTTGTTAGCAAGTCATGCAACACCTTTCCAGAAATAAAAATTTCTTTTCTACAATGATCAGATTGAATAGTCAATAGCATTAAACTTCTTAGTACCTTCATTGCAGCATATGCTCTCGAGCTTTTTGATGTAACAAATTGTGAGACACATGATGCATAACGAGCTTTCTCTTCAAAAGAGGCATCATCTTCATCACTCACTACTTGAGACTCCCCAAAGGTAAAGCATGTCACACCCGCAATTGACTTTGCTAGATCATTCAAAAGATCATGCATCAAAAACTTCGATGTGTCGACATTCGATTGTTGAAAAAATGATCTAGATACTAACTCATCGAAGTATTTCCGTCCAAATCTCAAGGTATTCTCTTTTGCTTTTCGTCCATCTAAAAAGCCCTCCGCTCTCCATAAGAGCACCAGCTCATCCCTCTCAAATTCGTAGTCCTTTGGAAACATTGCGCAATAAGCAAAACATCTCTTCAAATAAGAAGGAAGATGGACATAACTCAATTTCAAAGCTGGAAGAATCTCATCATTTTCTCCAGGTGCCGCATCCCATATTTTGTTATTTAAGATAGCTTCCCATTCGTCGAGATTCTCTTTATTCCGTAGGAGACCACCCAATGTCTTCGCTGCCAAAGGTAAACCTCTACATTTTTCAGCTATTTTCTTGCCTACTATTTCCAAATCTGGGCGCGTCTTGAAATTTCTTTCTTCCAAAGCATGATAGGCTAATAAGCTGGTACAATTATCAATGGACAACTCCCTCAAAGGATATGGCGAAGCTCCTGTTATGGAAACGACATGATGGTTGCGCGTCGTGATGATGATCTTGCTTCCCTTAGTCCCCGCTTCAAATGGCTTTAAGAGGGAAGTCCATTCTCCGTACTTCTCATTCCAGACATCATCTAAGACCACAAGAAACTTCTTTCCGGATAGACGATCCTTCAACTCTATTTGAAGCTCGTTAAGATCTTTGTCTTTGCAAGGCTCTTGGGTGACCGATTGCAAAATAGTCTTTGTTATGTCGAGAACATCAAAAACATCTGAAACACATACCCATGCTTTCCTCTCGAAACAATTACTCACTTTGGCATCATTATACAACCATTGAGCCAATGCCGTCTTTCCAACACCGCCCATCCCAATTATGGAGACTATGCTCAATGTGCTATCGGCATTTTTGGCTTCATTAATTAGTAGTTTAAGTGTCTCCACTTCTTCCTTCTCCCTACCGAAAAACTGAGGCTCCGGCAGAGAAGTGCTAGGGAGCCTTTTGTTGGTGTAGTGGGATCTGTCCACAACCTTCTCTCTCAAGCTTAAGGGAGCCTTCCTGTTGACAATATCTTCAAACCTGCCTTTGATCTCTTGTAACATAGTTTCAGACATGAGCGAGCGCGGTCGGCTAAAGAAAGGGAACTTCCTTTTCACTTGACCTCTGCTTGTGCTGGATTCTGCCTCCAACTTGGCTTGAGTGGTTTCAAACTCATCGAGAAAGTCTTCCAAGTCATAGGCCAAGTCCCTAACATCATCTAGCCATAGCTTCACTAGACGGTCACCGTTGAGTTGCTTGTCCTCTGCATCATCAAGCACTGCATTGATTGTTTCTAGCATCACCTTACATTGGAGCAGGGTGGTGTTGATTCCTTCCTGTTGCGCATATTCCAATCCCATAGAAGCCAACTTGTCGAGCAGGACCTGAAAGAAGGAACCCAAAAAGATCTCTCCAATGGCCATGGTGAAATTAGGCACTATAGTTTGTAGAGAATAACAAGGGTTGTGAGGAAGCAAAGTGAGAGTGAGCTAATGGAGAAAGAAAACTTTGAAGTCAAGGAAGATCAAGACTTTCAAGGATGCATATCAAAGGTTAGATAAATCAAAGTAAAATGCTTTTGGCTATAAGTGCTCGTTTCACATAAGGAATATCACCAGCGACTTTACTGGATATAATATGCCTTCTTTGTCTAGAGCACTCTGTCTTTTTGACAGAGCACTCTCATCCGTTCAATTTTGGGTGCTCTTCACATGCACAGCAGTGGCTGAGGAATGAAAATGAAGTACTTTTTGTCCACAAGTGCTTTTTCGTAAGATTCAGAGAACATCATCAGACTTTAATGGACACCATGTGCTTTTTTTGTCTGGAGGGTGAAGCAAAAGTGGAAAAGAGCTAACGGGACAGAAACATTAATAGATTTCGGGAAGACCAGGACTTGAACCATGTGAATGTCTTGGTTATCATTACTAGTAACACTTTTATGCGTTAGATCAGGATTAATCTCTGTATTTTTCTTCAAATTTTGTTCAATTTGAGGTGTCCGTCAAATATATTGCTATGCTGTAACGATTTTGTTGACATGATTCGTTTACCCTGTAAGTTGGGTGAGAGGAGAAAAAGCGTGTGTTGGCTTAGATAATCTTAGCTTCGATTGCTTTTGTTGACATGACAACATCTCAATATTTCACACCGGACATCAATATGGACATTTAACAGCTAATTAACAACGCTAGTCACTGTGTCAACCTTTTCCATCTGTAATTTTAACAAAGATCTCACATTTTTCCACATTTGAAAAATTGAGGTAATTGATTGAACAATAAAAAGTTCAGATACTTTATTGCCAAAGGGACGATAGTTCAAATACTCATGATGTCATTGTCCCAAAGGGTTTATCACACAATCATTGCTCTAGGTTCAAATCTCACATACTTTTGTTTACGCTATATTTGTTCTACAATTTTATCTTCTCAATTCATTGCTTGGTCTCCCTTTAATAATTTTCTTTTGAAAGATTATTCATTCTCCTTGTGAAAGACAACAGGAGATATTTTTGTTAATTTCACACGCCAAAATATTTCAAGGGCTACATGTCAACCACAGAAACAGTTCATTTTATTCTAATTCCTAATTTTTAATTACATGTAATCTGAAAATATGAGCGAAATGTCTTCGTTTGTGCGTAGCACGTGTATGAACATTAGTAATCTAATATAATTTCATATTTCATAATTAATTGACCTCATTAATTGAATTCATATCTAAATAGATTTTAGATTAAATCATCTGTTTTTTTAAATTAATAACTTTTAGGAAGGGGAAAGTAAATAATTGATGGGGCTCATCAAGGAGGACTGACCAACTTTATATATATATACACACACATACGTACGTACATACTTGTAGAGTACCGATGCTACGCATTGGCTTATGATCAGTGTATGTATTTTTCAAATTGAATCTTTCAACTTAGGAACTCTTGAGCGACAGTTGTATTTATTCACAACTTATCGAATTTTTCCTGTCTTTTTGCTTAGTTCTCTCTTATGTAAAGCTGAAGTGAGTTAATGGAGAGCAAAAAACTATTTAGTCCAGGAAGACCAAGTTATTCACCTACCAAAAACATTAAACAAAGACCAAGACCAAGGCTTTTCTTTTTTTTGGTCATCCGTGCATTCTTAGTAACCTTATAATTTCAATGTCTTCGTTTGATGCGTTATTGGTGAATATGTGATCACTGTAGGCTTTTACGTGGTATTTATAGTGCTAAAGATTCATAGGAAGACAGGCAGCAATGATCTCAAGAACCACTTGATAAGAGAATCGTGGTCCTTTGCATGATTTTCCTGTTCATAAGGGTGATGCCCGACCCTTTTCTTATCTAGCAATGAATGAAGCTGACCACAATTAATACAACTAACAAATAAGTATCTTTGTGCAACTTGCACCGCTTGAAATATATGTTGATGATCCACCTAACAATGGCATCTTACTTTTTGTTATACAAGTGCAATCAAAGACAATTGACTTTGACTATTCGATAAGGAGAACGGATACATGTGCGTTGGGTTAAACAAGAAGAGGGTTGGCTACACCAACAAATCCATGAAGCAATTTTATTTTTTTTAATTTTACTCTAGAAATAGTAAACGATTCACAAATCACCAACTAATCAATCAAGCAAATTGCTTTGAGCTAACTTTTTATGTTCAAAGGACCACAGTTCTCCTATCAAGCAATTCACAATCATCAACAACTACTTCAGCACCCTTCAACAGATCATTGCCGCCCATGTTGCCACAAATTTTTAGCACTATTGTGCCATGTAAAAGCCTATACTTTAAAAAAAAAAAAAAAACCAACAAAACATTTGTAAGTTATAAATTTTTTACAAAGATATCCGTATCCTCTAAGTTAGTCATGTGAAGAAATATTGTGAAGAAATATCACCTCTTTCTTCTACTTTGAATGGCCACAAGAAAAGGTTCTCTCTTTCAAACGACAACCAATAGTCTTAATCTGGACAAAAAGGAGAACAATTGATTCTTCTAACTCAAGGACACAATGTGCATCAAAATATAGTCCCTTCGATCTAACTCAAATTGCTAGTCATGATAGTACACTCATGAAGTACTTTTCATCAAGAAAACCAATACTTTATTGGAAGGAAGCAAATTTGCTTCATTACTTCACTTTTCACATCCCTCTATTTCAATCCCTACGTGAATATCTCTATTTCCATTACTAGTAAAATTATCACTCGTTACATGTCTTGCTTAAAATTAACCATACTATAAATTAGTACAAGATGGAAGCTAAGAAGGAACCCAAAAAGATCTCTCCAAAGGTCATGGCTCAATCGGTCCATGTAGAGAACAACCAAGGGTTATGGTGAAACAAAGTGATGACCAAGACTTTCAAGGATGCTTTCTGTCCACACGTGCTCTATTTATGTAGATAAACCATAAACTCAGGAAGAACAAGATCTTCACTGGACGTCATTTACTTTTTTGTCCAGAAAGTGAAGCAGAAGCGGAAGAGAGCAATTGAAAAAAGACAGAGACTTTGCAAGATGGAAATTGGCATTGTTGCTTCACTTTTCACGTCCCCCTCTTCCATCCCTATGTGAATGCCTTTGTTTTTCCATTACTAGGAGCATTTCCCCATGCGTTATAGGCCATGCTTTAAAAGGACTTTTACTAAAATTTTCATCAAACTCTTTTTTTTGTGCTTAATCGTACTGTGATTTTGCATTCAGTAATCTCTTTTGCACTTGTCTATTAGAATAATGTCTAGATTTTCATGTATCTTTTCAAATTTATGTTCAATAAAGAAAGAAAAAAAAAGCAAAGAAAAAAATGTATAGAAAAAAACAAGAACTGAAGAAAGGGAGAAAAAAAAGAAGAAGAAGCAAGAATGATGTTATTCTTAAAGCTGTTTAAGAGTTAAGAATAATGATATCAAACATACCTGACCTCTTGTTTAGCTTATGATCGAGTACCTAAAACCTTTTTTTTTCAATCAAGAACCTCAATTTTTCAAATTTGGCGCAATTTGAGGCATCGGTTAAATAAATTGCCATGTTATGTAATTTTGTTGACATGACTCACTTACTCAGTAAAAGTTAAACATAATAATTGATGTGGCTCCTTACCCTATAGGTTGAGTAATAAGAAGAGAGAAAGTGGGTTGACTTAGACAATATTATCATCTAATATATCTCGGTTGACATGGTAGCATATCAAATTTTAAAATTGAATTAGCCGCCATATAATATATTTATGGATTTTTTGGATAAGTTTTCGTAAAGTCATTTACATATATCAAAAGAATTGAGGTATTAATGATGCTTTCTTCGGACAAGGCTATAGCACTGTCATCCATTTAATTTTGGGTGCTTGTATTGAGGTATTAATGATGCTTTCTTCGGTCAGAGTAATCAAAATAAAATACTGTTTATCCACAAGTGCTTATTTGGTAATATTCAGAGAATCTATCCAAAGACTTCACGGACACCATGTGCTTTTTTGTCTGGAAAGTGAAGCGAAAGAGAAAAAGAGGTAATGGGAAACAAACTTCAATAAATTCCAGGAAGACCAAGACTTTGCAGGACACATATTGAAGTTTGCTGCTTGGCTTTTCACATCCCTCCTCATGCATCCCCATCAGAACGTCTCTTTTTTCCATTGCTAGTAGAACTTCCATGCGTTATGTCTGTATTAATCTTTATTATTTTTTCTTTTTCCAAATTTGTCTCAATTTGAGGCGTCCATTAAAAAATTGCCACGTTGTAATTAATTTTTTGACATGAATTGCTTACCCTACAAGTTGGGTGATGTGGAGAGAGAGTTTCTATTAGCTTAGACAATCTTAGCATCTAATATCTCTGCTGACATGGCAACATCTCAAGATGCTATATTAGACACCAATATGGACATTTAACAACTATTTAACAGCGTGAGTGTCATGTTAAAATTTTCCATCCACAATATTAACGAAGGCCTCACGTTGACCTATATGAAAAAATCAGATAATTGATTGAATGAAAAAACTTTAGGTACTTGATTGTGAAAGGATAATAATTGAAGTACTTGTGATGTCATTGTCCCAACGAGTTTATTATACAATCATTGGTTTAGGCTCAAATCTCAAACATACTTTTGTTTACGTGATATCTATTCTACAAACTCATCCTCTTGGTTCGTTACTCGGTCTCTCTTAATAGTTTTCTTTTGTAAGATTATTCATTCTTCCATGTAAAAGAAAACAGGAGATAGTTTTGCTAATTTCACGCGCCAAAAGATTTCCATGGCTAAATGCCAAGCACATTGAAAGACTACAATGTTCTCAATGTCGATTTCCTTTAGATTTTCTTCTTGGAATCATTCGATCATTTTTTTGTGGATTATCAAACATTTGATTGAAGAAAAAACTTCTTTATACTTGACTTTCTTTCGGTTGGACATCTTATTAATAAAATTATCATCACATGTAACTGTGTGGGCACATATCATTTAAAACCTTACTATGATTTCTTTACCTATTGCAACTAATTTCCCTAAACAACATTTCTTTGTAAAGAATTTGTTCCAATTCTCTGAGAGACTAATTGATATCCTCTGGAATGGTTGGTCTGACCTACAAGACACAAAATTGATACCAGAAAGAATATATTGGACGCCAATGTAAACAGTTAACGGCTAGTTAATAGCATTGATGTTATATAGACATTTTTTTGTTTGCGATTCAGTGGAGGTCTCGCGTTGATCCACATTCGAAATGTTGAGGTAATAGATTGAATGAAAAAACTTTAGATACTTGATTGAGAGTTCATAGGTAAGAAATTTCATGCACCTCACGATATGATTTTATTTCAGTCAATTGAATATTTTTGCCACAGATATAGAATGAAATTGATGATGTTTCTTTTATGGAGTTTTTGTTCGAACTAGTTGCATCTAAAATCAAATAAGCGCCTCCTCTTGAATGTCTTTCTCTTTTCCTTCTTCAGCCAGATCCCCAATGCTTGAATTAAGGCAAAAATCAAATTATAGACAATTTTTATTTTATATACAAGGCAATTGTTAATTATAATTGTAAAGTTATACACATATGTCAACAGTATTAAAATGCTCTACCATCCGTTTAATTTTGGTGCTCTTCACTGGCATTATGGTCAGTATCGTATATGTTTTCTTCTTTTTTAATAGTCAATAACTTCACGGATACAATAATTTTTTGTTTTGTGAAAAAAGGAAAACAGAAAATCGATATTGCTTGCAGTTGAGGCCTCCATGTACCAAATTAGATTAGTGCATTTGTCAATTTTATTTTTCTTATGCAGGCAGTTATATTTGGTTCAATCGTGCCAGATCATGAGGTTTGAGTGACATTTGAAAACAATCAACCATAGAAACAGTTCATTTTATGCTAATTCCTTATTTTTAATTACATGTAATCTGTATATATGTGCGCAATACTCATATTTCTAGGCCTGTGCGAAGCACAGATATGTGGACATGAGTAATTATCCCAGAATTTGAATTTCATAATTAAAGGACCTCATTAATCGGGGTCAAATTCAAATATACTTCAGATTTCATAAACAAGATGTTTACTCGCTAATTGTGTTTCTATTTTTTATTCTTAAATTTAGAAAAAGGAAAAAGAAATAATTAATAGGGCTCGTTATATATATTTGTATTGATACCCATGTATGCATGGGCTTATAATCATCGTGTATGTACTTTTAAAATTAAATCTTTCATTTTAAAACTTCACGAGCAATAATTGAAATTTTCCAGAACTTATTGAATTTTTTTTCTATTTTTCGCTTAGTTCCATCTCATTTAAAGCAAAAGTTAGCTTCATCAATGGCGGGCATTTCACAACGTTCAAGCTCGTCACTGGAAATTTCAGCGAGGGGCTCAACTTTAGCAGCACAAGTGCCGACCGCAAAGTTCAAGCCCTTCTTTTTTACCTTTGACTTCATAGACGCAGTTTTGTCGATCAACCCATTTTGCTTTAGTGTCGCTAGAACAACTTTAAAACATTTAGAAAAAGAAAGGCCACTTGTCTGCCATTATTGGTAGAAGAAGATAGGAGGAAACAAAATAAAGGTGAAGCGTGCAAGCTTGATGGAGATGGTGAGGAAGGGGACCCAAAAATTTGGAATAATTTCGCCCTTTTTGCATTAGAATTGCGAAAGGAGTCTTTCCATCTACACACCAAAGGCAACCCATCCAGATAAGAAGGCTAAAATTCCTGGGCGGCAGATGCTTCCGAGCCAGCATTGTATTTACATTACCTTTCCTTTGAGATGAAGCAAGAGACGATGCTGGACCTCTTGGCGAAACATATTTCCTGTACCTTACCTCGGTAGAAAGAAACAACGAATGTCGCATTACTAATGGTACGAGGAAGATAACAGATGCTGTCCTGATTCTGTGAGCTTTTGTTCCAATGGAGGAGGATATTCCTCAGAGCGAAGCTATACCGAATATGTCAAGTGATGATGTTGCTTCTGCTTATTTGCTAGAGCAGTTCACAAAACAAATGTCATGTTGCAGTGATACGGCAATTTTCAGCAACAATGATTAGCAGATCCCAAGCTGTTCATTCAATCTTCTGATGGCCGAATCCAAAGTCATTACCACTTTCTTCGAGTGCTCCCTCAAGAGGCTGGAAGATGTCATAACAATGTTGAATGTCATATTAGCAGACATGTTAGTTATATTTTCTTGAGAAATTGATGCATGAAGTTTAGCCTAATGTGTAATGTAGTCCTTGAACTTTAACCTAATGTGCAATGTCATCTTTGAACTTTTAATTTATTAAATTTAGTCTCTAAATTTTTTGCACATGTTTAATTTAGTCATCGGATTGTCCCTAAACTTGAATTGATGGAAGAACGGCATAGACCATTTTCATATAAATGAATTAGAAGATAGTTTTATTTAATAAAACTAGCAAAAGTGCATACTAGTTGCGTTCAAAGATTAACATCCAAAAGATTTTGCAAAATTCAAATTATTAATTCATAAAAAGTTATTTATACGATATAAGGAAATTGTATCCATGTACGTTTACATGGAAAGAGAGAAACATATCAAGATTTGAATTTTTTGGTAAAATTCTTTAAAAGACAGAATAAAAAATAAAAAAAGTTAAGATCAAATTACATGAGAGGATATAACAAAATTATTGATGTACATATTGAGCAAGGTGATGCTAATTCCATCACTTTACACATAGTCCAGTGCTAGAGAACTCAATTTTGTTGAATAGAACCCGAAAGAAGGAACCAAGAAAGATCTCTTTAATGGGCAAGAGTGAATTGTCCACGGTAGAAGTTATGGCAAAGCAAAGTAACGATGAGCAAATAGAGAGAGACTCATAAAGTCCAAGAAGATTAGGACTTTCACCTACTAAATATATCATCTTCTTTTTCTTGTGGAAAGTGAAGCAAAAGTGAAAGAGTGATGGTGGGAAAGAAACTAATAGATTCTAGGAAGACCAAGACATTGCACGCCTTTTGATTGTGCACGTCTTTTGATGGTGGTAAAGAAACTTTAATAGATTTTAAGTAAACCAAGACTTTTGCACATTTTTATATTAACGGGAGAGAAACTTCAATAGATGCCAGGAAGATCAAGACTTTGTATAATTTTCTTGCCATTACTAGTAGAATTTCCAGGCATTACAAAACTTGCTTAAAATTAGGAATACCATAATTTTCCTTCAACTCTTTTCGGATTTAATCATTTTGGGATTCTTTTTCATTTTTCAAATTTGAGTTCAACAAAAGAAAAGAAGAAAGCAAAGAAAAACTAACAAGAAGAAACAGCAAAAATGTTAAAAAAAAGGAAATAAAGAAGGAAAGGGGCAAGATGGAGCACCATTGAAGCATGGCCATGGCCGTGTTGTTGCCATTAGCACCGCCACTACGGTGACTATTTCCAACTTCGCCTCCTTATAATGACCTCCATAGATAACATTTTTCTTGAGATGTTTTTCTTAGCATGGTTTAGAAGTTGAGGATAATGACATCGAAATGTTTTTGTGGATTATCAAACATTTGATTAAATATAGATTCTTTCTATGTACTTGATATTTTGTCGGATGGACATTATGTTAATCTATACTATTATTATCACATGCAATCGTTCGGGCACACATAATTTAAAACTTTACTATGTTTTCTTCTATTCAATTGAAGAAATTGGCACATTTATATGTTCTTTATTTATCTGTCGGTTCTACCAATTAAAGCTAAAGGGGTGTTTGGAAAATTTTTATTTCGTTCCCCCGAACACAATTTTTATTTTTTTGTTTCGAGGAACCAAAAAAAGAACAGAAACACAGTTGTTTACACTTTTGTTTCCAGGAACAAATTTGGAAAGAAACAAGAAGTTGAAAAAACTTATTTTTTGTTCCCAGGAACACTTCTGAGAAACACTTTTTTTTCTTCTTTTTTCTCTTTCTTTTCTTCTTCTTCTTCTTCCTTTTGCCAGTCACCGGCCTTGGCCATGGCTAGCGCTTGCGACCAACCAGAAGAGGGCTGGCGACCTCGCTAGAGCGTCGCCAGCCCTCGGAGAGGCCGAGCCACGATGAGGCTCGTTGGCCTCCCATGGCCGACTCGGCCTCGCCGTGGCCACGCGAGGCTCGGCCTCGCAGGGCCACCTCCAAGACGGCGTCACCTAGCAGTGGACCAGTGAGGCCGAGCCTCATCGATGGCCTAGCGAGGCTCGCCGAGGCCAAGTTGGCCTCTGGTGAGCTTGCTAGACGTCTCCCAGCCAGTTGCCTGCTTAACTTGCCAGGGCCAAGTTGTGCAGTTACCAAACACGTTCTTTTGTTCAAAAATTGTTCCCTGAAACAAAAATAGTATTTTCTATTTCTGTTCTAGGAAACAATTTTTAAACAAAAACGTTAGCAAACGCAGCTTAACTTGCCTAAGTAGTCTTTTTTGTAAATAATAGTTTGAACATTTTTTTGAGACAAAAAATATTCCCTGATACAATGCCGTTGTTGCGGATCTGTTTACCTCTAGGGGGTGTTTATTTAAATCCTTTTTGGAAAGATGGGGGATCTCTCTCCCGGTCCTCTCTTTGGCTCGTGATAGGTTTACCTGGTGTTGTGATGCTTCTGGATCCTTCTCTGTAAATTCAGCATGGAATTCCATTAGAATCAAGAAGGATCGTGTTGATTGGGCGTCTTTTGTTTGGGACAATGCGGTAGCCCCGCGGTTCCAGTTTAATTTATGGCTTATAACCAAAAATCGCCTACCAACTCAGATGCTGCTTCTTTCTTATGGAAGGATCGACTATAATGTTTGTGCCTTCTACAATGATGTTCCAGATTCTGTTGAACATTTATTCTTTGGGTGTCGCACCTCGGCTTCTCTGGCCTACTTTTAGGCCGCCAGGTGTAACCTCCCATGGCAGAATAGATGTTGAAAAGATATCCTCAGTTGGGCCTTAAAGTTCTTATCCGGTAAGGACTTCTTCCATTGCATTGCGCGGTTCTCGTTTGGAGCTATGTGTCACCTTATTTGGAAAAAGAGAAATGCGATTATATTTCGGGGCAAATCCTTAGTGGTCTCGGCTCTAAAAAACCACCTTATTAAGGTTGTGAGGGATAAAGCTACAACATTCAAAGATGTTCCTCCTACCCTGAGGAATAAGAGGCTTCAGTGTGGTTGGGGGTTCGACCCTGCGGTGTTCTCTCATCTGCCTAGTGCTCCTTAGTTGTTGCTTTGCGCGAGTTGCTCCTTTCTTTATTGGCTCTTTCTTCTTAGCCGCCTCCTTGGGGGGCTGAGGGTTTGTCAGCCTTGTTATTATCTCTTTCCCGCTTGTTTGTTTTGTTGCTGTGCCCTTGTGGCTTTCTTGTTTGCCTTTGTGACTTCTTACATTGGCTCCCCTACACTTTGTCTCCTTTTGAGGATTGAGTGTAGGTTTTTGGTGCCGATCTTTTGTATATCGCCTTAGCTTTATTTATATATTTATTACCTTTTACCAAAAAAAAAAAATTATTCCTTGATTTTCTTCATCATGGATTACTACAAGTCGATCATTAACATAATTGTAAAGCGAGGGGATAATTATTCAAAAATTCATAAACCTATTATATATCGGTCAATTCAATCTTAAAATTTTCAATTTAGCCAATTTAATTTTAACATGGCTGACTGCCAATTAAGCGATTTCCAGCCAAATCCTCTAAAGGTTTAGAAAAGTTTAGGGTTGAATCAATCGATGTACAATAGGTTTATGCATTTTTGAATGATTTTTCGTATAGTCATGTCCATATGTCAAATGTATTGAAGTAATGATGCTATCCGGGGACAAGGCTACAGCACTCTGGCAATCATTCGATTTTGGGTGCCTTTTAGATTGATATGACTAGTACGAGTACCTAGAGGGGGGTGAATAGGTATAAAAAAAAATTCTTGAAGATTGCACAATACTTAGACAGTTGAAAGATTTGCAACAGTTAAAAATTCAATCGTAAGACTGAGTAAAGGAAAGAGAGAATTGAACACTCAGTTTATAGTGGTTCGGCTTGATTCAAGCCTACGTCCACTTTTCTGCACTGACAGCCAATTGGCTGGATTTCACTATGAACAAAGAGATGTTACAGTGTTGATCTTCCTTGATTTCTAGGTGTAGATGATCTACCACACTCGCTCAAGGTGTCTCCAAGTATAAACACTCTGTGTATACAATCTCGCTCAAACTGTATCGACTAATAATCAAGGTTCTTCAGACTCTGGAATTTTTCTATCGTTCACACACTCAAAACAACTAGAACGTCTTCCCTTTTATACTCCTTTATGCCATCATAGCCGTTGGCACTTACCAAAGGAATTCCTCCAATCTACCCGTTGGACGGAATCAATCAAGAAGATCATCCGAGCTATTTAAGGAATCGATGATAGCCCATCAATCGTTCGCCCATACAATCGGGATCTTGGTTTCCAAGCATAGAACATTCCAAGAATATTTCGTCGACCATCGGATCTTCAATCGATCTTGGATAAGAATCAAAGAATCCGAAATGATTATCCAACCCGTAAATCTTTTTCGAGGATAGGATCGAATCCTCAACCATATTCTTCGGCTTTGGATTTCCTTCGTCACTGGATTAGAAAGACTGTCAGTGAGAATAGTCTTGAGTCTTGAGTCTTGAGTCTTGAGTCTTGAGTCTCGAGAATACAAAGTCTTGAGACTTCAAACTGTCGGTCTCCAAACATCCAGACTTAGACTGAAAGAAACGTTTTGTCGCTTCAAAATATTAGGAAAGATTTCTCCAACAATCTCCCCTTTTTGATGGTGACAAAACTTTCTTGTAGATTTGAACAACTTTAGACCTCGCAAAAACATTTCTCAAGCAATATGGCTAACTCATAAAGATTAATAAAACAACCAGACTACGCATCCACAGAAAATTGGTTAGTCTTTCATGAGTAATACCATATAACAACACTTGATATAAATGCAACCAGTCAAGCATCAAAATCCACAGCCAATTCAGTCAAATTTAAATCACACCCAAGTTCAAGTTCTCAAGTCATACTCAAAAATAAACATAACCACAAAAGTCAAGGTTTTAAAAGATATTGAAAGTTGTAGGTTCAAATTGGTTCTCCCCCTTTTTGTCATCATTAAAAAGGGTGAGAAAGGAGTCATGTCTGCTTGGGAATGCGCACGATCTGGAAATCTCCCATGGACTTGACTACTCCTTCTAGCCTCTTGAAGTCCTCCCTTAGGTGAGCTACCTCCTCTCCTTTGGCATTAGCTTGAAGTTGCACAGCGAGGTCTTTCATTTTATTCTCCAGGGTGACTGAGGATGTTTGTCCAGCATTCTTTATGGCTTGAATTTCACAGTCCAGAGCATATATCTGGCTACGCATTTCTAGAAGAATATCCATGATGCGACGAAAATCTGCTGAGTTGTCCGTCTGTGTACTGGCATGAGCTTTCTCAGATGGAGTGAATGCAGACGATGGCGCTTCTGTATAGTTTTGCAGATTTGGTGTCGACGTATCACCTTCTTCAAGCAATTGAGAAGCCTGAAATTCTTCTGGGTCTGCTGGAGATTGTCTTGGACCTTCACTAATAGCAGCATGAGATATGGACTTCTCTTGCTCGCCAACTCCCCCTGTCTCTAGGACATCGAAAGGGGAAGAGTGATGATCATGCTCTTCCGTATCTTGAGTTTCCTTCTCTCCAGATTCAGCAGCAGACTTTTCTTTCTCTCATTCTCCTTCTTCTTCAGCTTCTTTCTCCTTCTCTCTCTGCTCTTCTTCTTCTCTGTTCTTCTGAGGTTCTGATGGTTGAGACACAGAACGTCTGGTTCTTATCAGTGCATGGATAGTGGGATCTTCATCCTCTTCATCTTCATCCTCTAAGATGAGAGTTCTTTTCTTCTTTTTCGATGAGGCTCCAATGGTTTCCTTTCATTTTCTCTTTGAAGCAGACTGAACTGGAGATTTCACTCTGAATTTCTCCATTGCCTTGGAAAGTTCTTGCAGACGCATCTTCGTTAACATATTCAAACCTACCACCTTCTTATCACACGGTCGAACACAAAGTGTATGTGGCGGTTCAATATTCATGTGTCTGAAGATCTTGGTCACCAGACCAGGATAAGGCAATTGTCCTTTGTCTTTCGACATTGCTCTGTACATATGGAAGAGAATAGTGTGCGGGAGAGAGAACTTCCGTCCTGAGTTGATCGCGTACATCAATTTTGCTTCAGAAAAAGACACAGAAGTCTTTGATGTAGACTTCGGTCTGAGACAGTTGATCACAATCTTATGAAGCACGATGTTGATGGCATTCATCCTTGAGTAGGTAATTTTCTTCTCTATCTTTGACAAGGTCCATAATAGTACGAGCATGTGAGACTTTGATTGGTAAATAACGTCCTCGTTCAACTCCAACTATGTCCGCTAACATATTTACATCTACCACGTAGACTTGATCTCGTACACTAAATGAAATTCTATTCGCATCCAAAAAGCTAAGATTTGAATAGAAATAAGCGGTCAGTTGAGCATACCCGTCCGTAGAGTCAGAGCAAAAATTCTCAAGTTGAAGCAAATTCAACTTCTCTCTTAAGTTCATGTTGATGGCGTCCAGAAAGTCAAAATCGACACTTCTTGGGTTTATCACCCCTCTTTTCATCAGTCTGAAATACACATTCTCCTGTTCCTTTGATTTGAACAAATCCATCCGATTTCCTTTCACCTTTGTTGCCACACCCATTCTAGGTTGAAATTCACGGAACATTCTGTCATCATCGTTCCCTTCAATCAGATTTTGTCCTGGCATACGAGGGTCACTTGGAATGTTCGCAAGTGCCTCCTCTGCCTTTCCTTTCGGAGCAACTCCCAATTCCTCCATTTTCCGCAGAAAAAGATACTCATTCCCATAATCTTTGTCCTTAAGGAAGTCATCTATATAGTTCAATGAAGTACCGGTGCTTTTCAACGCACGATAAAGCTTATAGATAAAGGAGGGTTTTTGGACTCTTACTGGGTCGGCATTCTCGATTATCTCTTCTTCCAGATGTTGACTAGCATCTTGTGGGGCAGGAGGCGATGAATGACGTGGATGAGAGCGAATCGGACTTTGTCGCTGACTTGATAAGTCTTCCTCCTCGGTGAGATCGAAATGTGTCAGTCCCTTCTCCATTCTTTGTGGTCCCCTGCTTGCAATTCTTGATGATTTCCTCGAAGAAGACATCTTTCTTTGTCGAATGGAAGATTCCTTCACTTGCTTTCCTAAAAGAAATGACCACTTTCTCGACGATGAACAGGGAGTAGAAAAACAGTATCGAGAGGAAAGTGCCTTTTAGGGTTTTGAAGATTGGGTAAAGAAAAAAACTGTATATATATATAACTCAGTTTTGAAAAAGGAAGTTCAATCGGTACAAGGAAGGTGTACGAACACTTCTTTTTCAAAATCAATAACTGCCAAAATTAATTCCTTTTAAAAAGACAAGTTTTCGAATTTCACTCGGATTGTAACTGAACAAAAGATCGTACATTTTTGAAATTAGATAACTAGATGAGAATTCGTACCTTTTCGATAAAATATCAACTTACAGTCTATAGCCGTGAATGTCTGAGTCTGAAGATTAAAAGACTGAGAGATTAGAGTCTTAGAGTTGGTGAGTCTCTAGACTTTAACTTCTTCAAGCTTCAAAATGTTGAGTCTTGAACGGATAAAGTCGAATTGATTTTTCTCCAAAGGCTTTGTGAATATATCCGCTAGTTGACTCTTTGAATCAACAAACGAATCGAGATTTCTCCATTTTGAATATGGTCTCTAATAAAGTGATGTCGAATCTCAATATGCTTTGCTCTTGAATGAAGGATTGGATTTTTGGTGAGATTGATCGTCTTTGGTGTTATCACATCGATTTCGTGCATGAGTCTTCAATGCCAAAGTTTTGTAATCGTTGTTTTAGCCATAGAATTTGCGAACAGCAGCTTCCAAGAGCTACATACTCGCTTCGTCGTTGAGAGAGCTACGGTGCTTTGCTTCCTTGAAAACCAAGACACGTCCCGTTTCCAAGCGGTTGACAAGTTCCGAAGTGCTCTTTCTATCGACTCGAACCGGCCAAATCTCGCATCCGAGTATCCTAGAAGATTAAAGTCTCCCCTCTTTGGATACCAAAGACCGATGCTTGAAGATGAAGCAACGTATTTGATAATACATTTCACGGCACTGAGATGTGATTCTCTAGGATCTGATTGAAACCTAGCACAGATGCAAACACTTAACAAAATGTCAGGTCTAGAAGCAGTAAGATAAAGAAGTGAACCAATCATGCTCCTGTACAGCTTTTGATCTACTTTCTTCCCTTCTTCATCCTTGTCTATCTTCTGAGAACATGACATTGGTATATTTGTCTTTTTGCACTTTTCCAATTCAAACCTTTTTACAAGATCATTTGCATATTTTTCTTGATGAATAAAAGTTCCTTCCTTCATTTGTTTCACTTGGAGTCCAAGAAAGAATGTTAACTCTCCCATCATACTCATTTCAAACTCATCCTGCATAAACTTAGAAAATTTCTTGCATAGACTTTCATTAGGTGATCCAAAAATAATATCGTCCACATATATTTGAACAAGTAAAAAGCTTTTGTTTTCCTTTTTGATAAACAAAGTAGTATCTACTTTACCTTTGACAAAACCATTCCGTAATAAAAACTTACTTAGTACGTCGTACCAAGCTCGAGGTGCTTGCTTTAAACCATACAATGCCTTTTTCGTCAAGACCGAGTCCGGCTTCTTTGGGTCTTCAAACCCAGGTGGTTGTTCCACATAAACTTCCTCATGGATAAATCCATTTAGGAACGCACTTTTGACGTCCATCCGGAATAACCTGAAATTTTTATAACAAACAAACGCAAGTAATAGACGAATAGCTTCTAACCTTGCTACTGGTGCATAAGTCTCGTCATAGTCTATTCCTTCTTCTTGCGTATATCCTTTGGCCACGAGTCTTGCTTTGTTCCGTACGACTTTTCCATCCTCATTCATTTTGTTCCTGAATACCCATTTGGCTCCAATAACAGTTTTACCTTTTGGTTTAGATGTCAATTCCCAGACGTCATTGATTTTGAACTGTCTAAGTTCTTCTTGCATAGCTTCGATCCAACTTTCATCAGACAAAGCTTCTTCTATGCTTTTTGGTTCAATTTCAGAAATAAGAGCCACAACACTAGATTCTTCACGTCTTTTTGATCTGGTGCGGATTCCTTCATTGATTTCGCCGATAATGAGATCTTTGGGATGACTGGATTTATGCTTCCAGTTACTTGTTGATTTGCCTGGTTGATGATCTCTTTCTTTATTTGATTCTCCATGAGCATCTTGATGTTGGACTTCCAGAGTCTGAGATGCTTCCTGAGTTGTAAGCGTTGGAAGGTCTGGAGTGGGTTCCGACTCTTCATACTGAGTCTGGCTGGATTCATCTTGCGTTAAGTCTTGGAATTTGACATTCATTGATTCCTCCATACACTGGCTTTTCTTGTTATAGACTCTGTAGGCTTTGCTTGATGTAGAATATCCAAGGAAGATGCCTTCATCTGATCTTTCTTCAAACTTACCAACTCGATCATTTGCATTTTTCAAAATAAAGCATTTGCAACCAAACACATGAAAGTATGAAACAATAGGCTTCTTACCTTTGAACAATTCATAAGGGGATTTCTCTAGAATAGGTCTTAGAAAGACTCTATTTATGATATAGCATGCTGTTGAAACAACTTCAGCCCAAAATCGTGAAGGAATTTTACTTTCAATTAAAAGTGTTCTAGCCATTTCTTGAAGAGATCTATTCTTTCTTTCCACAACTCCATTTTTTGTGGAGTATATGGAGAGGAAAACATATGTTTAAAACCAGATTTATCACAAAATTTTCGTAAAATCTTGATTTTCAAATTCGCTTCCATGATCTGTTCTTATACTTGAAATAGCACATCCTTTTTCATTTTGAACCTTTTTAGCAAACTTCTCAAAGTACGAAAAGGTTTCTGACTTATTTGCAAGAAAATATACCCAGGTAAAACGAGAGTAATCGTCTACAATTACTAGACAATACTTCTTACCTCCAATGCTCTAGGTTCTTGTTGGTCCGAAGAGATCCATATGAAGCAACTGTAGTACATGATTAGTAGAGACGTGATTTATTGGCTTAAATGAATTTCTTACCTGCTTTCCCAGAATGCATGGAGTGCATGAATCAGATTTTTGGTATGGCAATTTAGGTAGTCCTCGAACAAGCTTCTTTGATGAGATTTTGGTTAATTGCTTCATGTTGATATGGCCAAGCTTTCTGTGCCATAAGACTGCTTCTTCTTGAATTGAGATTAGGCATTGTGCTTCATTTGGTTTTACATCGAGAAGGTAGATATTTCCATGCCTTCGACCCATGAAAGACTGAGTCGAATCTTTACTAATTCCAGAACATATGCCTTCTTGAAAGGAGATCTTGAAACCAAGTATCACATAATTGGCTAATGCGAGAAGATTGTAATTGAGTCCTTCCACTAGAGAGACATTGCTTATTGTGAGATTTCCAATTTTCACAGTTCCGAATCCCACAATGCTTCCTTTGCTATTTCCTCCAAATGAAACTTTTCCACCATTTACTTGAATAAGCTTTATGAAGCAATTTGAGTCTCCTGTCATGTGTCTTGAGCATCCGCTGTCAAGGTACCACTTTACCTTCTTTTTGACAGAGACCTGTATTCAAAAAAGAGTCTCAAGCTTTCTTTGGTACCCAAATTTTCTTGGGTCCTTTGATGTTAGTAGGATAAGCATTATTAGGCCATACTTTCTTAACAGGCTTCCAAACCATAGGACACTCTTTTTCAAAATGATCTTGACTATTACACTTTGAACACCTTAGAGCATTTCGTCCTATAGACTTTACAAAAACTTTCTTGAAATGATTTTTATAAGCTTCTCTCGACGGTCTTTTCTTAATTCTTTCTTTTACTTTCGGAAAATCAATCAAGGGGATCGTTTCTGCCGTCATACCTAGACCGGACTTATTGAAGTAAGGTCTTTGGACTGAAAGAACTTTTTCAAGTTTCTCAGACCCTATTGAAAATTTCTTTGAAATATTTGACAAGTCAGTTTTTAAGAAAGCATTTTCTTTTGAGAGTTTATCTTCATTCTCTTTAAGAGTAGAAACATTCAAGTCTAAAATTTTCACTTTTTCTTCTAAAATATTTTCCTTTTGTTTTAAAACTGAGTTTTCCTTTTTGAGTTCGGAAATCTTTTTGAGAGAAGTCTTAAGACTGAAACATAATTCATCAATGTATTTAGAGACTTTGAGGGATTTTATAATCACTTACCTCAAATTCACCGTCCGAGTCCGATCCAGTCCGAGTCGAGTCCGAATGTGCCATCAAACATATGTTGGCATATTCATTATCACTTTCTTCACATTCTCGTATCACCTGTGTCTCGGCTTTGAGAGCTTTTTGAAACTTCTCAGCTTTTCCTCTTTTCTTCTTCAGAAGAGGACAGTTGGGTCTGATGTGTCCCTTCTTCTTACATTCGAAGCAGACTACATCTTTGTTTGGTTCCTCATCATCAACAGACTTAGTCTACTGTCTTTGGAAACTTTGTTTCCTTGAGTTGAACCTTCTACCTTTTCTATTCAGTTTTCTGAATCTTCTTATCATGAGGGCGAGCTCCTCATCATCCATATCATCTTCAGAATCTGCATCATCAGAGTCATCATTTGATTTTAATGCTATAGATTTCTTACCTCTTGGATCTTCCTCTTCACTAATTCGTTCCACTTCATAAGACTGAAGAGTTCCAATCAGCTTGTCTACAGATAATGGCATAATTCTTTGCGTCTCTCTTATTGAAGTCTTTATATGATTCCAATCCTTGGAGAGTCCACGCAGTAGCTTGTTCACCTTCATAGGATCAGAATTTTTCTGTCCTTGATTCTCAAGACCATTGACAATATCTGTAAAACGGCTAAACATATCAGTTATAGATTCTCCTGGTTTCATTTTGAAGGCTTCATATTGGCCAAGGAGAATGTTAATTTTGGTCTCCTTCACTCGGTCTGTCCCTTCATAAGTGATATGTAATCTGTCCCAGACTTCTTTTGCTGTAACACAAGAAGATATTCTGTTATATTCAGTTGGTGACAAAGCACAATATAAAGAGTAAATTGCTTTAGCATAGAGTGCTTGTCTCTTGTTTATCTCTTCTTGAGACATTCCGCTTGTTTCAACAGTTTCTTTCCCTCTTTCGGATATCGATGCAGCAAGTAGGAGTAATTCCTCTTTCCACCACATCCCATTCCGAGGATCCTTTGACCGTAGAAAAGCTTTCATCTTGTTTTTCCAGATGTTGTAATCCTTTCCATCAAAGTAGGGTGGTCTCGGTATTGCTTTGCCCTTCCACCAGCCCTGGTGCTAGCATACTAGCTATGGATCTTTTACTCTGAAGTAAAACACTTCAAATAAAGTAAGAACACGAGTTCTGATACCAATTGATATGACTAGTACGAGTACCTAGAGGGGGTGAATAGGTATAAAAAAAAAATTCTTGAAGATTGCACAATACTTAGACAGTTGAAAGATTTGCAACAGTTAAAAATTCAATCGTAAGACTGAGTAAAGGAAAGAGAGAATTGAACACTCAGTTTATAGTGGTTCGGCTTGATTCAAGCCTACGTCCACTCTTCTGCACTGACAGCCAATTGGCTGGATTTCACTATGAACAAAGAGATGTTACAGTGTTGATCTTCCTTGATTTCTAGGTGTAGATGATCTACCACACTCGCTCAAGGTGTCTCCAAGTATAAACACTCTCTGTGTATACAATCTCGCTCAAACTGTATCGACTAATAATCAAGGTTCTTCAGACTCTGGAATTTTTCTATCGTTCACACACTCAAAACAACTAGAACGTCTTCCCTTTTATACTCTTTTATGCCATCATAGCCGTTGGCACTTACCAAAGGAATTCCTCCAATCTACCCGTTGGACGGAATCAATCAAGAAGATCATCCGAGCTATTTAAGGAATCTGATGATAGCCCATCAATCCTGTTCGCCCATACAATCAGGATCTTGGTTTCCAAGAATAGAACATTCCAAGAATATTTCGTCGACCATCGGATCTTCAATCGATCTTGGATAAGAATCAAAGAATCCGAAATGATTATCCAACCAAGAAATCTTTTTCAGAGGATAGGATCGAATCCTCAACCATATTCTTCGGCTTTGGATTTCCTTCATCACTGGATTAGAAAGACTGTCAGTGAGAATAGTCTTGAGTCTTGAGTCTTGAGTCTCGAGAATACAAAGTCTTGAGACTTCAAACTGTCGGTCTCCAAACATCCAGACTTAGACTGAAAGAAACGTTTTGTCAGCTTCAAAATATTCTGGAAAGATTTCTCCAACATAGATGCACATCAGTGGTGCAATGGAAATGAAGTACTTTTTGTCCACAAGACTAGGGGTGTGCAATGAGAACCGCCCGAATCGGGAACCGGCCGGGTTGGACTGAACCGGATTGGCCGGTTTTGGGCGGTTCCCACGGTCAGTGGTCCAGTTCCCGGTTCCTAATCTTGGAACTGGTGGCCGGTTGGTCCGGTTCCCGGTTCCAAGGTGGGAACCGGACCGATCGAACCGAACCAAATTTTTTAATATATAATTTATATACATAGAATTAATAAAATATATAAACATGGGCAAAAGAACGCTTCAAGTGCCATAACTTTGGCCAAAAGGACACTTAAGTGCCATAACTTACGAAAGGTACACTTAAGTGCCACATTCGAAGAAAAACGGATCACTTGAGTGCCACTCTAGCCAAAGTCCGGCCAAAATGCCGACGTGGCATTTTTCCAGTGAAGCGTGCCCAAAATGACGTCGTTTTGCATGCTGACGTGGCCAAAACGGCGTCATTTTGGGCTGACGTGATAAAAAAATAAAAAATAAATTAAATTAAAATAAAAATTAAATTTAGTTAAAATATTTAAAAATAATAATTTTAAAATTAAATTTAGTTGAAATATTAAATAATTAATAATTAATAATTAAAAAAAAAGGAAATGGGGGGAGGCGGTTGAGGGATTAGCCCTTAGCCGCCGCTGCCGCCGCCCCGCCGCCGCTAGGAAGGGCCGACGACGGTGGGGGGAGGGTCGGTCGAGGTTGCCGGGCCTTGGCCAGGGGCCGGCAACCCCGACCGACCCTCCCCCCAGGCCTCGCGAACCCTCGCCAGATCTGGGCGAGGGTCGCGATCCTCCCCAGATTTGTGGTGAGGGCTCGTGGCCCTCGCCCAAATTCGGCGAGGGTCGGCGGTCCTCGCCTGATCGGGCCAAGGGCTACAACCCTCACCCCAATTTGGGGCGAGGGCTCGCGAGCCCTCGCCACCAGTCGGCCGAGGTTGCCGGCCCTTGGCCAGGGCCCGACGACCCTGGCCGACCCTCCCCCCGCCGTAGCTGGCCCCTTCCGCGGCGGCGGGATGCTGGCGGGGCACCGAGGGCTAATCCCCGCCCGCCTCCCCCTTTCTTTTTTTTAAAAATTTTTTTAATATTTCAACTAAATTTAATTTTAAAATTATTATTTTTAAATATTTTAACTTAATTTAACTTAATTTAATTTAATTTTTTATTTTTTACCACGTTAGCCCAAAATGACGCCGTTTTGGCTACGTCAGCGTGCAAAACGGCATCGTTTTGGGCTCAGTTCGCCGGAAAAATGCCACGTCGACATTTTGGCTGGATTTTGGCCAAATTGGCACTCAAATGATCCCTTTTACTCCGATTTTGGCACTTAAGTGTACCTTTCGTAAGTTATGGTACTTTAGTGTCCCTTTGGCTAAAGTTAAGGCACTCCAGGGGTCTGCACGTCTATAAACATGATAACTTATTACAACCAAAAGTGCAATTTGAGGTAGGAACCTCTTATGTGGCCAAGAGACTATTAAAACCATTTTTGTTACTCTTTTATTTATAAAAAAAATCTTCTTGTTAGTAATGTGGGCTGTGACTTGAGTTCTCTGTTTTCAGGGTTCCTCGAGTGGTACCAGCAAGTTAGTTATCGAGAGAAAGAGGGAAAGTAAGAGACTCTTTCTTTTTTAATTGATTTATTGGGGATTTGTGATGAATGGTTGAATGATCCTTGCTTTGTGTTTTGTTTTGCCTACTTGAGGAAATTAGATGATATACTCTTTAGCGAATAAGATTACAATTTTTTGACTTCTAGTGATTAAAATGTCCCCACGTTACTTGTTTATTGGATTACAATTTAAGCCAAGTCCAACATTTAGCTAAATTGTTCATGGCCTTTATGGTTAAAGTGTGAAACACCCGAAGTGTAAATCACACAAGTGAAGTTTGAATATTTTGCACGAGAACCGAATTGAATTGATCGGTTCGGAGCGTGGTCACTCTTTAGTGCAAAAAAGTCGGTCACTCTTTAGTGCAAAAAAGGAGAGCCGATTTTGTTGGACCGGACAGTCACTTTTTAGTGCAAAAAAGTAGAGCCAATTTTGTTGGATCGGACCGGAACAGATGGTCTATCCGGTTTCTGGTCCTAGGACCAAACGGTCCGATCCACGGTTCGCAATTTTGGGAACTGATGCTCTTGGTCTGGTTCCCGGTTCCAAGGTGGAACCGGACCGAACCGGAAACCGATCACCCCTATCCCAGACTTTACTGGATACCGTGTACTTTTTTATCTGCAAAGTAAAGCAAAAGTGAAAAGGAGTTAATGGGAAAGAAACTTTAATAGATTTCACAAAGACTTTCCCGGACGCAAATTGAAGTTTGTTGGTTCACTTTTCTCATCCCTCCTTATCTATCCCCATGAGAACGTCCCTTTTTCCATTACTAGTAAAACTTCCATGCGTTATGTCTGGATTAATTTCTAATATTTGTTTTTAAATTTTTCTGAATTTGAGGCGCCCGTTAAAAAATTGCCACGTGGTAATGATTTTATTGACATGATTCACTTACCCTGTGAATTGGGTGATATGGAGAGAGTTTGTGTTGACTTATACAATCTTAGCATCCAATGTCTCCACTGACTTAGCAACACCTCAATATGCTATATTGGACACCAATATGGACATTTAACAACTATTTAATAGCATTAGCATCATGTAAAGATTTTCCATCCGCAATATTAACGAATGCCTCACATTGACCCACGTGAAAAATTGAGATAATTGATTGAATGGAAAAACTTTAGGAACTGATCGTGAAAGGGGTAATAATTCAAGTACTTGCGATGTCATTGTCCTAACGAGTTTATTATACAATCATTGGTCTAGGCTCAAATCTCAAACATACTTTTGTTTACACAGTATTTGTTCCACAAACTCATCCTCTCCATTCATTGCTTGGTCTACCTCTAATAATTTTCTTTTGTGAGATTATTCATTCTTTCGTGGGAAAGAAAATAGGAGATAGTTTTGGGAGACTACAAAGTTCTCAATGTCAAATTCCTTAAGATTTTCTTCTTGAATCATCTGATCATTTGTAGTGTATTATCAAACATTTGATTGAAGAAAAAATTCTTCTTTCTACTTGATTTTCTTTCGGTTGGACATCATATTTACAAGATTATCATCACATGTTTGACCTGCAAGAGATAAAGTTGATACCACAAAGAATATATCGGAGGCCAACATAAACAGTTAACATATACTTGATAGCGTTGGTGTCATACAGACATTTTTTGTTCACAATTCAATGGAGGTCTCGTGTTGACCCATATTCGAAATGTCGAGGTAATTGATTGAATGAAAAAGAAAATTTTAGACACTTGATTGCCAGCACATAGGTAATAAATTTCATGCACCTGGCGATTTGGTTTTATTTCAGTAAATTTAAATATTTTTGGAAGCCATAGATGTAGAATGAAATTGATGATGTTCCTATTAAGGAGTTTTTGCTTCAACCACTCGCATGTAAAATTGAATAAGTGCCTCCTCTGAATGTCTTTCTCTTTTTCCTATTCAGTCAGATCCCAAATGCCTGAAATAAAGCAAAATCAAATTACAGCCAAAAATATCTTTTTATATATATACAACGCAATTGTTAATGATAGTTGTAAACTCGTAAAGTTTTACGAATATTTTCACAGTATTGAAATACTCTGTCATCCATTAATTTTGGTGCTCTTCATTGGCATTATGATCAGTATTTTATATATTTTCTTCTCTTTTAATAGTCATTAAGTTCATGAATTCAATAATTTTTTTATTTTGTGAAAAAAGAAAAACGGAAAATCAATATTGCTTGCAATTGAGGCCTCCACATACCAAATTAGATTAGTGCATCTATCAATTTTAATTTTTTTTTTTTTATGTAGGCACTTATGTTTGGTCCAAGCATGCCAAGTTATGAGGTTTGAGTGACATTTGAAAACAATTAACCATAGAAACATTTCATTTTATGTTAATTCCTTATTTTTAATTACATGTGATATGAAAATATGTGCACAATACTCATATGTCTAGGTCTGTGCGTAGCACGCACAAGGACATTAGTAATTTTCATAGATTTCGAATTTCATAATTAAAGGACCTCATTAATTGGGGTCGAATTCAAATATATTTTAGATATCATAAACAAGATGTTTACTCACTTGCTAATTCCTTTTCTGTTTTTTATTCATAAATTTTGGAAAAAGGAAAATAAAAAATAATTAATAGGGCTCGTTAATGAGTACACACACATATATATATATATGAATGTATTGATACCCATTTATGCATGGGTATATAATCATCATGAATCTTTCATTTTAGGAATTCGTGAGCAATAATTGAAAATTTCCAGAAAGTATTGAATTTTTTCTATCTTTTTGCTTAGTTCCATCTTATTTAGAACAAGAGTTAGCTTCATCAACGACTTGTCAGTGGAAATTTCAGCGAGGGCTCAACTTTAAGCGACGACCGCAAAGTTCAAGCCTTCCTTTTTTGCCCTTTGGCTCCACAAAAACAGTTTTGTTGATCAACCCACTTTGCTTTAATGTCGCTAGAACAACTTTTAAAAAAGGAATGGGCCCCTTGTCTGCCATTATTAGTAGAAGGAGATAAGAAGAAAACAAAATAAAGGTGAAGCGCGCAAGCTTGATGGAGATGGAGATGGAGATGGTGAGGAAGAGGACCCGAAATTCGGAATAATTTCGCCCTTTTTGCATTAGAATTGGGAAAGGGGTCTTTCCATCTACACACCAAAGGCAACCCAAACCAGATAAAAAGGCTGAAGTTCCTCGACGGTAGATGCATCCGAACCAGCATTCTATTTACATACCTTTCCTTAGAGATAGAGCAAGAAACGATGCTGGACCTCTGGCAAAACATATTTCCTGTACCTTACCTCGGTAGGAAGAAACAACGAATGTTGCATTACTAATAGTACGAGGAAGATAACAGATGACGTCCTAATTCTGTTACCTTTTGCTCCAATGGAGGAGGATCTTCCTTATAGCGAAGCTATACCAAATATGTCAAGTAATGATGTTGCTTCTGCTTATTTGCTAGAACAGTTCACGAAATAAATGTGATGTTGCAATGGTATGGCAACTTTCAGAAACAATGATCAGCAAATCCTTATTGATGGCCGAATCCAAATCATTACCACTTTGTTGGAGTGCTCTCTCAAGAGGCTGGAACATGTCATAACAATGTTGAATGTCACTTTATTAGAGGTGTTAGCTCTATTTTCTTAGGAAAATTATGCAGATGGTTCATGAAGTTTAGCTCAATATGCAACGTGTTTCTTGAATTTTAGCCCGATGTGTAATTTCATCCTTGAACTTTTAATATGTTCAATTTGGTCTCTAAACTTTTTGCACATGTTCAATTTAGTCATTGAATTGTCCCTAAACTTAAATAATTAGAAGAAGAACATTGATCATTTTTCATATAAATGGATTAGAAGATAGCTTTATTTAATAAAACTAGCAAAAGTGCGTACTAGTTACTTGTAAATATTAACATCCAAAAAAGATTTTGCAAAATTCAAATTATTAATTAATAGAAAGTTATTTATACAATATGAGGAAATTGTAACCATGTAGGTTTATGTAGAAAGAGAGAAACATATCAAGGTTTGAATATTTTTGGTAAAATTTGTTTTATAAGACAGAAAAAATGCAAATATTTAAGATTGAAATACATGAGAGAATATCACAAAATTATTGATATACATATACGAAGCAAAGCAATGCTAATTCCATCACTTTGCACAAAGTCCAATGCCAGAGAACTCCACTTTGTCGAACAGAACCGGAAAGAAGGAACCGAGAAAGATCTCCAGCGGCCATGAGTGAATCAGTCCACTTTAGAAGTTATGGCGAAGCAAAGTGATGACGAGCAAATGGAGAGAGAGAACCATAAAGTCCAAGAAGATAAGACTTTCACCTACTAAAGATATCATCTTTAGACAAGGACTTTCACCGGCTAAAGATATCATTTTCCTTTCTTTCGGAAAGTGATGCAAAAGTGAAAGCGTGATGGTGAGAAGGATACTAATCAATTCCAAGAAGACCAAGACTTTGCAAGTCTTTTGATGGCGGAAAAAAATTATAATAGATTCCAAGAAGACCAAGACTTTTGCACATGTCTTTTATTGGTGGGAAAGAAACTTTAACAGAATGCCAGGAAGACTAGTTGTACGTCCTTCTTGTCATTGCTAGTAGAATTTCTAGGCGTTACAAGTCTCACTTAAAATTATCAATACCATAATTTTCCTCCAACTTTCGGGTTTTAAACATTTTTTTTTTTTTTTTTTCATTCATTAATCTCTATTGTATCTTTTCAAATTTGAGTTCAACAAAAGAGAAAAAAAAAGCAGAGAGAAAAACTAAAAAGAAGAAACAACAAAAAGTTAAAAAGGAAAATAAAAAAGGAAAGGGGCGAGATAGAGCACCATCAAAGCACGGTCACATCCGTGTTGTTGCCGTTAGCACTGCCATTACAACGACTATTTCCAACTTTGTCACCTTACAGTGACCTTCATGGACAACATTTTTCTTTTAGAAGTTGAGGATAATGACATTGAAATTAACAAAACATTTGTTCAGTTTACAATCTAGTACCTAAACTTTTCTTTTTTAATCAAGTACCTCATTTTTTTTTTTTCAAATTTGACTCAATTTGAGGCATTCGTTAAATGAATTGTCATGTCATATAATTTTGCCGATAGGATTCGCTCGACTTATAGATGGGGTGATGCAGAAAGAAAAAGTGTTGACTTAGACGATTGTAGTGTCTAATATACCTCAACCAAATATATTTAGATGCTATATGTCAAACGGATTGTAGTGGCTATATGTCAGGCCCGACTATAAAGTTCTCAATGTTGATTTCCTTTGGACTTTCTGCATTCACTTGATTATAAAGCGTTGCTCTGATCATAAAGCATTGCTTTTGCCCCTTTTCTTGGCCAATTCCATTATTTTTCCCTTTGATCTATTCACCCAAAACTTAGAAACTATTTGTGGGCAGTTTGGCAAAAATCAGATCGAACTAGTTTGAACACTAGTTCACTTGCTAAACCAGCGAAACAAATCGATCTTCAAAATTGGATCCACCCAGGTTTAGAGTCTCACGGGTACAGAACTGGGCTTTTGGCTACTGTGTTGCACATGGAGGAACTCGAGCACTCAACTCCGCGGATCACTGGCATTTCACCTAGGCCGAATGACTCATGGGTTCAATCAACAACATTCATACCCATAATCATTTGCTCATGACATCATCACTAGTTCACCCCTAGTCCAACCTCTTGGATACCAAACTGGCAACCTAACTAGTTCTCTGACCAGCCCAAGTTTGAAACATTGATGCGAAGCTCCAATCCCTTCTTAAAACAAGTAGATATGACTATATGAAATGCACGCCGTACTTTTGCCACGTGATGAGAAGATGATAGCAAAGTGATTATAACTGATAAACATTGATGCTCCTCGATCTAATGAGATCTAGAAAACCTTCATGGTGCTCCAAAATGGGTTGATGCTCAACCTCCACGGTACATCACTCCTATCGTTGCTCTGGTTGAAGTTGACAGATGCTTGACCTTTCCCTTTAAATTTTTCGTATTCAATGGTAAGTCTTAAGAAAAGCATGGCATGCTTTCAAGAGGTCTTAGGACTTTGTTAGGCTTAAGTAAGATCTGATCGCTGCAATCAAAACAAATGAAAAATATTAACCATTGAATTTTGTTATAAAGAAAAACCAAAAAATGATGTAGTGCAATATATTTAGCTCCACAGTGGCAGTTTGATTTGTCACATACAGTTTTGGATATCATGGTTTTTATGAGCACAAGAAAAAATCTAGTCGCAACATTTGGAAGCAAATTACTCGACGTCATCAACAGTGAGTTTGCTTAGAATTTTCTTTTGATAAGCAAAAGAAATTTATTGCACAATGGCGTCAAGCAGATGCTAGCCCATGTAACAAATCATAAGCGCAATTCGTGCTATGAGGTATAAGAAAGAATGCACATTAGTAATATCATTTTCACGCAACCAAAAGCTGTGGAGAGGCATCTATCATTCAAATTTAAAAATCAGTCTTGCTATTTTCAAAGGCTCTCCTATTTCTTTCTTCAAAATGAAATAGTAAGCTAACGAAATGAATCAACCGAAAAAAAAAACAACATAAACAAACAGTAATAAAAACTACTTACTGTTTGATGTTGGGTTCTAAAATCCAACAAAAGGAAGTTCTCCAGTTGAACCCAAAAACAGAAGTGTGCCATAGTTTCATGGAGATTTTGAACAGAAATTACAAGACCTATGGAACAGGCAATCAGATAGAAAGCAAATGAAAGTATGTTGCAAAAGGCAGTCTTAGATATTGTGGCCCTGAATGTCCATGCATAGTGATGAACAAGGCATTATGTAGGGTGAGCTCGGAGGCTATGTTATCCATGATAGCTACTACCCAATCATCTCTTTGACCCAACAATTGAGATTCAAATGCAAGGTGGCAAGTTCATCTTCAGAATAGAATATTGGTATGGCAACACTCATTAAATCGGAGCAATAACTGAGAATGAACCGGTCACCGTACATGGACTGCTTCTGATGTCCTTGCTGGCACCAAGGCGAGGAGTTGCCAAAAGCATTATCTGCACATTCTTTCTGAATCATTGATTTCAGGAGTTCAGGTGGCAATGTTTAAGACTAGCGAGGAATGAGATGGAATAGTCTGGTTAACTTGGTTTATATATGTATGTAGAGCTTGTCTAATTAAATCTGTACAAAAACTTGAAACTTTGAACTTGCGAAGAAGATTGGAAAGCAAAGTTATCATGACAACTCGAGTAAGAAGGTATGACCTTAAAATGAATCACGAGACTTGTATTCATTGTCAATGTCATGTATATCCATGAAGGAACTGTCTCAAACTGCAATTTCCTCCAATTCATTGATGGCTTCTATTTGGTCAAGTTGCATAGTGATGCCTTCATCCTCAGAGTTGCCCTCTAGAAAATCATTATCTTCCATATCCCATAAGACCGTAAAAGTTTCTTTTTCTTACTCCCTCTATAACCAATAAGGTTTAGGACTTTTCCTTCCAAATAACTAGCGGACATTTCTGAATCAGCTCCGCACCTTCATAAGCTCTTGTCAAGAACACACTAAACCTCTTCCCCCACTCAGAGACATAGAGAATGCCAAAATGCTTCAACAGGAGTCTCATCAGCTTCTGAGGCATCACGAATTTTCATTAGAAGTGGGTGATGTGGTCGGTTACCTACCTCTTTTCCATTGTGAAGCTCAATAACTCATGCAACACTGCAATGGCCCACTAATTGAATTCTTTTGATCCAGCTTGGAGGCCACATGCATCAGCATAAGGAGATAAGTAAAGACCTTTTTCTGAAAGTGATCAATCTTCCCTCCATATCTGTACACCTTCTTGTAACTGGCAGGAAACTTCAAGGGGAAAGATAGGGAAAGCAACCCTGGAGTATGTAAGGCAGATTGTCATACCCCCAATATGGGTTTCTCCAACTCTGTGATAGCCCAAGCAGGATTCCACTCTATGAGCTCGAGATAATCAATTTCCTCTGGAGATTTAACTACTTTGAAGTGCTGCGGATACTCATGTACCCACTCCTAAAATCAGCTGGCAAACAACTCTCTCCTGAAATGAGCAATTTTATCCACAGGAAGCCATTTATCAACCGATATCATCAACATCCTAGTCATGTATTCAACAGCCGTGCCAAAGTGTCCCCTAATCAATCTCTCCTCTTCCTCAAACAAGTCTTCAACTTCTTTAGTCAATTCCAAACCACGATACCCCATTCTGATCCTTATACAACTCAAAACACTTTTGGTGACTTCCGAATAAAATCCACTATGCCGTTTGGCTTGGGAACAGATCCAGCAACCTCACAGGGATTATCATCTCGGGTTCCTTCTTCAACATTTCCATCAAAACCAACACCTTCGACACCACTATATGCTTCTCAGCGGCAATTTCCAGATCATGGACCCTCTTGTCCTTGCTCCTATCTTGCACTCTCTTGCTGGTGGTCATGAATATACGCTGCGACCAGTTAAGTAAAATCTCACCAAAACTCCGGTTTCTTCTCGGGGTAGGCGAACGTACTAGCGAGGTGACAAAGCAACCAAACCCTCTCGCCGCGCTCCATTCATTCGAGGAAGCTATGGTTTTACCAATGATTTGAAGACGGATCATGTCAAGATGGAACACACAATTTCTACGGTTTTACCAATGATTTGCCGTTTTGGAAGCTGGTTTTTTGCAGGCTTTGCGGAGAACAAAGAAGAAGAAGAAGAAGAAGAAGAAGAAGAAGAAGAAGAAGAAGAGGGAATGGGCGGTAGAAACGGAACGGATTGTCGTTTTAGTTTTTGCGTTTCCTGTCTTGGGAGAGATGATATTTTGATTTAAATAATTAAAAGAACTTGAGGGTCTTATAAATGGCGATATTCTTGTGCTTTTTTAATTATAAAATTGAGGCATTTGATATTACATCAAAAATCCAATTTAAAATCATAATAAAGTTTAATAAAAAAAAAAAATGAACCATATCGAAACTAAACATTGTATCTCATAATTGTGGACAGCTGAACGTCTTTTCTCATTACATATATGTTCAAAAACTTACGTAAAAGAACAAATTTTTTAAGAAAAATATGAGGAAAAATATGTCGGAGATTGCTAATGGTTCTATATTTTAAGTCTAATTTGCCTACTTTGTAAATTGGACTCGTAAGGGTTCAATATGAAAAAAAAATCGAATTTTAGACATCAAATGTGCTACAAAAAGAAAGCACATGCTCCATGTTCGCCGCCTTTAATGAATCATCAAGTTACAAATTTTAGGATGTGTGCCAACGTAAGTGTAGTACAATCAAACTAGTCACGAGAAAGTTCTTAGCAAGCCATTCCAAACAACTCAATTATTTGTTGATATTTTCATGATTCTATGAGTGATAAGTGTGAAATTTGAACATAACGCAATTAAACCAAGTATTGACGACAATATAAATTAATTATTTTCCTTTTTTAGGAAGAACTTAATTCAGTCCCATTTAAGAAATCTATAACCGAACAGGATTAAGATGAATATAAAACCGAGCTAAATATTAAAAAAAAAAAACTGAGTTATTTAATGCGAAAAAAAAAAATCAAACCAATATTTTCTTAAAAAAGAAAAAAAGAACAGAAAAATAAGCCAAGAGGCATTCTTCCCCGCTTCCCGCCTTCTCTCTCTCTCTCTCTCTCTCTCTCTCTCTCTCTCTCTATAAGATGCCCTCCAATTTCCGATCGTTTCCAAAATCCGCAGAAAAATTCGAAAGTCTTTTCTCCTGCGCAGACGCAGCGAACTTCATCGCTGATCATCAAACTCCGTCGTCGTCGGAGATGCTTTCGTCTCTCAACTGAGTTTCACGATCTCCGCTTGATTTCAGTTCATGTCCTTTTCTGCGGCGCGATCGCCGATGACGAAGATTCTGAGTTTCGTCTCATGTTCGCTCGTTGATGTTCGGAGCCGAAGAGCAGAAGATCGGGGAAAGAGAGGACGTCGACAACGAAGCAGAAGACCTGCTCGAAACGATCGACAAACGTGAGTTACGGAAAAACATAGTGTAGGCAACGCTCTCTGTTCATGTCATCGCTTTCGCAATGAGTTTCGGTGCGTCCTTTGATTCTGAGATTGATTATCGTGATTTTCTGATCCGTGTTCCGAAAGTTAAAATTAAGATGCAAATGGTTCGATGAAGCTATGGCCGTGATTATCATGATTTACATCTCGACCTTTCTCCCGACACCTGTCGTGATTTCCTGCACGTACAATAGTTTTTAGTTTTTGTCTTCTGATCATGCAAGAGCAATGTTACGTGACATTGGAATTGCACCATTGTATTGGTGACATAGCTGGATTAATAAGGAATATCCTCAGCTAAATTCATCAATAATCACTGTTGGAAAGCTGGATTGTCATTGATCATCTAGGAAATGCTTTTGTCCTGACGTTCTACATTCATCAGGAAACGTAAGAGTTTAATGCGATGCTGAGTTGAGGAACGTATTCTTATTTGGCCAAGTGAATTGCTTTTTCTTTGTTTATTTTTTGTAGCACTTAACTGGAATAAAAGGATTATCTGAGGCAAAAGTTGAAAAAATATGAGATGGTGACTCCAATCAATTTGAACTTCTATAAGCATCTCACATTGACTTCCCTTTGTTTTATCAGAATTTTGGCTATATTATTGGAAGTGATGCTCTGCTCAGAGTAAGTTCTTAATTCTGCAAACTTCAAGCTAAAATGGTTCAGAATACCCTTGAAATAAAGCCTGCAGATTAGCAAATCTGTTGCTCAAAGTACTTTCAATGTCTTCGTTTTTCCCAGAGAGTCGTCAGTTGTTTGCATCGCAACTGGAAGCCCCCTCGATGAGCTTTTAGGCAGTAAAAGACTTTCTTTTGCAGATTCTGTGTCTTATTCTTCATGCATTTCAACAAATACAAATTTCAACAGTCTGGCAATGTTAACAGGTGGTATTGAAACTCCGGCAATTACAGAAGCATTTGGCGAATCTGGGTGAAAATCACAGTCCAACAACGTTACCTTTTATGAACTTTTAGTTGCTTTTGTTAATTAGCTTTCTCAGAAAATGCCGCTGACGTCACTTCAAGTCTGGGAAAACACAGCTGGCATATACCCTATGTGTTACTTCTCAGGTTGGAGTTTTTTTACTTCCTTAGAGGAGAAGCCAATGAATTGTGTGATTTGACTTTGTCTTGAACTTCTGTTGCATTTTTTTTCTCAGATGAACAATGCCAAATAGTAACATAATGATTGAATATCTATGGAGTATAAAGATGTGGGTGATCTTGGCATCATAATGTGTGTTAGGTGATTCTGGAAGTATGGCACTCATTTTCTGTAATCTGCAGTCAGTATGCTGGAACGTATATATAGTGGCTCAAACCAAGCAGGGAAAAGGCCAGAAGAGTTTGTACTATGTCATGACCGAGTAAAAGCCTTAATCATAGTTGGACTCAGACTGGGGTTGATCATTAGTTGAATGTGATGCTTGAAGATACTCTACTTTATTTGCAAATCCTACAACAGTATTTACCCCTGTTTTCAATCATTCTTTATTAATGGTTTGTGGATTCCATGATCGTAAAATATTTTCAGCTGCCAACTCACATGAGAGGAGGAAATGGCATGGTAGCTTATATTGACGCGGTAGGAACTTTGTATCCCATTATAATCTGTCTGTATTTTTCTTGACCTCGACAAAGCTACTTGTGTTTCATAACCGTTGTCTGTCCATGTAAGCGCATGTGCACTTTCTTAACTCGGTACACCTGCAGTTGCGGTGATTGAATTGTACCAATTGCCAAGAGATTTGGCATGGATCCTGGTGCAGTCCTAGATAATGTAAGCTAAGCTTTCCGTATTGGTGGCAACTCTTCCTTCTTTTCTGGCTAGTGTACTTGCTATAATCTAGTCTTTCCATGAATTTGTAGATCATTTATGCCCGTGTCTATACTTAGGAGCATCAGTAAGATTTGCTTCTTGATTTGGCCACTAAAATGTGTGAAGAACCATTTAGATTACTAATAAGACAGTGCTCGAGAATGAAACTGCACACATTTTGTGAGGTGTGGATGGTTGACCTTAGGTGAGTAACATCTTTCAGATTATGTATTCGATGATCCCTCTCTTTCAAATGGGTATTATTGGAAGGGGAGAACTTGCAAAGAGCCAGGTCCATTGTAACCGTCAAATCATGCGAGTTGTGATTTTGAGCTTATCTTGTTTGGACACTAATAAATTCCGAATTGCAGCAAAAATTGCACAAGTGCTCTCAGGCTTACTTAAGATAGCTAAGGAATTTAATGTGGCAGTGTGCATAACCAATCAAGGTACTGCATCACATCTCATTTCTCCCGCAGTCATGCATTCATTAATACTTATCCAATTTAGCCCTTTGGTGGTTGCACACTGAAAAATTGCAATTTGGGGATAGCACTAAGCTCATGCTAATTCTTGTAAATCCCAATAACCAGCTGTTTGGTGTAAACTAGTGACGCATACAGTAGCTGCAGTCCATTATTTAAGGAAAAAAGGTAATTTTTTGACGACTTAGATTTATTTGTTTCAGCATCAAAGAAACCTGCAGGAGGGCATGTTCTGGCTCATGCAGCCACAATTAGGTTGATGCTTAGGAAAGGCAGAGCGGGTTTGCAAGGTGTTCAAAGCCCCAAACCTACCTAAAGCTGAAGCTATATCCTTTTTGTGCCGGACCTTCTTCTTGCCATACACTTCATTGAAATCTACCAGATTATACTGCAGAGACCAAACAAAATATCTAGAAATTTTTATCAATTGGAGAGAGTCGATACTAAGTCTATATATGGATAAGCGGAGACCAGAATTTGAACAGTATACTTGCAGTGTACTTACATGCGCAGCCTGTGCTATGGAAACAAAATACCCAACTACTGGTGATGCCATACTGCAGATCTTCCTCTAGTTATATACTTCGTTGAAATTTATCAGACCATACTGTGGAGATCAAGTGAAAGTCCGGAAGTCTATATCAAAATCTGTGAGACAGTCTATACTTAGTCAACATAGGGATAGGTGGAGACCTGATTTAAGCATGATACTCACGGTATACTTGATGTTGCTTGGAGATCCATGAACACGTTGAATACGAATTTTGTGTGGAGGAATTAAACAAAAAGAAGTGGATATTGGGAATTTTCCTCAGTAGGATTGGTATATTATTATTAGTTGTGCTGTTACATAGATGATGCACATCTATCCAGACCATCACTCAATTTTGTCAGAAAATTTAGCAGGAGCTCATCTGTCGATAAGATGAGACTGAGATTTATTCCATCCATGTTGAACTTGACAAACACACGTTTTTCAGATAACACCAGGAGGCATTGCTGATGCTAAGGACCGAAGAAGTCTCTCCAACCAGGAAGGCAGGTGAAATGCTTTTTTTTTTTTTGGTTAATCTGCAATTTGATGTTAGTCATTGTATTGACAGCTAGAGGCATATAATGAGCTCCCAAGCACTTGTTCATTTCTTTTCTCTGCAATGAACACTTTGTCACCCTTGTCATAGCTTGTCCCTAAGTTTCATGTGCTCGACAACAAACCATTCATGAATAACATGAAATACTTTCTCTAACTGTGATAGTGATGCAAATAATACAGCCTTATATGCTCTTAGGAGCTTGATCGAGCATGGCATGCTATTCAAAGATCATAGGACTTCATCAAGCTTGAGAAGAGACGTAACCAAAAGCAAGTTGTTCAATATCATTTCAAATAACTCAAATAAAATGAAATTTATCAACCATGGTATTTTGTCATAAAGAAAAAAGCATAAAATTATTTAGTGCAATATGTTTTTAACTCCACATAATAGTAGTTTGGTTTAAGGCTAACAGTTTGTGGATATCATGGTTTTATGAGCCCAAGAAGAAATCTAGTCACAATATTTGAAAGCTAATTACCCAACATCATCTTCATTTAATTCGCAATAATTTTCTTTTGATAAGTAAAAGAACTTTCTAGCAAAATGGCGTCCAGCAAATGCTAGCCCATGTAACAAATCCTGAACACAATTTATATTATCAATGAGGTATAAGAAAAAACTGAAAAAACCTGTGGAAAGCCATCTATCATTCAAACTAAAGAACGAGTCTTCCTATTTTCAAAGGCGATATTCAGGACAAATGAGGAATAAGCTGGATCAGCCTGATATTGGTTTAGTGTTTACAGATGTAAATGCAAGTTTGTCTAATTAAATCTATACAACAGAAGCTCAAAACTTTGAACTTGTGAAGAAAAAGACTGAAAAGCAAGTTATCTTGACAGCTCGAACAAGAACATTTGACCTTAAATTGAATCATGAGGCTTGTATGCATGGTCAATTTTACTAATATCCATGAAGGAGCTGTCTCCACCTGCGATATCCTCCAATTCATTGATGGCTTCATCTTGGTCAAGCTGCATTGGAATGCTTTCATCCTCAGAGCCACCCTCAAGCACATCATTTTCTTCCATATCCGATAAGTCCGTAAAAGTTTCTATCTTTTTCTTCCTTTCTCTATAACCAATAAGGCTTAGGACCTTTTCCTTCAAATAACCAGCGGACATTTCTGAATCAGTTCTGCACCTTCATAAGCTTTTGTCAAGAACACACTAAACCTCTTCCCCCTCTTAGAGACATAGAAGATGCCAAAATGCTTCAACAGGAGTCTCATCAGCTTCTGAGGCATCACAAATTCTGGTCAAAAGTGCACGAGATGATTGGTTACCAACCTCTGTTCCATTGTGAAGCTGAGTAGCTCATGCATCACCGCAATGGCCCTCTTATCGAATTCTTTCAATCCAGCTTGGAGGCCACGTGCATCAGCATAAGGAGATAACTTACACCTTTTCTGAAAGTGTTCAGTCTTCTCTCCATATCTATACACCTTCTTGTAACTGGCAGGAAACTTCAAGGGGAAAGATAGGGAAAGCAACCCCGGAGTATGAGAGGCAGATTCTCATACCCCCAATACAGCTTTCTCCAACTCTGTGGTTGCCCAAGCAGGACTCCACTCCTCGAGCTCGAGATAATCAACTTCATCCAGAGATTTAACCACTTTGAAGTGTGCAAGAGAAGGCCATTCAATAGCTAATGGCCTGGTCAAAAAAGGGCCATAAACCATAAGACTCAGTAATGCGAGGACCAGTTCACAGCACTCCCAACTCTAGGCATGCTGGACTCTTTTGTCTCCGCATCCACTTTGTGAATGTAGTGCCGCACACTTGGCCAGAGCTGTCCACCCTAGGAACCGACTTTACCTCATTCATTGGGTGGTCATTACTCCTCAAACCTCTGCAGCCAGTAAAGAAGCATCCTGAGTTGGAAAAGAGGGCAACGTTAAAAGGTGAACGATTTGGCACTCAAAAACCATTGGAAGAGCAACATTGTAGGTGAAAATGCACATCAAAACATGCATACAGATGAAGAAAACCATTTTAACACCTTCCCACTCCTGCCAAACCTTATACATCTTTACTTCCTATTAGTATACCCATCTGTTGTTAACCAATAATATAACATTCTCCTATGAACGCTGCTTAATATCAGCAGAATTCATTCATCCTTATTTTCAAATTTCAATGCATGGAGGAAACTGCGGTGAAGCCACATCAACAATCCGTAAAAATAATTACCTTTAGGGAATGGTGAGAAAGATTTCCCACAGCCCTTCTTCACCACATCTGCACTGTCCAAGAAAACAAGATTGCCTTCAGCATCACTTACCCAGAAGAAAGGAACACTTCCATCAACATCTTGCATGACTAAGAGATCAGAAGGATTAGATTGATCACAGGGGAGGGAGAAATAGAGAGCAACACCCCAGATTGAAATGATGTAAATTACTTACGGCAGCCAGAAAAGTGGTTTTCGAAGAGCTGTCAAAGAGCACAAATGCAAACTTCCCATTGGTGTCTCTCACAACTTGCTCGGCAGGGTGAGGCCCGATCTCTCAGAATTCTATGCACTTCAGTGACAATGATCATCCCATTAGCCACCTTGTTCAATCCAAATTGCTGATTAAGAAGAGCAACATTCTCTGTGTCCTTGAAAAAGCAGAAGACGTCATCCACAACAGCAAACAATCTGCCACAGGGGTAAGACAAGTCAAATATCTAAGTGAAAGGAGGCATTTGAGGAACGAAGACAGTAGCGCAATTTCCGTTAAATGACACTATTTTTCTGGCTTTCAGAATGAACAGAAGACTCGAGTGTCACTTTCTCCTCTAGGCTGATACTTGGGAACTGCTCATTAACATCACAATGAAGTCAAACCAAAATCAGTTTTTATCTACCATTGGTATTAAAATACCCAATCCCCTCCAGAATCCTTTCATTAGGGAAACAAAATAGAACTTTATAAAGAAAAAGCATATAACTTCGAGTGAGGAAATGGGCCAGCATTTCTCGGGATTTTTTGACAATATGTTAAATTAAAAAGGTTTTTTTCGATGCACCAAATAAAATCGAAAGCTTGTTTTTTCGTGTTTTGTTAATTTGGGACAAATGACTCATATAATTTACTATGGTAGCCCCACCTCAGCAACGTTCGCTCATGATCCTCACAATGTATCTGCAAAACAACCACAGGATATGAGCCAAGGGCACAAAAAAAATTATGCTGGGAAGAGAACATACAACAAACGCTGAAAATGTAGAGGAATAGATTGTGGAACACTATGATACTTGGAGATTCTCTCGCAAAGCATAGTGCATCATTCACAATTTGTTTGGTGGGTCACTCAAGTGCAAAAATAGGCACTCTTTTTGGGCAGCAAGCGGAGTTCAAGATAATTAATCAACATAGCAAGTGGCAGCACTGTAAACGTTTTGTCCTTCGGATGTCAATCTCTCACCTTCAGTGGATGGTTTTCAGAAACTTATGCGAAAAAACTTCATGAGCTAAATCAGTTTGTGTTAAGCATCGAACTGTGGAATTAGAATAGAAATTGATGCCTTCAAAACCAAAAACTTACCCGAACCCTGGAAAACTCACTATAGATGGAGGAATGAATCAGGCAGCTACAAATGAAGCGAAAGCGGATCAATTTTGCTTCATTGGACCTGAACGTTCTCAATGTAGATGACAGGGACTTCTTGGATGAGGGGCCAATAGTAGCCGCTGAGTTTTGAGCACCGATCTTTCAGGATTTTGCATCCAACTATGTGCAATTCTTGGAGGGGGGAGAGAGGCCATCCTCCGGCAAGTACCTCAACTTCGGGCAATCTACAATCCATAAATATTGGAGAGAGGAGAGATGGTTGCAAAGACCACTTGATAGTCTTTTCACATTCCTCATCTGAAATATCTGAAGATCGGTTAGCGAGGAAGGAAAGAGAAGACTCCAAGCATCCTTGTCCTCCGAAGGAAACCACACATTCTCTCCCTTGTCTCCCATGCTTCTTCCATCAATCGACAGTTCCTCAAGGGATGTAAGCAAGTTCAAGCCCCATTCTCTCACTGGCTGCTTCAGATTCTCGCACCCTCTAATTATGAGCCACAACAAATTGGGAGGCAAACCTCCTTGAGGGAAGCATGTGATATTTTGGCAACTCCCAATTCTCAGCGTTTGGAGGGATTTAAGATGGTGCCACTGATTTGGTAGTGACTTTATCTTCGGACAATTCCAAAGTGTAAGCCACGACAAGGTGATGGGAAGGGAAGGGAATTTCTCTATCTCCAATGTTGGACAACTCCAAATCTTTAAATGAGTTAGATTGGAGAGCCTATGAAGGCACTGTGGTAGACTTCCAAGATTCTCACAACCGCCAATAGTCAAAGATTCTAGTGGTTTTACGATGACCTCTTCCAACGACTCCACTCCCTTGCACCCCTCAATATGAAGCATCTTTAAATAGGTCTACCCTTGGTAAATGGAAAGAATGTCAGAAAATAACAATGACTAAGCCGCATAAATTCAAGTTGAGATATCGGGTTATTGCTATTGGGGTCACCTTGAGGAACGATTTGTCCGATGATTTTTGGACAATTATCAATGCCCAAGTATCTGAGGGTGTGCATCTTGCTCGGAAGCTTTTCTAAACTTATGCAATTCCTCAATTCCATTCTTTCAAGGTTGCAAGGTAGCTCTGTCTCTTTATCTCCAGCCAAAAAAGTTGTGAAATGAGAACAGCTTTCAATGATCACTCCCTTAAGGCAAGTAAGATTTTGCATATCATTTCCATCTTGCCACAAGTATGCTAGCTTGTCACACCGTCTTATATGAAGCTCCTTTAGCTTGACCAAATAGCTCATAAACCCATTATCAAAGCAAACAAGCTCTATTGATCTCAAAATCATCGAGCAAGTCTTCTATGTCATAGGCCAAGTCCCTAACATCGTCCAACCATAGCTTCACTAGATTGTCACCGCTCAATTGCTTATCCTCTGCATCGCCCAACACGGCATAGATTGTTTCTAGCATCCCCTTCCACTTATGGAGGAGGGCGGTGCTACTTCCTTCCCGTTGAGCATAGTCCAATCCTAGAGAAGCCAACTTGTCAAGCAGAACTTGAAGAAGGAACCCAAAAAGATATCTCCAATGGCCATGGGTGAATTGGCTGTTGTAGAAAATGACAAGCGATGGTGAAGGAAAGTGATAGTGAGCTAATGGAAAGAGAAAACTATGAAGTCTAGGAAGACCAAGACCATCACCCGCCAAAAAGATGCAAGACAGATCAAAACTTTCAAGGATACATATATGAGATCAAACAAATCAAAGTAAAATACTACTCATCCACAAGTACTTGTTTCGAGAATATCCCTAGAAACTTTGCTAGATATCATGTACCTTCTTTGTTGAGAGAGTGAAGCAAACGTGAAAAAGAGCTAATGGGGAAGAAACTTCAATTAAATCAAAGAATATAAAGACACACTAGTAGAGTACCCACTTTATGCATCGGTTTATAATCAATGTGTATGTGTTTTTTAAAATTGAATCTTTTGGAACTGATGAGCAACAATTGAAATTGTCCAGAACTTATTGAATTCTTCTTGTCCTTTTGCTCAGTTCTATCTTATTTAAAGCAGAAGTGAGAACTTTTTAGTCCGAGAAAGACTTGCGCCTGCGAAAAACATTAAACAAAGACCAAGACCTGGCAAGGGATGCACATCGAAGACATCAACATAAAGTACTTTTTGTCCAAGTGCTTGTTTTGTAACATTTAGAGATTATATTCTTGGAATTTGGGAAAAGCACATGGACACTCCTCGTGGGGTTAAATGATAAATGGCTCGGCCGCCTTATGTATTTGGGTTGGATTCGATTGTTTTTAAATGGAAAAGTTCAAAAAAGAAGGACAAATAGAGTATTTTTTTGTAATTGTATTATAGTCTGTACTAGTGAAATGAAATTTTACATTTTAATTGATAGCAGCATATTAGTTACTTTTCCTTTTTTTCTTGATAATCATCATTTAAACACTAAAGTGAGTGCCGTACTAAAAAGGATTTGCATAGATGAGTAATTTAATGAGATATCTAATGCTTATTTTGCGCTTTTTAAGAAAAGCCAAGGGTTGCCTTGAAATGTCTATTGCTGGGAAGGGGTTCTCTTGTTATTGCACCTAAAACAAAATACCCCGGAAGGATAATGCCTTCCTTTCTTAAGTGTAATTATCCTCTTTAGAATTAACCTTAGCTATACAGATTTTATAACTTTCATTTACATTTCTTACATCGCCCACCGTTGGTATGATTAGGTGCGCAATTTTCCGGATGGATAAGGTATTACTCTACCCTGAAATCTACCATGTAGGCACCAATTCAAAGTTCTTGAACCAGTAATTTATCTTATAGAGACTTGAAACCACTATAGAATCTGTCGGTTCCACAGGTTCCACTATATTTTTTCCCAATTTTTATTAAGTGAAAAAAAGAGTCATTATTGGAATTATTAATGCATTCGACATAAGTACAAGTAAATTCACAATAAGTTACATTTTCAATCTAATGGTAACATAATCCTAAGTGAAAAAACATTAAGGATGGATACAAACATTAAATATGCTTCCTTCTATCATTTTACATATTTAAATATGAAAAAATTGAAAATAAAAGAGAAAATTATAAATTGTTTAGTACATATAGAGGGGTGACAATATTCAACACGATATGATAGCATGACTCAAACACAATACGGAAATTTAGAAAGTTAAAACTTGATCTCAAATATATACAAGGTGACAATATTCAACACATACGATAGCATACCTCAAACACAATATGAAATTTTTTTTTTGAACAAAAAACACAATATGGAAATCTAGAAAGTTAAAATTTGATCTCAAAGATGCTATTCAAATTGTTGTGCCTTTTGTGTTGGAATTCCCCAATTTAACCCATCTCAATTATATGGGTTACGCAAGGTCTGTTCAAGTTGAGCTTTTATGACATGATTAGTAAAGGGTCGTACTCTGATTGACCTAATTATTAGTATAACCTTAAATTGACACGACTCATGAACATGTATTGACACCTATATATATTGAAATATTGTACACGATATCCTGCATCTTTCTATAGGTATATTTTACATTTCATGGGGTATCGAGTACAAGATGGGTACACCGTGGAAATGAACCCGAGCTCGGCATTACGCTGTACTCAACCTCCCGAACTTCTGGGACTTGGAACCTTGTTGCGACCTATAATAACTTTCCGCCGTGCTGGTTTGCGGGTTCCGCAAGTCTACAGCTTTTTTTTTTTTTTTTTGCACACATCTATATATGAAAAGTTAGTTATTTGCAACTACTCATATGTTATAGATATGGATAAGTAGAATTTTGGTCACATATTTTGTGTAACTAATCATTATTTATTATTTTTTACGTATATGTATTTATCAACTAATATGTCACTGGAGGAAATAGAACCTTACATATGTTCTTGGATGGTAAAGTGGATTTTCAATTGAAATAAAAGTAGCCAAGACATCTAAACAGAAAACAGAAAGTTATGTTTCAGTCTATATAATTCACCTCGGGAATTCGGCATCTGGAAAGAAGAGAAAGATTAAAATATATGGTGAGGAAGCCTAGGGTATTCTTTTTAGATTAGCGGGCAATTGAGACACATAATTAAAACTAGGATCAGTCAAAGATAAATTATACATTCTTTTTTATGCTTATGACTAGGATTGCATGGATTATAGCATGAATCGTAGGAGTCCTAACCATGTGCTCCCATGAGAGTTTATTCTCTTGCCATTTGAGAGCCAATGCAAAGCTTAAATTAATTGAGAACCATTACAACCCTTAATGACCTATTTGCTTTGTGCAACATGGGACGTATTCTGGCATTATTTGTAATCAGATTGCATAATTTCCTAATAATTTTTTTTACTTATAAGTGTTTTGTTGGATTTTTTTGCTTTGTACGCATCCGTAAATTCTCACTATCCTAATGATTTGGACATATTGTTGAATATGCGATCCAAGTAGGCTTTTTTGTGGCAGTTACAGTGCTAAAACTGCCCAAATGTTTAAGAAAATGAATACCTCGAGTATATTATGGATACTTATTAAGGTGCTCGATTCCTCCTCCAATGTGGACGAACATGTGAAGTTCTTGCCAACAAATGATCTCATATTTTAGTGATGCATCATGCTGACCACTTCTGACCAAAAAAAAGAAAGAAAGCTGACCATAATTATTGGGACTGGCAAATAAGATAAACGTTTTGAAAGATACACCCAGCAAATGACAGCTTAGTACTTGTTATACATCTACCATCGAGAACCACTAACTTTGTCTGTTCCACAGGGAAAACAAAAACAAGTGCTTCAGGCTAAACAACAAAAAGAGGGTCGCACACCGACTAATCTATTAAGCAACTTGCTTTATTTTACTCTGGAGATACAGGAAATTACACTCTATGCATCACACTAGTGAACAGCAAGATGATGTTTAGAGGATCACAATGCTCCGATCAAGTGATTCCCGATCATCATCTCCTACCTCATCACCCTTCAACAAATCATTACTGCCCATCTTGTTGCGGTATTTTTGTCCGCAAAGCTTGTTTAGTAATATTTAGAGATTATCCCCATTCATTTGTATATTTGTGCAGTTATATTAACCCAGGAAGACCAAGACGTCATTGGAAGTGCAAGAGCTAATAGGAAAGAAACCTCAATTGATGCCTGGATTACTAGGGTGCAAATAATAACCCTTTTGGCAAGAAATTGATTTCTGAAAGAGAAATAGATTTTTTTTTTTATTTCGATTTCCAAATGAGTTTCTAAGCAAAAATACTTGTTTAATAATGATACAAAATTTCTACTCTCAAAATAGAAATTCGTTTGATAACGACATAAAATTTTCTCCCTTTCGAATGGTGGTGACCGGATAGTGGTCGTCGGTGACCGGCACCGACAGTGATGGCGATTGGCGGCCAACGATTGGGGCGGCAATGACTGGGGCAGTGGTGATCGGCGGATGACGGCCGGCCACTAGTGACTAGCGACCGGTAGTGGTCGGCGGCAACTAACAACCGGCGGCCGGCCACCAGCGATCAGCGAATGGTGGTTGGCAACTGAGGTGGCGGCAATCGGCAACGGTGGCTATGATTGGCGTGACCGACGACGACCGTCGGTGGGATGGCGACGTCAAGGCGACGGTAGAATGGCAAACGGTGATCGACGGCGACCGATGGACGACCGATTCGTAGCAAGGACGAATAATGAGAATAATTTTTATTTCTCATTTTTGTTCTAGAAATAGAAAAGTAAAAAAAAAAATTACTTCTAATTTCTATTCCAAACCTATCTCTGGAACAAAAATCTATTTCAGAAATAGAAAAATGAAATAATTTTATCAAACGGATTGTTTCTGGAACATAAATTTTAGTTTGTCACGCACCCCCTCACTCAATAACTCATGCAGTGTTTAGTCCACAATTCCTTAAAAAATAAGCTCTTAATCTCACGAATGAATTAACAAATCTCACCATAAGATTTAATCGATTACAAACACTAGTCTTCCTTAAATGTAATTTCGCAAACGATGCCATGAAAATAACTCACGTCGTTCTGAGTGACCAACTCAGCAACCCACGGTTACGGGTACATATTTAATTGTACATGCACCCTGCGCTAAGAACCCGAACCAACTTCTACACGGAATAATTCCATATCTTTCTCTCACCAATTGTTGACCGAGTCAAAGTCTTCAAGTCCTCGTTGGACTTTCAAATTTGCTGATTTCTTACCGACTTCCATACCGAAATCTATTTTCGTTTATATATTTGAACGAAGTCCACAATGACTTTTCTTTTCTGTTTTTTTCTGCTTGGCCGACAATCTGGAGCACCGGTCTTAATATCAAAGCAAACTAAGAAATATCTAATTCGGAATATTCAAGCCTCCACAAATAAAAATTAATCTCAGATCAAGTTCATCCATCAGACTCAAACTTGAGACATATTTCACCAACTTTATTTATTTGGAATTATTTTCCGATAATCCACCCAAGTGAACAACATGAGTTTGATATCTTTTCCAGAAAAAAGCAGCAAAAATAAATAAATTAGTTTCGTGATCATTTGCGTAGAAATTAAATGTTTTTTTAAATAAAGACCAAGACTTTCACCTACCAAAAAGATTAAACAAAGAGACTTTTGAGGATGCACATAAGAGGTTAGACAAATCATAATAAAATATTTTCCGTTCACAGGTGCTTGTTTCGTGATTTGTTCTCCTTTTTCTTCATATGAAGACTTTTGGCTGTCGTTTGATTCAAAGGACCTTTTCTTTGGGGCATCCAGAAACAGAGGAGTGTTTTGGTGGCATTTTGGCTTTGTGTGCATCAGCAAATTTCCAGTATCCTAATGATTTCCGCATGTTTTTGAATATGTGATTAACGTATGCTTTTTCGTGGCAGTTACGGTACTAAAAGTTCCTAAATATTTAAGAAAATAAATATTAAGAATGCTTAGGAAGGTGCTGGATTCCTCATTCAATGTGGACAAACATGTAAAGTTCTTGCCAACAGATTAGCACATTTTTTTTTTTTTTTATTGATGAATGAAGCTGACCACCATTATTGGGACTGGGAAATAAGCATCTTTATGCGACTTCCGACTGAATTTTAAGATAATCGTCTTGAAAGATACGCCAGCAATGGCAGCTTAGTTTTTGTTATGCATCTACAAGTCATCAAGGATACCTTAGCTTTGTCAGTTTGACGAGGAAAACAAAAACAATTACTTAGGACTAAACAACAAAGGGATCAGGCACACCAACTAATCAATTAAGCAACTTGCTTTATTTTACTCTGGCAATACTAAATGAGTCCAAATCACCAACTAACACTACATAAAGCACAAGAAATTACTCTCTATGCATCGAACTAATGAACAACTAAGTCGTTTTCAGAGGACCAAAATGCTCCTGTCAAGCCTTTCAGATCATTTTGTCGTCCATCTTGCTGCAGAATTTTGTCTGCAAGTGATTGTTTCATAATATTTAAAGATCATCCCTAGACATTTGTATATTTGCGCACGTAAATTAACCCAGGAAGACCAAGACTTCACTGGATGTCCAAGAGCTATCGGGAAAGAAACATCAACAGATGCTAGGATGACCAAGACTTGTGAGGACGGAATCCGTTGCTTCTCTTTTCACATATCTTCTCTTGTATCCCAATGCGAATGACTTCCCTTTTTTTTTCCCATTACCAGTAGAGTTGTGTCATGATTTTCTTGTGTCTTTTCAAATTTAAGTTTAATAATATAAAAACAGAAAAAGAGAAAAACTAAAAAGGAAAATCACCAAAAAAATATTTAGAAGAGAAATGAAGGAGGAATCGGGCGAGAGATCAACCATCGTACCACAGCCGCCGCCGGTACTGGGACGACTATTGCCGACGTACCCACCTTCTAGTCACCTTCGTTTTTCTTGAGATATTCTTCTGATTGCTGTTTAGGAAAGAATAATGACATATAGGTATCTAAACTTTTGTTCATTTTACAATTGAGTACCTAATTTTATTTTACTTTTTGTTCAATCCTCAATTTTCCAAATTTGGCTCAATTTAAGTATTCCGTTAAGTGAATTGCCACATGATGTGATTTTACTTACATGACTCACTTACTTATTAAAAGTTAAGCATGATAACTAACGTGGCTTACTTATTTTGCAAATTGGATGATGAGGAAAGAGTGTGTGTGTTGACTTAGGCGGTCTTAGCATCCAATATGTCTTTGCTATCGTGGTAACATCTCAAGATATCACGTCGGATGCCAAGGTCAACATTTAACTGTTATTTAATGGCATTGGTGTCATATCAACAAATTATTATTGCCATGTGAAGGAAAATGGATTCCTAAAAAACGAATCGACACTCAAACAATCGAATACTGAAAACAAATGCGGAAATAGGCCCGAGGATACATGTAACACCAATCACAAGGCATATTATCAAGACGAACATACCTTGTTTGCCATAAATTAATTACTTATTGCAGTCTCAAAGGAATTAATCAAAACCTTTTCTGCTCTTCAAAAGGGAATACAGTGTTGTTAAAGGGAGAAAAAGAATGTACTATTTCATTCTATCTTCAACATTCCCCCTTTTTTCATATTTATACAATAGTTATTTTTGCTTAAAAAATAACTACACTCTCTCTTATGGGCCTTTTTACTTATGGGCCAAGTTTTGGCCCATCATGGACGGACGGGCCTGACTTGGCCCGCAATATAAAAAACCCATCACCATGATATACCTATGTGATATTCCGTTAGATGTGCATATGCCTTCTTAAAATTTCTTTGATAATGGATAGGTATAACGAGCTTTAACAGCCCAAAATCATTTCTATGTAGCAAACTTCCCTAGTAGAGTCGTCAAAATGTTGCGACCTTCACTTTTCCAATAAGGGAAAAAGAGAAAAACTATAGTAGTAATGCCCAAAAAGGCAGGTCTACAGCCAACAATTAAGCGTGGACTTTCCAAAACCCTTACTTCATGCGACGTTTGATTCATTTTAAGTTTAGATTAATTCTTAAGGATTCTATGTGAGACAAGAGTCACCACTAGTTTCTTGGGGTTAGTTAAAAACTATGCGAGATATGAGAGTTTGTCTTGCTTCCTATGCAACCAAAGGTTAACAAGGTTTGATGATTTGATTACGCTAATAATCTAATTGGTGTTTTTTCGATATCTCTAACTTGGTCTAAGTTATTCATCTAAATGATCAAATGCTCTTTTCCAATTATGAATCCTAAATGTCATTTGATGTCTCCAAGTGTTCATTCAATGGTTTTCAATGAGCTTATTATGATCCTAAGGCTTTACCTTAACCATGCTAAAAAGGTAAACAACAACCAATGTATTAAAAGTGTGAAAATTAAACACTCAAGTATTTAAAAGCTCGAAGTAAAAGTACAGAAATGAAAACTAGATACCTGCCGAGCCAAGAATATATATGGGCATGTTATAAGCCCCATAACATGATTTCCATGAGTTCAATTCAAATCAAGTTGAATTTCTTACCTAAAAGATTAATATACTAAGATGCTCACTAAAATATCCAACTATATGTGAGCTGAAAAAGAAACTGAACTAAATCTAATGCTAAAGTATAACAACTAAATCAACACTGATCTCTAAACTATTTTCTGAATATTACATCTTTTTCAATTTTTATATATATATATATATATATATATATATATATATAAATTTTTATTTCGAAAATGGGAACCCGAACTGGGCCCTTAGGCCTGCTCCAAATGGTAAGCGAAACTAATCCTTGAGGGCCTGGGCCACGGACACAATTAGGCTCTATTTCTCAACCCTTTTCAAAACAAGACCAAATGAAGCCCAATTTGTCTAAATGGGATTAAACCTAAAACTCTTCTAAGTCAATCTCAGCCCAGATCCAAACAAGCCCAAATTCTCTAAAGCGGAAGCTAACCTATATTTACTAGAAATAGATTCAGCCCAACCCTATTAGACCCATTTTGGACATATTAACACTTAGGCCCATTTTTCTCTTTAACCTCACTAATTAGCACAATTTCCCTTGCCTAACATTCTGGTTTTGTAACTATCCTCCTACGCTTCCTTCAATTATTATTATTATTATTATTATTATTATTATTATTATTATTATTATTATTTCCTTTTTCCATGGACACCTGCGCTTCTCCTCTCTTTCCCTTATCCCTCTTTCAATCAGATTCAAGAAATGAAAAACTAAAAGAAAATCAACGACACATCTACATCTATATCAAAACATCCAAGACATGAATAAAGCCTCCCCGGGCATTTAGCCAACTACCGACGTCAACCATCATCAGAACACGGTCCATCGATCCGACCCTCACACCCATCACTTCATAGAAGTGCCTAGAACATGAATATGGAGAAGGGAGCGTAACAAGAACTCGACACCAACATCAGCTAAGATCTGTGCACGCGTCAAAGACTCCATTTTATTTTCTCACCAACGAATATCACCATATCAACATCTCCGCTCATTAGCCTTCCAACGACAGAGCATCAACAATGCGGAATGCACACGGAATGCAAAGCACTACCAAGGCAAATTTAGGCACTTTGCATTACTGGAAACTTGATAATATGCATAACAGTGACCCTCACTCGTTTTCCTCGCCAATGTTCATCATGAGGAGACCATCCACTGCAAAGAACATAATAAGGATAAAAGCTATAAAAAAAAAAAAAAAATTCCAAAATTTGCCTACTGTGACATATTTACTCTAAAAAAAATTTATGACACAAAAAAATCCCATACTTATAACTATGTGATATATTTATTGCAAACTTATTTTACGTGCCATCAAAAACCCTAAAAAAATTTCAGTGATACTAGAAGATTCCAAAACTTATATTTGTGTGATACATTTACTTCCAAAGTTTGGTATCACAGAAAAAAAATTTGAGGTTTTTGGTGTCATAAAAAAATTTGGAGTAAATATGCCACATAAGTAAAAATTTGAGATTTTTAGTGTCACAGAAAAAATTTGGGTAAATATATAACGGTGGGCAAAGTTTGGGATATTTCGCATCACAAAAAATAATTTAAAGTAAATGTGTCACTCTGGATAAAGTTTGGGTTTTTTTTTTTTTTTCTGTGGCTTTTTCCCTAATAATAAACCACAAAAACATAGCAAACTCAATCTATTTCATACAAATCATTGAATTATATTAAATCAACTCTCAGAGGCATCCTTCAGTCGAACATACGGTGAGCATCTCGGGTGAGGATCCTATACACAAAACCAGAGCAGTGTTTCGATTCCATGGCATCAAATCAGTAGGATCGTCAACAACTACTTTTACATTATTTAGTTGTCACACCAACGTCACTAGGACACTAGTTTTATTTTGGGATAAGTGTTCCAGAAGTCTTAAAACTTGTCACGAAAATGCATTTCAGTCCTAAAACTTGCAAAAAGTGCAAATAAGTCCTCAAACTTGTCAAAATAGTTCAATTGAGTCCTAAAATTGACGCCGTCAGTTTTATTGACGGAAAATGCTGATGTGGCGCTAACGTGGTATTTTAAATAATTTTTTATTTTCCAACTGGTTTTTTAATAATTTTTTATTCAAAATATTTAAAATTTTATATTTAAAAACTAAAATTTAAAATTTAAAAACTATTAAAAAAATTATTTTTAAAAAAAAAGGAAGAAGAGGCGCCGCCCATCGCCGGAGGGGGCCGGCGACCCTCGCTAGGCGCAGCGAGGGCTCACCGACCCTGGGCGAGGGCCCGCGACCTCGCCGACGCGGGCGAGGGTGCCCAGATCGGAAATGCCGACGCCGAGTGAGCCTCGCCGCGTCGCGAGGGTCGCCGGCCCCGGGGCCGGCGAGGCCTCGCCCAACCGGCGGCCGTTGCTAGCCCCTCCGGCGATGGACGGCCGCCTTCTCTGCCCTTTTTTTTTCTTCTTTTTCTTTTTTTAATAGTTTTTAAAAAATGAATTTTAGTTTTTAAATATACATTTTTAAAAAAATTGAATAAAAAATAATTTAAAGCCAACTGGAAAATAAAAATTAATTTAATATGTCATGTCAGTATTTTTAACGGAAAATACTGACGGTGTTAGCTTTATGACTCAATTGAACTATTTTGACAAGTTTGAGGAGTTATTTGCACTTTTTGCAAGTTTTTGGTGACGAAATGTATTTTCGTAACAAGTTTTAGGACTTCTGGAACACTTATCCCTTTTATTTGTAATCACAGAAGAACCAAGGTGGACATTTTTTCGAATCCTACCTTAACGAAGAGGAAATTCAATCGTGATTACTGGCCAAGCTTGCACGAGGAAGCTCCGATTAGTATCGCCCGTGAGGATGAACGCCAGCGATGGAGTCTTGCAGCGAGAGATGAACCAATTCGCGCTATCTCAGTCAAAAACAGGGGCAAACAGGTTTTTCAACTGGGCTGTGTAGCGATGAGGAACGGCCATGGCACGAACCAAAACCAGGTTGTGTTTTTCGGCTGAGCTCCCTTGTCGGTAATCAAAGGGAACTCTCGTGGCCGGATATGGGGAAGGACGGGTAGTGAATGGCGGACGGCCGGCGATGGAGAGGCAACCAATTTCTAGAGGGGTCTCCCTTGATCGTTCTCTCTCGTCTCTGTTCCTTCTCTCCCCTCTCTGTTTCTCGAACGCTCTCTGCTCCTTTATGGCCGATTTTCCCTTTGTGTGCATTCTCTCAATCTCAGTTTCTCCTCTGTCTGTGAATGCCCTCACCCTCGCCTTTTTTCCACAGGCCTCTGTCGATCTCTCCCTCAATGAACGAATCTTCACTTTTTGCCATTGCGCCCACGTCACCGGAAAAGACAAATTTGGTTACATTCCTTCCATGAATCGGCAATTTTGCATCTTTTAGAAAACTTTCTGCTACAAGGGATCGTCCTTTCATCGTCTGGAGTGGATTCATATACTTCCATTTCAGCCAAAGAATAGGCATAATCATCATTAGACAACTCCTTCCCGTCTACATCACAGGATATCCAAGAAGGTATTTGAAAACTGAGGAGCTTATTGCGCTTCAATAATAACAAAGATCTACAGAAAATATCCATGTTAATTTCTCTAGCTGAACATTCATCTACAAAAGTATCAAAGAGACGAACAAAAAGTACAGATGTCTATTATACCACAGCCTAGCGTGAAAAAAAAAAGGTCTGGGTGCAATTCTAATATAGAAACAGAGCATCTTCGAACAGTTTCTCCATGAACATGCACAAAATAAATCATCGGAAGACTGGTCTTCTAGGCAACTGAAGATTCAAATTTCGCAGGCTATGCATGGAGGCCAGTTCAAGAGGGCCTACTGACGTCAACCTGTTGTTGGATCTTGAATCGGGTTCATAAATTTATTACATTATATGTTTGCCATGAGCTTCCTTGACTTGGCTCATTTTTACCATCTTCCGTGTCATCTTCAATATGAGTCTTTGACTGTATTGTCGAATTGAAATTGCTGAATTTTCTTCCTCTAAATATATACAAAGGTCTAGTTTATTTCTTGCTTATTAGTCATTGCACATACAAAGTGTGTGCCTTTAAAAAAAAAAAAAATTAAAATCGTTATAGCTAAAACCGTTGTTTTCTATCAAACCTGTACTGAAATTTAGAAGTAACTAAAAAATAATTTCATTTTATTTGAAAGATGCAAATCAAATAATGAACTCAAATTGCATTTATCATGTCTTAGTAATCATTTAACATTACATCTACTTAGATTCTGTCTAATGTCTATTGATATGTTATTCAATCTTTTTCTTCTTAATAATTTTCTTATATATACGCTTTTGTAAGTATGCCTATCTATCTTGTTTAGGCAAAACTTGTCCATCCTTATAAACTATTATTTATATATGGATGAATCCATCCTTTGTTTAATTTTAACACTATAGTGCAAAATTCCATACGTCGATATGTCGATATTTCAAGCTTACTTTAGTCATATTGAATGGGACAGGCGAAAAGGTTAAGATGGCTGTCACAAAACACCATATCAACTACTTTCTACACTCACGAGTAGAGGAGAGTGGAAGGTAGGAATTAAACTGAACCCTCATCAATCTTGATAATGATAGGTTAGTACAAGGCCAATGCACCATCCCAGACAGCATCCGCTACTGATTAAATAACATAAATCAATTAATAAAGAATTTCCAAAATGAGTACATATCAACAAGAGGTGCCACTTTTGTCGACATGTAATCACAACATTCCAAGGGAAAAGACTTGAAGAAAGATGAACAATTTACTTCTTCCTGTTCAGATGAGAGATGAACAGCATACTTCACCATCTATAAATTTTACAATAACACTGCACGGTCTCGAGTCAAAACCGCAACACAAACTTCTTGAAGGCAACTAACTAAAGCAACCATGAAAACTGCTTGCCAAAAGAGCTACACCAGGGTTTGTACACATTATGCCACGTTGAAATAACACATAACAAATGCATCCTGTGTCAAGACAGAACAGAAAAATGCCCAGCCCAGAGCACCAAAGCTAAAGGACCGGCAAATGGTCCCTGAAAACCACGCATAAGCCCCAGTAAACTTAGTTCCTTCCACCTCGGAAGGGAGTAGTAACTTAAAAGACCAAATTTCTCCTCCCGACAGTTCCCAAACACTCGATCTAACTAATTCACAGAACTACACATTGCACAGGACACATTGTATATGACTCAATCCCAATCAAACAAAAAGAAAAACTTCAGAACTAAACATACCAAACAATAACTCCAACAACATACCTTTTCGAGAAATGACAAACGGAGAGCTTGGTCAAACACTTGAGCTGCGTGATCTCGCCGAGCTAAGGAAACACCGAAGCCAGCGCAGAGCCTTACTGAGCTCGAGCTCTTTCAGCCCTTCCAACTTATGCAACGCCAGCCCATTTAGCCAGGGAGGCGATATCTTCACTTGCACGCACTCCAACCCCGCCAAATTCCCCAACTCGTTCTGGAACAAATTCACCTCGCTCGCGAAGAACTTCGGCCTTTTCAGCCTCCTCAGCTTCCCAACCCACTTTGGGAGCAGACAGAACTTGTTCTGATACAAGCAAAGGTCCTTAACCGAGGACCCATTCAAGGTCGGGGACAGCAGCGAGTACTCCAGGTTCTCCCCGGACACGTCAAGGCACAAGTCGTCGTCCGAAGCGCCGCCGCCGCTGCCGCTGGTCGCAGGAATCGCGTGGCGGAAGAGAACGTAGGCGACGACGACGACGACGACGGTGGTGGTCTTTGGTCAACAGAGGAAACGAGAGCGAAAGGGAGCGGGACGGATAAAGAAGAAAGCGATGGCGAGCGCTCTCTGCGAAAAGTCTTAACCACCCTCCACTTTAAACCAGAGTCCCCGCAGGCGGTGGTGTAAATTTTGAGTTTGGACGAGGGTGTCCTGGCGAAAGGGGTTCGTCGCCCGGACCCGCGACCGGTTCTCTTTTTGGAATTTTGTTTTTTTTTCTCCCTTGGGTTAAAAGGGAAGACGAGGCTACTATTGGTAAGAAATTTCCCCAAAAATTTTGTTGCGGTGCTTAGGCGCGTTTGGTTGTGTTTGTTTAAAAATCGTCTGGGAACGTAAATAGAAAAAAGTATTTTTGTTCGGGGAACAATTTTTTGAACAAAAATACGCGTTTGGTAAACTTGTTCTAATAAAAAATAAACGTAAAACATGTTTGATAAATTTGGATAATTTTTTTATTTCTTTTATTTTTTCTATTTTTTTCTTTTTTCTTTTTCATTTTTTTCTTCTTTTGGCCGGTCGCCGGCCAAGGCCGGCGACCGGCCGGCTAGGGCCGAGCTCGCCGCCGGGCGGGCGAGGCGCGGCCTCGCCGAGCCACCGCCAGGCGAGGCCGAGGCTCGCCGGCCGCTGGGCGAGCTCGGCCTCGCCGGCCTGGGCGAGCTCGAGGCCGGATCTGGGCGAGATCGAGCTCGCCCAGGCCGGCGCGAGGTCGGCCTCGCCTTGATCCGGCGAGGCCGAGCTCGCCCAGGCCGGCGCGAGGTCGGCCTCGCCATGGCTGGGCGAGCTCGAGCTCGCCCAGCCATGGCGAGGCCGACCCTCGCCCAGCTACGGCGAGCCTCGGCCTCGCCGGGGGACGGCGAGCCTCGACCTCGCCGGGGGCCGGCGAGCCTCGCCGTGGCCTCGGCCATGAAAGAAGAACAAGAAAATAAAAGAAAAAAGAAAAAAAAAAGTGTTTCGATTTGTGTTCGAAACAAGAAAAACACAAAATTTGTGTTTTTTTTTTGTTTCTTTTTTGTTCTCGGGAACAAAAAGAACAAAAAAGGAACAGAAACGCACACAAACGCGTTTTTGTTCCTTTTTGTTCCTGTGAACAAAAAAACAAAAACCGTTTAAAAACAAAAAAAAAAAAGAAACGCAAACAAACGGGGCCTAAAGAATTACACTTAAGGCTCAGTCCAAGATAGATGAGCCCGTCATCACAGCCCATCAAATAGCTATAACTAGACAGACCTCTTTATAGCGATATTCAATTCATAATAATCGCTAATGTGTAAGTTTATTGCTAAGCATTGGACCTATTAAAAGAATGAGTCCAATTAGATTTTCTTTTGTTTGGTCAGAAGTCCAATTAAATTTGAGTGGGTTGAAAATGGGTGGTTCAAATTGACCAATTTAATCCATATTTTGATTCGTTTTTATTCAATACAATTTTGGTGACTTATAGTCTACTTGACCCAAAATCGACTTATACCAATCCAATATGGGGTCATATTCTTAGCAATAATTTCCCTTCAATATGGAAAATAACATACCAGAAAAACTAGCCAATTAAAAACAAATTTTTTTGTCATAAAATCAAAAATAAATTAAACATGAAAAAAAAAATGAGCAACAAGAAATTACTAAAAAAATTGATGAATTAAGTGGTTAGAATACATCTGTATCTCTCTTGGCGCGAGAAATTATGTAATTCAACATAAGAAAGCATGTTTGGAAAGACATATCCGATATAAATTTATACTCTCGTAAGAAATAAAATAAATGAAAAATATTCAAATTGTAAATTATGCAAGGATTGTGTAATTTGATGTTCTAACTTCTAGCTTCACAGCGAAGTTATATGATTAAGTCCTTTCATCATTGGAATCGTTACTATGTCAATGTATGGAATAAGAGACAAGCAAATATACTCCAAAGTATGCAAGGTTTTATAAATTATCAATAAGAATTTTTTATTCTTCGTTAGATTATCTAGGGAGATTGACATATGACATACCAAAACCAATATTTCTCTTATTTCTATAAGGCATCGGGTGGAAAATTTTCAACTCTAGCAAAACCTTTTCCATTTCAAAGATTTTAAACACGATAATTTCCTACACCCCAAAATTTAAAAGAGAAAAACACAGAAAAAGATTAGGCCACTGTTGCTTTGGGCTTGAAAAGCCCAACTCATACCACAAGGACGAACGGACGGACCAACAGAGGAAGTGGCATCATTGGACCAAATTACCTTCTTTTGAACAAATAGGTCAAAAATGGGTTATTTTCAGACATATCAGAACCCATCATTAGTTATGCTTTATTTTATTAGATCCATTTGAACCTATATTTGAGCAACCCTAAGGTAATTTATCCCATTAAATATGAGTTAAAAAAATGGATGCGTAACCCATTTTGCCATCTCTACTAATCACATGTGCAACTTAGGGGAAGAAGCCTATAATGGATTTGTTAAGGATAAAATGGCATCTTCGGTGTTGGAGCTTTAAATCAATACTGCCTTTTTTTATTAAAAAAAAATTCGAATAAATGAATAGTACATTGAGTTCTTCCGGAGGACGATAATGCTGGGTTTGCCAAAAGGTGTAGAGAGCGGGTTGATGAGAATACGGATGCAAAGTTGACAAGATTTTGAAAATGTTGTGAGAGTAAAAGAACGGGGAAACCTTGCCAACCAAAAAATCATGGTAGAAAACCGAGCCTTTTTAATGAAGAAGAGGGAGGGCTACGTCCCTTGCAAGCTCAAATCAACTTAGCTCTTTACACTCAGCTGGCCAAATTCAACAATTTAAGTGAATTCCAAAGCCCAAAGTAGGATTACGCTTTTGGTAGAGATGGCAATATGGTTCTCGGTGAGTTTGAAATGTACCTGCTTTCATTATATTGCTGAAAATTGGAGCTTAGGTTGTGTGAGTATGAGTTGAGTCCAAGTTGGATTGGATTGGATATAGGTTGTTGAAATTATATTGCACAAAAATGGGTTAGTATGGGTTAAAAGAGTCGATACAAGTCGGACTATTTTCGATTAAACTCAAATTTTAACCCGATTTACCCATTAACAGGTCTGAGTTCAAGAAAGACTATACGATACAATTGACTTCATATCACTATTGTTTTTGCATGTGCTTTGCATTGACTTACTATATTAATATTACAGACTAGTTGAATAGCGCACATGTATGCGTGTCTCAAAAACATAAAATAAGTGATTGTCGAGCAAGAGAAGTGTTTAAAGGTGAAAATTAGTTTAGGAAAGTTAAATGAGTGTAAGATGTGAGAAATTCTAATTCAATCTCAGATTATAAATAATTATGGGTTTGGGTTGACAATTATCTTGGCTACTTTAAATGGTGATTATGTTCATTTTTAAGTCAATATTTACAAGATATATATTAACGAAAAGTGTGTATTTCATGAAAATTTTTAGCAAAAAACAGAGCTTGAAAATTAGTATTTTCTTTTCACTATTTGCAAATTCTGGAGAAACTCTACTTACTAATAACATGGATCTTATTATTACTAATTTAGTGTCTTTTTTTTTTCAAAAGGAAAAACCTATCCAGTCAAGAAGAAGTTATCAAAGAGGGGAAAAAAATCTAGTTGAGAAAATTCACGATTTTTCCTATTTATATGGTCTCGTTGGAAACCTGGTTGCTCTATAGTTGTCTTCTGTTAGTGGAATCAAAGGGCAGTAGCAACATCAACTTGCTGCTTGGCCACTTGTAGGCCCTTTTCTATCACCCGCTAGTCACTCCATTTCTCTCAATTTGTTCATTACAGCCAAAACACAATTGAACACGGTAGAAATCTTACATGCACTGAGTAATCTGCTGCTTACTTAGCCTCTGCAAAACCCAACAGCAAGATTGCCTTTACTTGTAAACTTAGTCACGCCTTTCTCATTATGTGATCTTCATCCTTTGTTGTTCTTTTCCTTCGTTTAGGGAAACTTAGTCGCGCATGATTGTGTCGTTGCGCAGCAACTTGCATGTCGATCCCTTTATGTCTCTTAATCATTTCCCTGGTCCATGCCCTTTTCCACTGTATGTTTATTTTCTCCCGCAATAGGATACTTTCTTCTCTATCATCCATTCAGTTTGCTCTGATTTGTCCATTCCCTACACATTTTAATGCTTTCTGTTGGGTCTATAGATGATGTTATGCATGTTGTACAGCTGCCCATGCCCAAGGCATGATGGCTCTTAGTATATCCTCAAGATTCAACTTTAGTTTGAATATCCAGTTGACAGTTTCTATTTTTGAAGAATAATTTGAAGGATTTTACTCTCCATGGACACACATAACTACTGCTCCACAACATTCCCACAGTGTCCTCGATGAATTTTTCTGTTCTCCCACAGGATACTTTGATATCAGAGCTTGAAGCAGAGAGTTTAATGACGAGCTTAAGCTTATTGTAAGAGAAACTCTGCTCTAAAGAGCTGGAAGTTGTGCAGAGCCAAGCCATAACTTGCAACAGCAGTGAGAAGCGCTGATATTGTCAAACACGAAGTTCAGAATGCACTAGACAGTCTTTCTTGCATCGCCCACGACTTAAAAGGACCTGGAACTTCAGGTATTCCATACTCTTTGAAGACAACCTGTTTGAATGATAAAGATGTCGCATTTCATTGCAAGATGACTTCTACGTGTATTTGCTTATTGCTCCGTACTCTTTGAAGACCACCTGTGTGAATGATAAAGATGTCGCATTTCATTGCAAGATGGCCTCTACGTGTATTTGTTTATCACTCCATACTCTTTGAAGACAACCTGTGTGAATGATAAGACGTCGCATTTCACTGCAAGATGGCCTCTACGTGTGTTTGTTCATCACTCTTGAGCATTTGCTTTACCACCTGGAAGACTTCGTCATGGGAATCCGGCAAAAAAAAAAAAAAGAAACAAAAAGATGCTGAAGAAGGACAAGAAGATAAGTGAGCTCAGGAACGACCTGCAAGACTCTCGGAAGGAGATGGGTGCCCTGAGGACGAGAGCGACCTGATGAGGAAGGAGGTGAAGCAGCACAGCGAGAAGAACATGCTCCTGAACTCCGAATGTCTCCATGTTGAAGAAGAAGATCGACGTCCTTGACAAGGACATACTCTTTAAGGGTGGACAGATAACAATTTTGAGGTACTTTCTTGCTGTAGTGATCTTTTGCTTACATTGCACCTTTGCTTCTTTTACTGGGGATTGGTCGATTGCAAAGAAATTCGGTACATCTTTTTCTTTTCTGGCATCTTACTCTCTATGGCTTAAGGAAGAGCAGTTGCTTCATCAACAATAGATTGAAACCAAGAATTCACAGTAAAAATGATTGGTTGCTTGTCAGACGAAGCACAATTAAATCAATCTGGATACACATGCATGGACGACCCTTGCTAATATCAGATCGAACCAGTTTGACATCTGGTTCAATCGCTAAATCAGTGAAACAAACTGGTTTCCAAAATTAGATCCACCTAGTTTTTGTGTCCTACGGGTACAAAACTGGGCTTCTGGCTGCTGTTGCACATGGAAGGACTCGAGCACTCAACTCAAAGGACCACCCGCACTCGGCTTTACCACCAAGGACGATACAATTCATGTATTGAAAGGGCGATTACATATCTATAATCGTTTGCTCGTGACATCACCAGCACTCCTCGCTTAGGCCAACCGTTTGGACCCATTGAACCACGAACTGACAATCTGACTAAGTCTATGACCAGCCCAAGTTTGAAAATGTGCAAAGCTTCAATCCTGGCTTAAAACTTGACGATCTAATATGAATTGAGGTGGAATGCATGCCATAATTTTACTGTGTAATCAAAGATGATAGCGAGTTATTATACTAATGGAGTTTTGGGTATTGTAGAAATTAGTAGAATTACCATTTGTTGGTGCCAAAATTGGCTCATTGGGCATTTAACAAAAGGAAAGCCCATTAAGCCCAGTCGTAAGAAAGAAGCTAGTTATCAGAAATACTAAGGGGTCGGAATTAATAACCACTCGAGAGCAAAATGATAAGAATGGAGATGGTTTTAAGGGCTTGGTGCCAACAACACTGTGGATAAGGCGATGTAGTTATCGGCGCGGCACCTGAGTCTCCAGAAGCGGTTTGAAATTGAACATGATAACTGCTAGAGAGCAATCACTTGTGAAATTAGCTATAAATAGCCAAAGAGACACAATTGGAGGACACCTTTGACAATCAACAATTACAAAAATACTTGTCTTTTGGCTATCTTTTTCTTTGTATAGCATATTTACGTTTCATTGTACGTTTTTATTTCCTATTTGTCCTTTAATTTATCGCATCTACAATAGAATTAATCGTTTCCTTTCCGAAATAACACAGAGTTCGGTTTGCATAAAAAAATCGAAGATTTACCCCTACGGTAAAAGAAATTTGTTGGGGACCCCTTCCCCGCAAACACCATCATGGGATGCTTCTCTTTCTCCTTGAGCAAATGAGGATGCAGGCAAACCTTCGTAATACTCCAAATGAGGTACATTAGTCCTGTTGTTGCTCTAGTTGGAGCTATGACTTATACTTGCCATTTTCCTTAAAATTCTGGTAATAAACCAATCTTAGCTTTGGCATCGCATAAACTTCAATCTAACATGCTAAAAAATCTCAGTCAAGAGGGAATTTTTTTTTTTTTTTAATATCTACGTCTTCATTTAGTTTACAATCATGACTGACAAAATAGTGCTATAACACCAAAAAAAGAAAAAAGGAAAAATGAAACACGAAAAAGGGCCCCATCAATAAAGATAACAGATTACACGAAGGAACGGCGAATTTAAAATTATTTGAGTATGCGCTAAATCAAATAAGGAAACTTAACTCTAATAATCAATCTATCCTCCACAAAAAAGAAGAGAAAGGATCTTTCTAGTTTATTCGCCTGAAAAGTGCCATACCCAATAATATCATCATCTCTCCCATCGCTTTCCGCATAAAATGAGCTTCCAAGCATTTGTTCATTTCCTTTCTCTGCAATGGACACTTTGTTCCCCTTGTCATAGATGTTCCTAAGTTTCATATGCTATAAACTGGTGATATTCTTGCGTTTTAATAGAAATGGAAGTGTGCGAAAATTATATGAAAGATCCGATTTAAAATCATGATAAATTTAGTAAAAGAAACAAGTTGAATCATATTGAAATCAAGCATTGCATCTTGTAATTTGTGGACAGTCGGACCTCTTCTCACTATATATACTTTAAAAAACTCGTCAAATTACTAATGGTTTTAACTTTTAAGCCTAATTTCTTGTTTTGCAAATTGGAGTCGAAATGGTTCAATTTTAATTGGATTCTAGACAATAAACACACTCCATGTCTGTCATTCTTTGCTAAATCACCTAGTTACAAATTTTGGGATGTGTGCCGATCTAGGTGCAACACAACCAAATTGGTCACAAGTAATTGCTTGGCATGTCATTCTGAATAAGCTTAATTGTTGATTGATATTTTCATGATTTTATGAGCGATAAGTGCGGAGTTTGAGCACAACGTAGTTAAACCAAGAATTGACCACAATATAGATCAATTATTTTCCTTTTCTAAGAAGAACTTTTATGCGGTCCAATTTGAGAAAATTATAAACCAAGCGAGACGAAGGTGATTTTCTGTGCATATGATAGTTTAATTTTCTTCCTTAAATGACGAGAAGTAATTTCCGCTACTACTTGAATATGATACGTCTAATTCACCTCTTTGACATATGTCTTCTAAATCATACAAGAGCAATTTGGCCTTTGTTATGTTACGTCACATAGTAATTGCACCATCGGTACATCTATTATCCACGTATTTATGGCATGGATGGATTAATAACGAATCTCCTAAGCTGAATTCGTCGACAATCACTATTGGAACACTTGACGTTCTACATTCACCAGAAAATTTAGAGTTAAACACGATGGTGAGTCGTTTTTTTTTTTTTTTTTTTCATTTGCAGGTATTTCTCAGGGTATCCATGCTGGAGATGTGAAAAAGCTACAGGATGCAGGGATCGACACTTGCAAATGTCTTGATGATGCACACAGAGAAAGTATATCTGATATTCAGTTCCGAAAATTAAGTGGAGGTATTATTTGGCTATGGTGATTTCCTCTGTCTTTGTTTTGTTTTTTTGTAGCACTTAACTAGGACCAAAGGTTTATCTGAAGCAAAAGTTGATAAGATATGCGAATCAGCTGAAAAGATAGTGGTTAGAGCTTAATTTCTTCTTATCCTCAGATGGTGCCGTAATCAATTGCAACTTCTATATGCATCTCACAATAACTTCTCTTTGTTTTCATCAGAATTCTCATTTTATTACGGGAATTGAATCTATGCTCAGAGCAAGTTATGCTCAGAGTAAGTCCTTAATTTGGCAAATTTCGAGCTAAAAATGGTTTGGAAGACCTGAATGAGTCATTGACCCTTGAAATAAAGCCTGCAAATTAGCATATCGACTGTAGAAAACTGCACTTACTCTAAACACTACTTATCTCACAGCACAAACTACTTTCAATGTCTTCATTTTTATTTGCAACTGGAAGCCAAGCCCTCAATGAACTTTTAGGCTGTAATAGACTTTCTTTTGTAGATTGTGTATATTATTATTCTTCATGCATTTCAACAAAAACAACTTTCCATGGTTTTGCAATGTTAAACAGGTGGTACTGAAACTCAGGCAATTACAGAAGCATTTGGTGTATCTCGATAATAAACACAGTCCAATAACGTTACCCTTGATGAACTTTTAGTTGCTTTTGTTAGTTGGCTTTCTCAGAAAATGCTGCTAACATCACTTCAGGTCTGGGAAAACACAGCTTGCGCATACCCTGTTTGTTACTACTCAGGTTGGTCTGAATTGCGTGTTAGGTTTTCGTCGTTAACTTCTATTTCATATTATGTTTCCTAGATGAACAACATAAATAGCAAGATAATGATTGAATTTCTAGTAAAGAATAAAGCTGTGGTTAATATTGGCATCTGAACGTGTTTATTAGGTGATTCTGGAAGTTTGGCACTCTCATCTTCTGTAAACTGCAATCAGCATACTGGAACACACAATCTATAGTGGTTCAAATCAAGTAGGAAAAAGGCCAGGAGAGCGTACTAGGTCATAACCAATCAGAAGCCTTGGTCATTATCAGACTTGGACCTGGGTTGATCATCAGTTGAATAGGATGCTTGAAGTACTCTACTATATAGCAAATCCTACAACATTATTTTCCCTTCTTTCCATCACTCTTCATTAAAGCTGATCCCATTCCACGAGATGATATCTTATCGTTTGTGGATTCCACGATCCTAACAATTTTTCCAGCTGCCAACTCACGTGGGAGGGGCAAATGGCAAGGTAGCATACCTCGCCACAGAAAAAACTTTGTATCCTATTACAATCTGTTGGTCATTTTCTTGACCTCAACAAAGCTGCTTTTGTTTTATACTCGGCTTATGTCCATGTAAGTGCATATGAACTTTCTTAATTTGGTACACCTGCAGTTGCCATGATCGAATTGTACAAATAGCTGAAAGATTTGCCATGGATCCTGGTGCCATCGCACGTAATGTAAGCAATGCTTTCTACACTGGTGGCAAGTCTTCCTTCTTTTCTGGCTAACGTACTTGCTGTAATCTAGTCGTTCCATGAATTTGAAGATCATTTATGCCCGTGCCTCTACTTCTGAGCATCAGTACAACTTGGTTCTCAGTTTGGCTGCCAAGATGTCTGAAGAACCATTTAGGTTCCTGGTACGACAGTGCTCAAGAATCAAACTGCACACATTTTGTAAGGTGTCGATGGTTGACCTTAGCTGAGTACTATCTTTCAGATTGTGGATTCAGTGATCGCTCTCTTTCAAGTGGAATATAATGGAAGGGGAGAACTTGCAGGGCATCAGGTCAATTCTGAAACCATCAAATCATGCGAGTTGCGAATTTTCAGCTCATCTGGTTTGACACTAATAGATTCCCAATTGCAGCAAAAATTGGCACAAATGCTCTCTCGCTTACTTAAGATAGCCAAGGAATTTAATGTGGCAGTGTACATGACCAGTCAAGGTACCGCATCACATCTCATTTCTCCCACCTAGTCATGCATCCATTAAAGGATCTTATCCAAGTTAGCTCTTTGATGGTTGCACACTGAAAAATAGCAATTCGGTGACTACACTAAGCTCATACTAGTTCTCGTAAATCTCAAGAACCAGCTATTTGGTGTAAACTAGTGATGCTTACGGTAGCTGCAGTCCATGAGTTAAGCCAAAAGGATAATTTTTTTAACGACATTTTCTTTGATTTCTTTGTTTCAGTGGCATCAAAGAAACATGCAGGTGGGCATGCTCTGGGTCATGCAACCACAATTAGGTTGATGTCCACGAGTGGCAAAGGTGAGCAGTGGGTTTGCAAGGTGTTCAAAGCCCCAGACCTACCTAAAGCTGAAGCTAAATCCTTTTTGTCTGGATCTTTGTCTAGCTATACACTTTATTGAAATTTACCAGATTACACTGCAGACATTAAACGAAATTTCTAGTAATCTAATATCAATTGGAGAGAAAGTTGATACTAAGTCTATATATGGATAGGTGGAGACCAGAATTTGAGCAGTATACTTGTAGTATACTTACATTCGCCCCCTGTGCTATGGAAACAAAATACCCAACCGTTGATGATGCCATACTGCAGATCTTCCTCTAGTTATATACTTCGTAGAAATTTTTCAGACCATACTGCAGAGACCAAGTAAAATATCTGGAAGTCTAGATCAAAATCTGGGAGAAAGTCGATACTTAGTCTACATAGGGATAGGTGGAGACCTGATTTAAGCATGATACTCACTGTATACTTGATGTTGCCTAGAGATCCCTGAACATGTTGAATACGAATTTGGTCCAGAGGAATTAAACAAAAAGAAGTAGCTATCGAGAATTTTCCTCAGTAGGACCGGTATGTTATTTTTAGCTGTGCTGTTACGTAGATGATGCACATCTATCAAGACCATCACTTAATTTTATCAAAAAAATTAAGAAGAGCTCATCTGTCAATAAGATGAGACTGAGATATTCCATATATGTTGAACTTGACAAACACATGTTTTCCAGATAACACCAGGAGGCATCACCGATGCGAAGGACTGAAGGAGTCTCTCCAACCAGGAAGGTAGGCGAAGTGCTTTTTTTTGTTAATTTGCAATTTGATGTTAGTCATCGTATTGACCGCAAGAGGCATATAATGAGCTCCCAAGCACTTGTTCATTTCCATTCTCTGCAATGGACACTTTGTCACCCTTGTCATAGCTTGTCCCTAAGTTTCATGTGCTCGACAACAAACCATTCAAGAATGACATGAGATACTTTCTCTAACTGTGACGGTGACCCAAAAGATGTGTCAACTACAATGTCACCTTTGTGTATCAAATGCAAAATATATCATAAGGGTAAGGCCGAAGTATCCTTTCTGCTTCTTCTATTTATGTTTAGCCAATTTAATGCAAATAATACAGCCTTATATGCTCTTAGGAACTTAATCGAGCATGGCGTGTAATTGAAAGGTCATAGGACTTCATAAGAGATGTAACAAAAAGAAAATTATTCAGTGTCATTTCGAATAACCTCAAATGAAATGAAATTTATCAATCACCGTGTTTCGTTGTAAAGAAAAAAACATAAAATTATCTAGTGCAATATGTTTTTAACTACACATAATAGCATATGGGTTTAAGATCAACAGTTTGTGGATATCATGGTTTTTATGAGCCCGAGAAGAAATCTAGTCACAATATTTGAAAGCTAATTATCCAACATCATCTCCATTGAGTTCGCAATAATTTTCTTTTGATAATTAAGAAAACTTTGTCGAACTTTCTTACACAAGAGCAATCTGGCTTTTGTTTATGTTACACGACATTCAAATGGCACCATTGCAGTAGCTGCAGTCCTTGAGTTAAGGAAAAAGATGATTTTTTATGACTTTGTCTTTGATTTATTTGTTTCAGTCGTAGATGATCTAGGGGGTGCTGTGTTCATATAAGACCCAAAGAAACCTGCGGGTGGGGATGTTCTGGCTCATTTAGCCACAATTAGGTTGATATTTAGGAAAGGCAAAGGTGAGCAGCGCGTCTGCAAGGTGTTTAAGGCCCCTGTTGGTATTTTTGCGGAAGCGTGTGTGTGCAAGTGTTATGTGAATAAAAATGAACTACAATGGCAAGGGAGAATGAAAAAAATGAGCTTTTATTATGAAAGTTTTTATTACAAAGGAAGGATTTTGGAAGGAGTGTGTGTAATTTTTTTTTTTTTTTTCATCAAACCACAAGAGTAACATTCGATCAAAACACCAGGCCTATTGAAGCCGTGAGAAATTAGTGATCCATTTTCAACAAAATCTAGAAATTACTAACATTCACGTAAAGAAGCCTTAAGTTGATCAAGAAAAGATGGGCACATAATAAAATAATATTATAGTAGTTGCTGGAGTTTTCAAGAGAGCAAGCTCTACGTACATGGGAAATTTGTGCATGGGAAATCTTGAAAGAAAAGTCAACAAAAGCTGCTCAGATTAGAAAAATGAAGAAAAATGGAGAAGCCACCAGAAGATCCGAAGAAGCCGCACGAGCAGGAGATAAAGAAGCAAAGTTGTAATTTTATATTAATTTTTGTACTAGATGTCGGTGGAGTATGGCGGTGAATTCACGCCTATAAATAGGCTTGAAAGTTGATCATTTGTGTGTGAGAGGTTACCTCCACCTTTTATGTGGGGGGTGAACTCTTCACCTTGAAAGGTCTTAGACCTTCATTGTACTTTCATCAAACTAGTTTGTTTAACTAATAAAACTATTTTTCCCATATTTCATGTTCTATGTCCTTTAAATTATCCTATCTTGTTCTTTATTCATCCTCCACAAAATATACCATACACTTGCACACATCACAAATCAAAAATTATAACTACTACCAAAATCATGTTTCCGTAATGCACACATCCAAAATATATTTTTTTAACAGCCCCAAACCTACCGAAAGCTGAAGCTAAGTCGATCCTAAGTTTACATATAGATAGGTGGAGACCTGATTTAAGCACGGTGCTCACAGTATACTTGATGGTGTATGGAGATCCATGAACACGTTGAATACAAATTTTGTGCAGAGTGATTAAACAAAAAGAAGTGGACATCCAGAATTTTTTTAAGGAGGACTAGGAGGTTAGTTGTGCAGCCTGTGCTATGTAGACTGCACATCTATTAAAACCATCACTTATGTAAGAAATTTTAGCGAGAGCTCATATGTCAATAGGGTGAGATCGACAAAGGCACGTTTTTCAGATAACAATAGGGGCATAGCCGATGAGGACTAAAGAGGTCTCTCCTACCAAGATGGCCACGCGAAGTATTTTTTTATTTTATTTTTTGGGTTAATCTGCAGTTTGATTTTAGTCATCGTATTAAAATTCACATGACCCTTCACAAGATAGCGACCTCCATCTTCATGTTAAGTTTGTATCGGCAGGCATCAAGCTCCTTTTGACAGCTTTAAAATTGCACGAGAGGTTACCGCTTTAGCCTTGATATCTAACATGCTATCATTGTCTGTTATTAAAATTCACATGACCCTTCACAAGGTGTTGTGTAAACTCGATTTCCATATGAGAACCAGCACGCTCCAAGTTATATTGGTTCATATTTGTTCTCATATGACTATCGTCCTGGTCTGATTTACTAGATGAGATTCTATGCGGAAAACATTACATTGGATAGACTTTGCATGACGGCTAAATGAAATGCCAGAAAGATATTACTGCACAAAGCATGATCAGGTTCTGTAAAGGCTTGGTTTTATAAGTACATATACAGCTGCATAAAAACAATGTCCATCTCAAACTCTCAACATAGAGCAACAGACCATTAGAGCTGAAAAAATTGTCAATGTATGAGAAAGGGTGACTGGGTCATAAGAAACAGAAGGCCATTCAATAGCTAATGGCCTGGCCAAAAAAGGGCCACAATGCATATGACTCGGCAATGCAAGGACAAGTTCGCAGCACTCTCAACTCTAGGCATGCTGGACTCCTTAGTCTCTGCACCACTTCAAATGTAGCGCTTTGCACTCAGCCCGAGCTATTCACCATAGGAACTGGCTTCACATCATTCGGTGCATGCTCGTAACTCCTAAAACATTTAGAGCTGGTAAAGAAGCATCCTGAGTTGGAAAAGAAGGCAACGTTAACAGGTGAACAATTTGGCACTCAAAAATCATTGGAAGAGCAACATTGTAGGTGATAAGGCACATTTCAATACATGCATACAGGTAAAGAACACCATTTTAACCTTAGATTATAAATTTATGTTCGAAACCAATTTTTCCAAAATGCTGTTACCCCACAACATAACATTCTCCTCTGAACTCTGCTTAATATCAGCAATGCATGGACCAAATTCCAGTGGAGCCACATCAACAAACTGAAAAAATAATTACCTTTAGGGAATGGTGCGAAAGACTTCCCAAAGCCCATCTTCATGACTTCTGCATCATCTGAGTGAACAAGACTGCCTCCGGAATCAATTCCCCAGAAGGAAGGAAAACTGCCATAACATCCTGAATGATTCAGAGGACAGAAAGGATTAGATATAGATCACAGGTGGAGGGAGAGATTGAGAGTGATATCCTAGAACAAAACCAATGAATATTAATATTACTCACACAGGCCAGAAAAGGGGTTTTAGAAGAGCTGTCGAAGAGCACAAAACCAAACTTCCTGCTGATGTCTCTCACGACTTGATCAGCAGGGTAGGCCTCCCACCCCTCAGAGTTCAATAAGCTTCTACGTCGATAATGACCTCATTAGCGGTTTTATTCCATCCATATTGCTGCTTAAGAAGAGCAACATTGCCTGTGTCCTTGGAACAAGCAACCGCAAACAATCTGTCACAGAGGGTAAGGCATGTCAAATCTCAATGTGGGACGAGCTGATTGAGAAGGGAAGACAGTACGGCAATTTTCGTCAATTAACAATCCAATTAAATTTCTTTATCTGGCTTTCAAAATGAATCAGAGACTCGAGTTCCACTATCTCCTTTAGGCTGACAAATGGAACCTTTCATGGTATCACAGTAAAGTCCAACAAAAATCAGTTTGATCTAACCGTTGCCTCTCTAAACAATGAAATCATGATTATTTTTTCTTTTTTGGTGGTTAAAGCTACCTTTATCAAGAGATGGAGTGGGAATTTGAATAGAAGAAAGATAACCATGTTATATGTGCAATAACATTCAAAAGCCTCAGAGAAAGTACACAGTGAACCGCAATTTAGATTACAAATTAACTCACCTCTAAAAGAGCTTCACGATCTCACACAAAAATTGCTTCAATAAAAAATTTACAAATGCAACAGTAACAGAGAGGGAGGAGATGTATCAGACAAGGTTTGCATTCGTCGAACTGCAAGATTTCCAGTTACACCAAACAAACACAAGTAAGCTCGAAACTTTTGTTCTGGAACTCCCCACACGAAAAATGCCACATAAGAAGGTATTTTCAGATAAAATAACATAATGTAAGACAAAATAATATTCCACATTAGACTAAACGCACACGAGTGATATTTTAAAGAGCTGAATAGATTTGCCCCAGAGGTCACTGCTGACAACACAATCACAGAAGCAGGTAGCATATCATTTCAATCTCAACCAAACAAGCATAAGTAGTTTGGCTAAAAATTTCTTGCAAGCTTTTAGCAATAGTTCCTAACCCACCAGAGATCAAGACCCAAGTGGAAGGTGATTTATGGAATATCAATGCTGTCATGAATTGGTGTGGCATTGAAAGGTTGGAGCCATGAGGCGCCCCAGAATTTTATCCCAGATTGACTGGTTAATACTACGAAGGATCGTCATCAACAAAAAGAAGGTTCTCGATGATAAAGGAAACCATTGAAAAAAAATAAAAAAGGAAGTGCATCCCTTTTCTTCACAATCATATCACAGCAGCCACATAACTAATCATGTTTTTAGATTTTAGAAAAGATTAATCTTATTTAGATCGTATTCACTAGAAGAAAATTTAGAACATCTCAATGCACCAAATAAAATTAAACGCTTCTTTTTTCTATTATTAAATTGCAAAAGGTGGCACTTAACATTGACAGCATTAGCCCCACCTCGACAGCATTCGCAAGTGATCCTTCCAAGAGATTTTGCCAATACAGATCACAGTGGTATCTGCAAAGCAACCGTGGTGAACGAGCTTCAGGGCAGAAGAAAAAAGAAGTTGGGAAGAGAACATACAACAAATGCTGAAAAGCATAGTGCATTTTGATTCACAATTTGTTTGGCGGGTCACGCAAGTGCGAAAATAAGCACAGTTTTTGGGCATCAAGAAGAGTTCAAGATATGTCATCAATATAGCAAGATGCAGCTTTGTGAACAGTTCATTCTACATATGTCAATCTTTCACCTTCAGCGGCTGGTTTTCAAAAATTTATGTGAAAAATCTGAATGAGGAAAATCAGTTCGTATCAAGCATCGAATTTAGGAACTACCTTCACCTCATTTGGTGGGTGCTCGTAACTCCTCAAACCTCCAGAGCTGGTGAAGCAGCATCTTGATTTGGAAGAGAAGGCAATGTTAAAAGGTGAACAATTTGGCGCTCAAAAACCATTGCAAGAGCAACATTGCAAGTGAAAATGCACAAATCAAAACATGCATACATGTAAAGAGCACCATTTTAACCATAAATTATAACTTTAGGTCTGGAACCAATTTTTCCAATATGATGTTACCCAACAAAATAACATTCTCCTCTGAATTCTGCTTAATATCAGCAGAGCTCATCCATCCTTACTTTTCATATTGCAATGCATGGACCAAACCCCAGTGGAGCCGCATCAACAAACTGAAAATATAATTACCTTTAGGGAAAGGTGCGGAAGATTTCCCAAAGCCCGTCTTCACGACTTCTGCATTATCCAAGAGAACAAGACTGCCTCCAGAATCAAGTCCCCAGAAGAAAGGAACACTTCCATCAACATCCTGCATGATTCAGAGAACAGAAAGGATTAGATATAGATCACAGGTGAAGGGAGAGATTGAGAGTGATATCCCAAAACCAAACCAATGAACATTATTATTACTCAGAGGCCAGAAAAGCGGTTTTAGAAGAGCTGTCGAAGAGCACAAAACCAAACTTCCTGCTGATGTCTCTCACAACTTGATCAGCAGGGTAAGGCCTCTGATCCCCAGAGTCCTATAAGCTTCTATGATGATGATGACCACATTAGCAGTTTTGTTCCATCCATATTGCTGCTTAATAAGAGCAACATTGTCTATGTGTCCTTGGAACAAGCAGAAGATATTATCGACAACCGCAAACAATCTGCCACAGAGGGTAAGGCATGTCAAATCTTGATGTGGGATGAGCTGATTAAGAAGAGAAGATAGTACCACAATTTCCATCAATTACCAATCCAATAAATTTCATTTTCTGGCTTTCAAAATGAACTAGAGACTCCAGTTCCACTATCTCCTTTAGGCTGATATATGGAACCTTTCAAAATATCACGATAAAGTCCACCAAAAATCAGTTTGATCTAACCACTGCCTCTCCAAACAATGAAATCATGATTTTTTATTTTTATTTTTTTGGTTAAAGCTACCATTATCAAGAGATGGAGTGGGTATTTGAATAGAAGAAAGATAAACTTTATTCTTTGGGCAGGTAGTCAGTTTTTAAATGGGTTTTGGCATGCATGGTTCATTCAAAATTTAGCTGTTTCATTTGCATATTCAAACCCCCGCTTTCAATTTATCCTTCTATCTATACAATAACTGTTATGGGAAGAAAGAAAGCTTCTTATTTTCAATATCAACCTGAACATGTTAAAAGGATATTATCCCACCAATTCACATACATAATTTCATATAGTATTTTTTGGCTAGGCATGGCCTACAATATAGTTACTAAAAGCAATTCTGTACTTAGAGTCAAAAGTACAAACTTTTAAAGCTATTGGCAAATGATATTGCATATTCAACGTTAAAAACTTAAGACTCATCCTTCCATGAGCCCTAATCAAAATGACAAACGAGGGTCGCTGTTACTGTGAGTACATCCTGTATATCAGCAGCAATCCTCTCTTCATCCTTATTTTGCTTTCTCTCTGTAACAAAGCCTCATTTTATGTTTTTTAAGGTAATGTGATGTGATCCCATTGAACCACTCTTGGCTGATGAAAAGAAATAAACTCGCCTGATTCAATGAGGACTGAAATATCTTCTTATGATCCTGGAAATTCCCACGGAAAGGCACCACCTTGCCTTGAAACAACAATCCAGAGCTTGTCCATGCTTCCGGATATTGGATGCTCATTGTCACTAACCAGCAAATCAAGGTGAAAAGATGGCTATTAGCTGTAAAGACGATCCGCCATTGGTCAAATTGAAGTACTTTGGCAAAAAAATCAATCTCACTGTCAGCATCTTCCTTGGAACAAGACCAGACCTTGAATGAGCGCCTCAACGGCATCCAAATCCTGCAGTTTGGGATAGTAAAAAAAACGTAGAATCATACTCATCAATCTTTAGACAAGAACCTAGGAATTTACAATGATAACACTTCACTAGTCATAGGCCATTAAGGAAGATACTAATCTTAGGGAAAATGGAATTTCCACAATGACTGCAAATCCCAGAACTTAAAGTCCACATTTATAAACAAAGAAATTTCCACATTAATTATGTGCAAAACCCAATGCTGCCTATAGGATATTGGAACTACTTGGTATCATAGATTATTGTAATACAAAAACACTGATCATGCTAGCATACATGTTTGATTCCCAATAATTTGCCAGTTGGACAACTAGATTGGTTTCTGTTCCATTATAAGTTAGATGTAAGATGGCAGAGGCTCCCTGTTGTGATCACTAGTTGGTTCCATTGTATCTTCAATGTAAAGACCAGATTCCTATAAGTTCAATTAGTGCAAGAGCAATATAACAAGCTAACTGAAAAAGTAATCAAAGACACAAAATGGAGAAAAATGAGTAAAACTTACCAGATGATCGGATGGCTCGCAAGCAAAAGTATGTGAGGTTTCTTGAAAGTTATCTTGGCAAATGCAATGCTGCTTTTCTAACCACCTATTTATATGGGCAAAGCACTATGTTATATGTGCAATAAAATCCAAAAAGCCTCAGAGAAAGTACACAGTGAACTGCAATTTAGATTACAAATTAACTAACCTCTGATAGAGCTTCACAATCTCACATGAAATTGCTTCAACCAAAAATTTACATATGCAACAGTAGTAGAGAGGAAGGAGATGTACCACTACCAGACAAGGTTTGCATTCGTTGAAGTGCAAGATTTCCAGTTACACCAAACAAACGCAAGTGAGCTTGAAACTTTTGTTCCGGAGCTCCCTGCAGAATGCCACATAAGAAGGTATTTTCAGATAAAATAACATAATGTAAGACAATAATATTCCATGGTAGAGTAAACGCACACGACTGATACTTTAAAGAACTGAATAGCTTTACCCCAGAGGTCATTGTTGACAACACAATCACAGAAGCAGGTAGCATATCATTTCAATCTCAACCAATCAAGCATAAGTAAATTGGCTAAAAATTTCTAGCAACCTTTTAGTAATAGTTCCTAACCCACTAGCAATCAAGACCCAAGCAGAACGTGATTTATGGAATATCAATACTGTCATGAATTGGTGTGGCATTGAAACGTTGGAGCCATGAGGTGCCCCAAAATTTTATCCCAGATTGACTGGTTAATAATACGAAGGATCATCATCAAGAAAAAGAAGGTTCACAATGATAAAGGAAACCATTGGAAAAAAAAAGGAAGTGCATCCCTTTGGTTCGCAATCATATCACAGCATCCACATAACTAATTGCTGTTTTTAGATTTTAGAAAAGATTATTCTTATTTAGATCTTATCCACTAGAAGAAAATTTAGAACATCTCAGTACACCAAATAAAATTAAACACTTCTTGTTTCTTTTATTAAATTGCAAAAAGTGACACTTAACATCAACAGCATTAGCCCACCTCAACAGCATTCTCAAGAGATCCTTCCAAGAGATTTTGCCAAAACAGATCACAGTGGTATCCACAAAACAACCACAGTGAATGAGCTTAAGGGCACAAGAAAAAAGATGTTGGGAAGAGAACATACAACAAATGCTGAAAATGCAGAGGAATATGATTGTCGAATGCTATGATTCTTGGTTATTCTCACGCAAGGCATAGTGCATTTTGATTCACAATTTGTTTGGTGGGTCACTCAAGTGCAAAAATAAGCACAGTTTTTGGGCATGAAGAAGAGTTCAAGATATGTCATCAATACAGCAAGATGCAGCTTTGTGAACATTTCATTCTGCATATGTCAATCTTTCACCTTCAGTGGCTGGTTTTCGAAAATTTATGTGAAAAATCTGAACAAGGAAAATCAGTTTGTATCAAGCATCAAATTGAGGAACTGGCTTCACCTCGTTCGGTGGGTGCTCATAACTCCTCAAACCTCCAGAGCGGGTGAAGCAGCATCCTGAGTTGGAAAAGAAGGCAAGGTTTTAAGGTGAACAATTTGGCACTCGAAAACCATTGGAAGAGCAACATTGTAATTGAAAATGCACAAATCAAAACATGCATACAGGTAAAGACCGCCATTTTAACCTTAAATTATAAATTTAGGTTTGGAACCAATTTTTCTAATATGATGTCACCCAACAACATAACATTCTCCTCTGAACTCTGCTTAATATCAGCAGGGATCATCCATCCTTACTTTTCAACAATCCGAAAAATTAATTACCTTTAGGGAATGGTGCGAAAGATTTCCCACAACTCATCTTCACGACTTCTGCATCATCCGAGAGAACAAGATTGCCCCCAGAATCACTTCCCCAGAAGAAAGCAACACTTCCATCAACATGCTGCATGATTCAGAGAACAGAAAGGATTAGATAAAAATTGCAGGTGGAGGGAACGATTGAGAGTGATATCCCAGAACGAAACCAATGAACATTATTATTACTCAGAGAGGCCAGAAAAGCGGTTTTAGAAGAGCCATCGAAAAGCACAAAACCAAACTTCCTGCTGATATCTCTCACAACTTGATCAGCAAAGTAAGGCCTCCAATCCCTCAAAAGTTCTATAAGCTTCTATAACGATGATGACCTCATTTTAGGTTTTGTTCCATCCATATTGCTGCTTAAGAAGAATTGCATCCTCTATGTGTGTCCTCAAAACAAGCAGGAGATATCATCGACAACTGCAAACAATGTGCCACAGAGGGTAAGACATGTCAAATCTCGATGTGGGATGAGCTGATCGAGAAGAGAAGACAGTAGTGCAATCCCCGTCAATTAACAATACAATAAATTTCATTTTCTGGCTTTCAAAATGAGCTAGGGACTTGAGTTCCAATATCAGTCTGTATTACGCATCGAATTGAGGGAGCAGAATCAAAATTGATGCCTTGAAAACCAAAAACTTACACGAACCCAAGAAAACTTACATTACATCAAAGAATGAATCCCGGCAGTTAACAAATGAAAGTGAAATATGAAAGAAGTTGGAAGCATTACCTGAGGAACAAATAGAAGTCAACAAAGACAAATCTATCATCATAGCTCGGGCATGATCAACTTGACTTCATTGGATCCGAATGCTATCAATGCTGATGAAAGGGATCTCTTGAAGGGAGAGAGAGAGAGAGAGGGCCATCCTCTGGCAAGTACCCCAACTTCGCATCCATATATGAACAAAAATTTGTTGGGATTGAGGCCAAAACAGAAACAGAGGAGGCTGAATTAATTGTTGCTCGAAAGAGCATTGCAGTGGCTAAAGAGAAAAGCCAGCCCAAGGCAGAGTGGAGATGGATGCAGCTGTGGCATACAAGAATATCATCATCATCATCATCAACTTTCGCAAGCCAGTGCAATTGGAGACTAAACGAAGCTCTTGCTGGATATTCAAGCAGCTAATTATCAATTTTTCAGTTCTGAATTTCAGTCGTACTTCACGAAAAGCATCTGCACGCATTGGAAGAAATTACTTCGTAATTGAGCATCAGACTGAAGAACAGAGACACGAAATGGATGCATTCGAGACGAAAGGACTTACCCGAACCCTTAGAAATCCGACCGTAAATGGAAGGGATTGAATCGCGGCAGTTAGCAAATGAAAGCAAAAGTGGATGCTGAGGATTTCTTGGATTTCCGGAAATTCATGCGGAGCATCTCCACGGAAAAGTATCGATTTGTATTGAGAATCGAGTTGAGGAAGCAGAATGGGAAATCGATGCCTTCGAAACCATAAACTTACCCGAACCCTAGAAAACCTGACCTTACCAGGACGAATCAATTCATTGGATCTAATGGAAATCAATGTAGATGCGATGAAGCAGCATCCTGAGTTGGAAAAGAAGGCAATGTTTTAAGGTGAACAATTTGGCACTCGAAAACCATTGAAAGAGCAACATTGTAATTGAAAATGCACAAATCAAAACATGCATATAGGTAAAGAGCGCCATTTTAACCATATATTATAAATTTAGGTTCAAAACCAATTTTTCTTATATGATGTCACCCAACAACATAACATTCTCCTCTGAACTCTGCTTAATATCAGCAGAGCTCATCCATCCTTACTTTTCACATTGCAATGCATGGACCGAACTCCAGTGGAGCTGCATCAACAAACCCAAAAATTAAATTACCTTTAGGGAATGGTGCGAAAGATTTCCCACAGCCCATCTTCACGACTTCTGCATCATCTGAGAGAACAAGACTGCCTCCAGAATCAATTCTCCAGAAGAAAGGAACACTTCATCAATCTGCATGATTCAGAGAACAGAAAGGATTAGATATAGCTTGCAGGTGGAGGGAGAGATTATCCCGGAACGAAACCAATGAACATTATTATTACTCACGGAGGCCTGAAAAGTGGTTTGAGAAGAGCTGTCGAAGAGCACAAAACCAAACTTCCTGCTGATGTCTCTCACAACTTGATCAGCAGGGTAAGGCCTCCGATCCCTCAGAGTTCTATAAGCTTATATAACGACGATGACCTCATTTTCGGTTTTGTTCGATCCATATTGCTGCTTAAGAAGAACTGCATTCTCTATGTGTGTCCTCAGAACAAGCAGGAGATATCATCGACAACTGCAAACAATCTGCCACAGAGGGTAAGACACGTCAAATCTCGATGTGGGATGAGCTGATTGAGAAGAGAAGACAGTAGTGCAATCCCCGTCAACTAACAATCCAATAAATTTCATTTTCTGGCTTTCAAAATGAGCTAGAGACTCGAATTCCAATATCAGCCTGTATTACACATCGAATTGAGGGAGTAGAATCAAAATTGATGCCTTGAAAACCAAAAAATTCCCCGAACCCAAGAAAACTTACATTACATCAAAGAATGAATCCAGGCAGTTAACAAATGAAAGTGAAATATGAAAGAAGTTGGAAGCTTCACCTGAGGAACAAAAAGAAGTCAATGAAGACAAATCTATCATCATGGCTCAGGCATGATCGATTTTACTTCATTGGATCCGAATGCTATCAATGCTGATGAAAGGGATCTCTTGAAGGGGGAGAGAGAGAGAGGGCCGTCCTTTGGCAAGTACCCCAACTTCGCATCCATATATGAACAAAATTTGTTGGGATTGAGGCCAGAACTGAAACAGGGGAGATGGTTGCCTGCAGAGGAGGCTGAATTACTTGCCGTTTGAAAGAGCATTGCGGTGGCTAAAGAGAAAAGCCGGCCCAAGGCAGTAGTGGAGATGGTTTTAGCTGTGGCATACAAGAATATCATCATCATCAACTTTCGCAAGCCAGTGCAACCGGAGACTAAAGGAAGCTCTTGCTGGATATTCAAGTAGCTAATTATCAATTTTTCAGCTCTGAATTTGAGTAGTACTTCAACACGAGAAGCAAAACGTCTGCGCGCATTGGAAGAAATTACTCAATAATAAGCATCGAACTGAAGAACAGAAACACGAAATCGATGCATTCAAGACGAAAGGACTTACCCGAGCCCTTAGAAATCCGACCGTAGATGGAAGGGATTGAATCACGGCAGTTAGCAAATGAAAGCGAAAGTGGATGCTGAGGATTTCTTGGATTTCCGGAAATTCATGCGGAGCATCTCCACGGGAAAGTATCGATTTGTATTGAGCATCGAGTTGAGGAACCAGAATGGGAAATCGATGCCTTGAAACCATAAGCTTACCCGAACCCTAGAAAACCTGACCTTATCAGGACGAATCAATTCGTTGGATCCGAAGGAGATCAATGTAGATGCGAGGGATGTCTTGGATGAGGGGCCAATAGTCGCCGGTGTGTTTTGAGCAGCGATCTTTCAGATTCTCGCATCCATGTATAGTCAATTGTTGGAGGGAGGGAGGGAGGCCATCCTCTGGCAAGCCCCTCAACTTCGGGCAATGATAAATCCCTAAATATTCGAGAGAGGAGAGATGGTTGCAAAGGCCATCTGATAGTCTTTCCACATTCTTCATATTAACCAAGCGAAGATAGGGAAGAGAGGAAGGAAAGAGAAGACTCCAGGAATCATCGTCGTCTTCCTCCGAAGGAAAGCACTCCTTGTCTCCCTCCCCTCCCATGCTGCTTCCGTCCATTCCCACTCTATCGAGGGAAGTGAGCATGGGCAAGCCCCATTTTCTCACTGGCTGCTTCATATTCTTGCACTCCCAAATATAAAACTCCCGCAAATTTGGAGGCAAGCCCCCTTCAGAGAAGCATTCGATATTTTCACAACACTTAATTTCTAGCCACTCAAGGGACGTAAGACGATGCCACTCCAATGACTTTATCTTCGGACAAGAGTCAAGTCTAAGGGACGATAGGGTGATTGGAAGGGGAGGGAACATCTCCAACATTGGACACTTCGCTATTCCCAAATAAGTGAGATTGTTACAACGATCAATGTTACTGTTGGCAATAGACTTCATCTTCAGACACCCAAAAAGTTTAAGCCACGACAAGGTGAGGGGAAGGGAAGGGAGGTCCTCCATCTCCAGTGCTGGACAACCACTTATTTCCAAATGAGTAAGATGTGCGAGCGTAGAAAGGCACAGTGGTAGGCTTCTCAAATTCATACAATTGCAAATAGATAGAGATTCTAGCGATTCTACTACGCTAATCTCTACTAGCGACTCTACTCCCTTGCAACTCATAATACCAAGTCTCTTCAAAGCAGGAAGTCTATCCTTAGCAAATGGAAAAGATATCCGAGAATCACAATGAAAAATCCTCAGATGTTCAAGCTGTGACACCGTGTTATCACTGCTGGGGTCATTTGGAGGAAAGGTCAGTCCCATGATTTTTGGACAATTCCGAATCATCAAACTTCTAAGTGTGTGCAGCTTACTTGGAAGCCTTTCTAAGCTCATGCAAACCTGTAATACCATCCTTTCAAGGTTGCGCGGTAGCTCAATCTCTCCTTCTCCCTCCATAAAAGATGTGAATCGAGGACATGATTCGATGACTAATTCTTGGAGGCAAGAAAGATTTTGCATTTCAATTCCACTTTGCCATAGGTATGTTAGCTTGTCACATCTAATAATATGAAGCTTCTTTAGCTTGACCAAGTAGCTCATAAATCCATTATCAAAACAAACAAGCTCCGCAAGATTCTCAATTTTGAGAATGGTTAAAGAAGTTAGGTTGTCCAACCACTTTAAGATCTCCTTGTTACAATCCCCAATGCGTAACTCACATAGAGATGGAAGATGAACCTTATTGGTCGAGTCATTCAAATGCAAGCATGAACAAATTTCTAGCTTTATGAGATGATCTAATCGATGAGGCAATGTCCCCATCAACTTTGGACATTTTTTGACAACAAGATGCTGAAGACAGGGGAATGGAACTTTTTCTTCTTGACCTTCAGCGTAATGAGACCAATCTTCCCATCCCAACATCCCTTCAAACTTCAAAATTGTTAAGGATGGAAAAGGGCTTTTAGTTCCGTAAAATTCAAAGCCTATCATGTGTACTGCACTTAGACCTTCAAGAGATAATTCTTTGAGTGAAGGGAGCTGTCCAAGTGATGGTAGCAAACTAACATGAGGACAGCCAAGCAAGTGCAAATACACTATCTTAGAATAGGATGGACCATTTAACCATGATGGGAATATTCCACCACCATAGTATGAGATAGTGAGATTTTTAATATTAGTGTGAGGTCGCAGAGAGTGAAGAACTTGTGCTTCGCGCTCTGTATTCCGGAAATCTCCAAAACCTTCATTCCAATGCAAGAATAAGTCGCTTAGGTCTTGCTTTCCAGACAAATTAGCATCAATTGCATCTCTAACTTTTTCCACCTTCTGCAATTCAGATATGAGTAAATCTCCTTGAAGATGTGGCAAGTTCTTTAACTCATTTAATTGTGACCCTTTCTCTAGTCCTACCACAAACTTGGGCAAGATAATAAGATTCCTCAAATTACTAATACCCAATGGCATCTTTTTGAGACTCCCTGTATCTCTAATGTCAAGAAATTGTAACTTGACCAATTTTGTGATGCCTGGAGGCAACATAGAAAGCATTTGACAACCTATTAAGATCAAAGCTTGTAATTTGCACAAGGCACCAATGGACTCAGGCAGCCTTTTGATATAGGTGTGTGAGAGATTGAGATATCGGAGATGTTTTAAATCACAGACACAATTCGGTACCTCTATGATTTCACAATGGCATAATGATAACACCCGCAAGTACTTCAAGTTTGTTAGCAAGTCATACAGCGCCTTTCTGGAAATATGACGTCTGGAAATATGACGTATTTGGTCCTTATGATTAAATCGAATATTCAACAGTATTAAACTTCTTAGTACCTTCATTCGAGCATATGCTCTCAAGCTTTCTGTTGTAACCATTTGTGAGACAAATGATGCATAACGAGCTTTCTCTTTAAAAGAGGCATCATCTTCATCACTCACTACTTGAGACTCCTCAAAGGTAAAGCATGTTACATCTGCAATTGACTTTGCTAGATCATTCAAAAGATCATGCATCAAAAACTTCGATGTGTTAACACTGGATTGTTGAAGAAAGGATCTAGATACTAACTCATCGAAGTATTTCCGTCCTGATCTCAAGATATTCTCTTTTGCTTTTCGTCCATCTAAAAAGCCCTCCGCTATCCATAAGAGCACCAGCTCGTCCCTTTCAAATTCGTAGTCCTTTGGAAATACTGCGCAATAAGTAAAACATCTTTTCAAATAAGAAGGGAGATGGACATAACTCAATTTCAAAGCTGGAAGAACCTCATCGTTTTTTGCCAATGCTACATCCCATATTTTATTATTTAAGATATCTTCCCATTCATCTGGATTCTCTTTATTACGTAGGAGACCGCCCAATATCTTCGCTGCCAAAGGTAAACCTCTACATTTTTCAGCTATTTTCTTGCCTACTATTTCCAAATGCGAGTGCCTCTCGAAATTTCTTGCTTCCAAAGCATGATAGGCTAATAAGTTGGTACAATTATCAACGGACAACTCCTTCAAAGGATATGGTGAAGCTCCTGTTATGGAAACCACAGGATGGTTGCGCGTCGTGATGATGATCTTGCTTCCCTTAGCCCCCACTTCAAATGGCTTTAAGAGGGAAGTCCATTCTTCATACTTCTCATTCCAGACATCATCTAAGACCACAAGAAACTTCTTTCCCAATAGATCATCTCTCAACTTAACTTGAAGCCTGTTAAGATCGTTGCCCTTGCAGGGCAACTCAGTTATTGATTGTAAAATAGTCTTCGTTATGTCGAGAACATCAAAAACATCCGAAACACAAACCCATGCTTTCCTCTCGAAATAGCTATTCATTTTGGGATCATTGTACAACCGTTGAGCCATAGCTGTCTTTCCAACACCGCCCATCCCAACTATGGGGACTATGCTCAGCCCGGCATCGGAATTTCCAACCTCACCGATCAATAGTTCCAGTAACTCCGCTTCTTCCTTCTCCCTGCCGAAAAACCGAGTCTCCGGCAAAGAAGTGCTAGGGAGCCTTTTGTTGGTGTAGTTGGATATGTCTGCGGCATTCTCTCTCAAGGTCAGACGAGCCTTCCTTGTGACAATATTTTCCAACCTGCCACTGATCTCTTGTACCTTAGTTTCAAACGAGCACAAGTTCAGATTCGATCCGGATGATCCATCTTGGCCCCAGGAAAAGAATTTCCTTTTCTTCTCATCTCTGCTTGCGCTGGATTCTGCCCCAGACTTAACTTGAGTGGCTTCAATCGCGAACTCATCAAGCAAGTCTTCCATGTCAAAGGCCAAGTCCCTAACATCATCCAGCCACAGCTTCACTAGACGGTTACCGCCCAACTGCTTGTCCTCTGCATCATCCAGCACCACGTTGATTGTTTCCAGCATCCCCTTCCACTCGTTGAGTAAAGCAGTGTTGATTCCTTCGCGTTGTGCATATTCCAATCCCAGAGAAGTCAACTTGTCGCAGGGGACCTGAAAGAAGGAACCCAAAAAGATCTCTCCAATGGCCATGGGTGAATCAGTCACTGCAGAGAACAACAAGGGCAATGGTGAAGCAAAATGAGAGTGAGCAAATGGAGAGAGAAAACTATGAAAGTTCAGGAAGACCAAGGCTTTTTTCCTGCCTAAAAGGACCGAAGGAAGATGAAGACTTTTAAGGACGATTTCTGTCCACAAGTGCTTGTTTCACCTCCCATTTGCATTTTTTCTTTTTTAAGTCAGGCCCATATATTCGTACTTTCCACTATCATTTATTTGTTTTTGTAATTTAAGCATAAACTCAGGAAGACCAAGGCTTTTGTGGACATCATGTAGTTTTTTTTTTTGTCTAGAAAGTGAAGCAAATGTCAAACCGAAAGGCAATAAAATCCAGCAACACTAAGACTTTGCAGGACACAAATGCCATTGTTGCTTCACTTTTCACGTCCCTTGTCTTCCATCCTTATGCGAATATCTTGTTTTCTATTACTAGTAGAATTTCCATGCATTACGGTTAAAATTTACAATACTATAATTTTCATCCAACCCTTTTCATGTTCATTTATTTGGTGATATTTCATCATTAATCTCTATTGTACCTGTCTATTAGAATTATGTCTAAATTTTCATATATCTTTTCAAATTTAAGTTCAATAAAAGAAAAAAAAAGCAAAGAGAAAAACAAAAAGAAAAATACAGCAAGAAACAAAAAAATAAAAAAAAAATGCCGGAATGAGGAGAGAGAGAGAGAGAGCACTACCAGTCTCACGGTCATTGCCCCGCCGCTAGGCCGTCCACTTCCAACGTACCATTTTATAGTCACATTTGTAGGCAATGTTTTTCGTCAAATGCTTTTCTTAGAGCGGTTTAGGAGTTAGGGATAATGACATAGTAAGCTAAGCTTTTGTTCAGCTTACAATCGAATACCTACACTTCTTTTTAGGCAATATTTGTTCTACAAACTCATCCTTTGAATTCATTGCTCGGTTTCGCTTAAATTGTTTTTGTTTTTTTATATTTTTCGTTCTTTTATGTGAAAGAGAATAGGAAATACTTTCAATAATTTCATGCCATTGCAAAAAGATTTTGCGGCTAAATGTCAAGCACACCTGGAGACTATAAAATTATCAATGTTAATTTCTTTAGATTATCTTCTCGAATAATTTCAATCATAAAATTTGAAAAATAACGTATTATTCTTGTCCACTTTTTTGGCCAATTCCATTGCTTTCCCTTTCATCTCCTCGCCCAAATCAACAAAAGTATATGCTCAGATAGTTTGGTGCACACTTGAATGTAATTGGAGATTTAAAATATATTTCTAAGTCTAAAGCACTTCTTTTCTTCCACTCTAAATATTTTAGTGGCTTATCAAACATTTGATTGAAGACAAGACTTTTTCTACGTACTTGATTTTTTGTCGGTTGGACATTATGTTAATTAAAAATAGTATTACATTTACCGTTCACGCACGCATAATTTAAAACTTTACTATGATTTCTTTTATTCATTTGAAGACGTTGGCACATTTATATGTTCTTGGTTTATCTACTGGTCTACCAATTACAACTAATTTGCATGATAGTCTTTTTCGTAGATAGCAATTTGTATATTTTTCTGTAAGCCAATAAATATTCCCTCATTTTTTTCGTCATGTATTATTTCTAGGCAACTCAAGGGATAATTATCCTAAATATCGTAAATCTATTGGACGACCATCAATTCAATTCTAAACTTTTCAATTTGATCAATTTAGTTCTAAACTTGTTAATAATTTGCTAATGTAGTTCTTTGAGCCAATTTTGACTTAAAAATCATTGATGTAGATGCTAACCTCCTATATAGAAGTATGATCATCAGTTCAGCGCTTCAAACAAAAAATGATTATATTGATCAATTGTAAAAAAATTTAGAACTAAATTACATAAATTGAAAAGTTTAGAATTTAATTTGCTATCGTATAATATCTTTATGACTTTTTTGGACAATTTCGTCGGCAAGTCAGGCACATGTGTCAAAACTATCGAAGCAGTAATGATGTTTTCCTGGGACTAGGCTACAAGCACTCTGTCATCCATTGAATTTTGGGTGCTTTTCACATGAACGCTAGTGGTTAGAAGGATCATAATGATGTACTTTTTGTCCACAAGTGCTTCTTTCGTAGTTTGCAGAGAACATCTACAGAGACTTTATTGCATATCACGTGCTTTTTTGTCTGGAAAGTGAAGCAAAAGTGAAAGACCTAACAGGAAAGAAACTTTTAAGTTTCCAGGAAGACCAAGACTTTGGCTATGTAAATGTCTTGGTCATCATTACAAGTGCCACTTCCACGAGTTATATTAACATTAATCTATTCTTTTTTCTTTTTTCAAATTTTGCTCAATTTGCGGTGTCCGTCATATAAATTGCCATGTCTTGACATTGTTCGATTACCCTACAAGTTTGATGATGAGGAGAGAGAGTGTACGTTGGCTTAGACAATCTTGACATAGGTTGTTTTTGCTAACGTAACATCTCAAGCTACTATATCGACACCAATATGGACATTTAACAACTATTTGACAGCGCTAGTCACCATGTCAACCTTTTACATCCGAAATTATAACAAAGACCTCACTATAATCCACATTTGAAAAATTAAGGTAATTGATTAAACTATAAAAAGCTCATGTACTTTATTGTGAAAGGGATAACAATTCAGAAACTCACGATTTCATTGTCCCAAAAAGTTTATCATACAATCATTGGTCTAGGTTAAATCTCACATGTACTTTTGTTTATGCGATATATTTTCTACAATTTTATTATCTCAATTCATTGCTTGGTCTCCCTTTAATAATTTTCTTTTGTAAGATTATTCATTCTCTCATGTGAAAGACAACGGGAGATATTTTTGTTAATTTCACACGCCAAAAGATTTCAGAGGCTAATTGTCAAGTACATTGAGAGACTATGAAGTTTGTCAATGTCCATTTCATTAAATTTCCTTTCGTTTAGACTACTAAGTACTAATGATACCTTGGCACAAAATTAGATTAGTGCATTTGACGATTTATTTTGCTATGGGTAGTTATAGTTGGTTCAAGTATGCCAAGTTCTAAGGTTTGAGTAATATTTTTTTTTGGTAAAAGGTTTGAGTAATATTTGGAAACACTCACTTCATAAACAGTTCATTTTATTCTAATTTCCTAATTTTTAATTGCATGTAATCTGAATAAACGCACCCAATGTCTTCGTCTGTGCGTAGCATGTGCATGAACATTAATAATCTAATTTAATTTCATATTTCATAATCAATTGACCTCACTAATTGGGTTCATATCTAAATAGATTTTTGGATTATATCATCTGTTTTTTAAATTAATAACTTTTAGGAAAGGGAAAGATAATTATTGATGGGGCTTATCATGGAGGACTGACCAACTTATTGAATTACATACATACATACATACATACATACATACATACATACATACATATATATATATATATATATATATATATATATATATATATATATATATATATATATATATATATGCGTACATATTTTTTAAATTATATCTTCCAATTTAGGAATTCATGAGCAACAGTTGAAATTGTCCACGACTTATTGAATTTTTTCTATCTTTTTTCTTAGTTCTATCTTTTTTTGAAGTAGAAGTGAGCTAATGGAGAGAAGATATTATTTAGTCCAAGAAGACCAAGACATTTACCTACCAAAAACATTAAACAAAGATCAAGCCCAAGCCTTTTTTTTTTTTAATGCATCCGTACATTCTCAGTAACCTTATAATTTCTATATCTTCGTTTAATGTGTTATTGGTGAATATGCAATCAATGTAAGCTTTTACATGGCAATTACGATGCTAAAGATTTGTAGCAAGAATGGGCAGTAATGATCTTCTAAAGGGTGTTGAGGTAGTAGTTGATGATCAAGAACCACTTGATAGGAGGATTGTGGTCCTTTGCACGATTTTCCTATTCATAAATGTGATGCCTACAGTATATCTAGTACATTGTATTGTTAGTTGGTGATGCCTAACTCTTTTTCTTGTCTAGCAATGAATAAAGCTGACCATAATTAATACGACTGACAAATAAGCATCTCTGTACAATTTGCAGGGACTGAAATAAATGATGACGACACCTAACAATCGCATCTTACTTTCTATTATACATCTGCAAGTCATCAAAGACAACTTATTTTGATTGTTTGATAAGGAGAGTAGAAACACGTGCCTTGGGCTAAATAGAAAAAAGAGTCAGGTACACCAATGAATCCATGAAGCAAGTTTTCTAATTTAACTCTAGAAATAGTAAATGATTGGCAAATCACCAACTAATCCATCAAGCAAGTTGCTTTGGGCTAACTCTTTCTATTCAAAGGACCACGATTCTCCTATCAAGTGAGTCACAATCATCACAACTACTTCAGCACCCTTTAATAGGTCATTGCCGCCCATTTTGCTGCGAATTTTTAGCACTATAGTTGCCATGTAAAAACGTATACTAAAAAAAAAAAAAACAACAACAACAGTATATTTGTAAGTTATAAATTTTTTATGAAGATATGCATGCCCTCGAAGTTGATCATGTGAAGAAATATCATCACTTATCCTCTATTTTGGATGGCCACAAGAAAAGGTTCTTTCTTTTAAACGACAACCAAAAATCTTGATCTAGAGAAAAAGGAGAACGGTTGATTTATCTAACTCAAGGACCCAATGTGCATCAAAACATGGTCTCTTCGATCTAACTTAAATTGATGGTCGTCATAGTACACTCATAAAGTACTTTTCACGGGGAAGACCAAGACTTTACTGAAGATGCAAATTGGCTTCATTGCTTCACTTTTCACATCTCTCTTCTTCCATCCCTATGTGAATATCTCTATTTCCATTACTTGTAAAATTTCCATGCACTACATGTCTTGCTTAAAATTAAGCATACTATAAATTAGTATAAGAAGGAAGCTAAGAAGGAACCCAAAAAGATCTCTCCAAAGACCATGAGTCAATCATAGAGAACAACCAAGAGTTATCGCGAAGCAAAGTGACCAACCAAGACTTTCAAGGACACTTTCTATCCACAAGTGCTCAGTTCATGTAGATAAACCACAAACTCAGCAAGACAAAGACTTTATTGGACAGCATGTACTTTTTTGTCTAGAAAGTGAAGCAAAAGCGAAAGAGAGCAATTGAAAAAAGACAAGACTTTGCACAATGCAAATTGGCATTGTTGCTCCACTTTTCACATCCCTCCTCTTCCATCCCTATGAGAATGCCTTTGTTTTTCCATTACTAGGAGAATTTCCCCACGGGTTTTAGGCCATGCTTAAAATTGACCGTTACTATAATTTTCATCCAACTCTTTTTTTGTGCTAAATCGTACTGTGATTTTTCGTTAAATAATCTCTTTTGTACTTCTCTATTAGAATTATGTCTACATTTTCATGTATCTTTTCAAATTTATGTTCAATAAAAAAAGAAAAAAATCATAGAAAAAATATATAGAAAAAACAACTAGAACTTAAGAAAGGGGGAAAAAGCAAGAATGATGTTATTCTCAAAGTAATTTAAGAGTTAAGAATAATGATATCGAAAGTGCCTAACCTCTTTTTGAGTTTACGATCGAGTACCTGAAGTCTTTTTTTATTTTATTTTTTCAATCAAGAACCTCAATTTTTCAGATTTGGCTCTATTTGAGGTATTGGTTAAATAAATTGCGACTCGTTTACTCAGCAAAAGTTAAAAATAATAATTGACGTGGCTACTTAGTTGACTTAGATGATATTAGCATCTAATATATCTCAATTGGCATGGATGCACATCAAAGTTTACGGTTGAATTAGCCGTCATACAATAAATTTATGGATTTTTTAGATAATTTTTCGTAAAATCATATTCATATGGTAGTAATGATGCTTTCTTGGTACAAGGCTATAGCACTTTGTCATCCATTTAATTTTGGGTGCTTTTCACGCGCACGTCAGTCAAAGGAATCAAAATAAAATACTGTTTACCCACAAGTGCTTGTTTGGTAATATTAAGAGAATTTCTCCAAAGACTTCATGGATACCATGTGCTTTTTTTTTTTCTAAAAAGTGAAGCTAAAGAGAAAAAAGAGGTAATGGGAAAGAAACTTCAATAAATTCCAGAAAGACCAAGACTTAGCAGGACACAAATTGAAGTTTGTTGCTTCGCTTTTCACATCCCTTCTCATGCATCCCATGAGAACGTCACTTTTCATGGTTTACTATTTACCCATCATCCTCTCAGATGTGGTTCGTCACTGCTAGCTAAGGGTAATTACTGTTGCTCCTCCAATGATTGTCGATGGGGAGATTTTACTTCGTTTTCTCTTTCTTTCTGATTTCTTCATTCAAAATGAAATTTGCACCATGTGGTATAGTAAGCAAGAAAAAGCAAATTTGGACATAAAATGCAAAGCAATTTCTTATGATTATCTTATATGGAAAGTGTTTCTCTTGACAGAGTAAGTACATAAGATATATTGAGCAACAACCCCACGAATGTGTGTCAGGGAAGATCAGTTAAGGTGGATTGCATAAATCAAATGCACAAAAAAATAATTGCATTTAGACATCTAATCAGTGGGAACATATTACACACACTTCCATACATCATGTGCGAGTTGTCCAATATTCACATATGTGACACCTGCGACCTGTTGCACAACGTCCGTGATTTAATTGAGATTCAGTTCCTTCACATCAGCCCTGTTTGTTAACATTTTATTCCCAGGGACTGTGCATCATGTTGTGAAACATTTGAAATGTCAAGGTAATTGATTGAATGAAAAAAAAAAAAAAACACTTAAGATACTTAATTGCCAGCATATTGGTTAGAATTTTCATGCACCTCATTATCTGGTTTTATTCAAGTCAATTTGATTTTCTTTAGGAAGCCACACATATAGAAAGTCTTTTTTTTTTTTTTGGTCGAAAGATATAGAATGAAATTGGTGGGGCTTCTTTTATAGAGTTTTTGCTTCAACCACTCGCATGCGAAATCGAATAAGCGCCTCCTCTTGAATGTCTTTTTCTTTTCCTTACTTAGCCAGATCCCAAATGCTTGAGATAAGGCGCAATCAAATTGTATGTTTTTTTTTTCTTTTTTATAAGCCAAAAAATATTCTCTGATTTTCTTTGTCATGTATTACTACTAGGGAATTATAAATGATAGTTGTACAGTTATATTCACATGTCAAAAGCATTGAAGATGGGACAAGGCTATAGCACTCTGTCATTCATTTAATACAAACTCTCTCTCCATATCACCCCACAGATTGGGTGATGTGGAGAGAGAGTTTGTATTAGCTTGGGCAATCTTAGCATCTAATGTCTCTGCTAACGTGGCAACATCTCAAGATGCTATATTAGACACCAATATGGACATTTAACAACTATTTAACAGCGTTAGCGTCATGTTAACATTTTCCATCCATAATATTAACGAATGTCTCACGTTGACCTATATGCAAATTTCAGATAATTGATTGAACGAAAAAATTTTAGGTACTTGATTGCGAAAGGGTAATAATTCAAGTACTTGCAATGTCATTGTCCCAACGAGTTTATTATATAATCATTGGTCTAGGCTCAAATCTCAAACATACTTTTGTTTACGTGATATCTATTCTACAAACTCATCCTCTTGGTTCGTTACTTAGTCTCTCTTTAATTGTTTTCTTTTGTAAGATTATTCATTCTTCCACGTAAAAGAAAACAGAAGATAGTTTTACTAATTTCAAGCGCCAATAGATTTCCTTGGCTAAATGTCACGCACATTGGGAGACTACAAAGTTCTTAATGTCGATTTTCTTTAGATTTTCTTCTTGGAATCATTAGATCATTTTTAGTGGATTATCAAACATTTGATTAGAGAAAAAACTTCTTCTTTGTACTTGATTTTCTTTCGGTTGGACATCATATTAATAATATTATCATCACATGTAACTGTGTGGGCACATATTATCTAAAACCTTACTATGATTTCTTTACCTATCACAACTAATCTTCCTAAACAGTATTTTTTTTCGTAGATAATTTGTTCCAATTTTTCGAGAGACTAATTGATATCATCTAGAATGCTTGGTCTGAGCTGCAAGACACAAAATTGATATCAAAAAGCATATATTGGACTCCAATGTAAACAGTTAATGGCTACTTAATAGCATTGATGTCATATAGACATTTTTTGTTTGCAATTCAATGGAGGTCTCACGTTGATCCACATTTGAAATGTTGAGGTAATAGATTGAATGAAAAAACTTTAGATACTTGATCAAGAGTTCATAGTAAGAAATTTCATGCACCTCACGATATGGTTTTATTTCAGTCGATTTGAATATTTTTGCCATAGATATAGAATGAAATTGACAATGTTTCTTTTATGGAGTTTTTGTTTCAACTAGTCACATGTAAAATCGAATAAGCGCCTCCTCTTGAATGTCTTTCTCTTTTCCTTTTTTTCAGCCAGATCCCAAATGCTTGAAATAAGGGAAAAATCAAACTATAGACAATTTTTTTTTATATGCAAGGCAATTGTTAATGATAATTGTAAATTTATACACATATGTCAACAGTATTAAAATGCTCTACCATCCATTTAATTTTGGTGCTCTTCACTGGCATTATGGTCAGTATTGTATATGTTTTCTTCTTTTTTAATAGTCAATAACTTCACAGATTCAATAATTTTTTATTTTGTGAAAAAAGGAAAATGGAAAATCGATATTGCTTGTAGTTGAGGCCTCCATGTACCAAATTAGATTAGTGCATTTGTCAATTTTAATTTTTTTATGCATGCACTTATATTTGGTTCAATTCTGCCAGATTATGAGGATTGAGTGACATTTGAAAACAATCAACCATAGAAACAGTTCATTTTATGCTAATTCCTTATTTTAAATTACGTGTAATATGAATATATGTGCACAATACTCATATGTCTAGGCCTCTGCGAAGCACCGATATATGGACATGAGTAATTTTCACAGATTTTGAATTACAATATTAAAGGACACCTCATTAATTGGTGTCAAATTCAAATATACTTCAGATTTCATAAACAAGACGTTTACTCGCTTGCTAATTCTGTTTCTATTTTTTATTCATAAATTTTAGAAAAAGGAAAAAAATAATTAATAGATACCCATTTATGCATGGGCTTATAATCATTGTGTATGTACTTTTAAAATTAAATCTTTCATTTTAGGAATTCATGAGCAATAATTGAAATTTTCCAAAACTTATTAAATTTTTTCTATTTTTCACTTAGTTCCGTCTCATTTAAAGCAAAAGTTAGCTTCATCAACGGCGGGTTTTTCACAACGTTCGAGTTCGTCACTGGAAATTTCAGCGAGGGGCTCAACTTTAGCAGCACAAGTGCCGACCGCAAGGTTCAAGCCTTTCTTTTTTCCCTTTTGACTCCATGGACGCAGTTTTGTCGATCAACCCACTTTGCTTTAGTAACGCTAGAACAACGTTAAAACATTTAGAAAAAGAAATGGGCTTCTTGTCTGCCATTATTGGTAGAAGATAAGAAGAAACAAAATAAAGGTGAAGCGTGCAAGCTTGATGGAGATGGTGAGGAAGGGGACCCAAAATTTGGAATAATTTCGCCCTTTTTGCATTAGAATTGCGAAAGGAGTCTTTCTATCTACCCACCAAAGGCAACCCAACCAGATAAAACGGCTAAAGTTCGTCGGCGGTAGATTCTTCCGAGCCAGCGTTGTATTTACATTACCTTTCCTTTGAGATGAAGCAAGAAACGATGCTGGACCTCTTGGCGAAACATATTTCCTGTACCTTACCTCGGTAGAAAGAAACAACGAATGTCGCATTACTAATGGTACGAGGAAGATAACAGACGCTGTCCTAATTCTGTGAGCTTTTGTTCCAATGGAGGAGGATCTTCCTTATAGCGAAGCTATACCAAATATGTCAAGTAATGATGTTGCTTTTGCTTATTTGCTAGAGCAGTTCACAAAACAAATGTGACGCTGCAGTGATACGGCAATTTTCAGCAACGATGATTAGCAAATCCCAAGCGCTGTTCATTCAATCTTCTGATGGCCGAATCCAAAGTCATTATCACTTTCTTCGAGTGCTCCCTCAAGAGGCTGGAAGATGTCATAACAATGTTGAATGTCATATTAGCAAACATGTTAGTTATATTTTCTTGAGAAATTGATGAATGAAGTTTAGCCTAACGTGCAATGTAATTCCCAAACTTTAACTCAATGTGCAATGTCATATTTGAACTTTTAATTTATTCAATTTAGTTCCTAAAGTTTTTGCACATGTTTAATTTAGTCATTGGATTGTCCCTAAACTTGAATTAATGGAAAAACGGCATTGATCATTTTCATATAAATGAATTAGAAGATAGTTTTATTTAATAAAACTAGCAAAAGTGCATACTAGTTGCATTTAAAGATTAACATCCAAAAGATTTTGCAAAATTCAAATTATTAATTCATAAAAGTTATTTATACGATATGAGGAAATTGTATCCATGTACCTTTACATGGAAAGAGAGAAAGATATCAGGATTTGAATTTTTTGGTAAAATTCTTTAAAAGACAAAAAAAAATCAAATATTTAAGATTGAATTACCTGAGACAATATAACAAAATTATTGATGTACATATTGAGCAAGGTGATGCTAATTCCATCACTTTACACATAGTCCAATGCCAGATAACTCAATTTTGTCGAACAGAACCTGAAAGAAGGAACCAAGAAAGATCACTTTAATGGCCAAGAGCGAATTGTCCACTGTAGAAGTTATGGCGAAGCCAAGTGATGATGAGCCAATGGAGAGAGAATCATAATGTCCAAGAAGATTAGGACTTTCACCTACTAAAGATATCATTTTCAGACAAGAACTTTCACCTACTAAAGATATCATCTTTTTCTTGTGGAAAGTGAAGCAAAAGTGAAAGAGCGACGGTGGGAAAGAAATTAATAGATTCTAGGAAGACCAAGACTTTGCACGTCTTTTGATTGTGCACATCTTTTGATGGTGAGAAAGAAACTTAAAACCAAGACTTCCGCACATTTTTTTGGTTAACCAGAGAGAAACTTCAATAGATGGCAGGAAGATCAAGACTTTCTATGACTTTCTTGCCATTACCAATAGAATTTTCAGGTATTACAAAATTTGCTTAAAATTAACAATGCCATAATTTTCCTTCAACTCTTTTCGGATTTAATCATTTTGGGATTTTTTTTCATTCATTAATCTCTAGTATATCTTTTCAAATTTGAGTTCAACAAAGGAAAAAAAGAAAGCAGAGAAAAACTGACAAGAAGAAACAGCAAAACTGTTAAAAAAGGAAAGGGGGAAGATAGAGCACCATTGAAGCATGGCCATGGCCGTGTTGTTGCCATTAGCACTGCCACTACCGTGACTATTTCCAACTTCGCCTCCTTATAGTGGCCTCCATAGATAACATTTTTCTTGAGATGTTTTTCTTAGCATGGTTTAGAAGTTGAGGATGATGTTTTTCTTAGCATGGTTTAGAAGTTGAGGATAATGACATCGAAATATTTTTGTGGATTATCAAACATTTGATTGAATATAGATTCTTTCTATGTACTTGATTTTCACATGCAATCGTTCGGGCACACAAAATTTAAAACTTTACTAAGTTTTCTTTTATTCAATTGAAGAAACTGGCACATTTATATGTTCTTTATTTATCTGTCGGTTCTACCAATTAAAGCTAACTTGCCTAAGTAGTCTTTTTTGTAAATAATAGTTTGTACATTTTTTTGAGCCAAAAAATATTCCCTGATTTTCTTCATCATGGATTACTACAAGTCGATCATTAACATAGTTGTAAAGCTAGGGGATAATTGTCCAAAAATTCATAAACCTATTATATATTGGTCAATTCAATCTTAAAATTTTCAATTTAGCCAATTTAATTTTAACATAGCTGACCGCCAATTAAGCGATTTCCAGCCAAATCCTCTAAAGGTTTAGAAAAGTTTAGGGTTGAATCAATCAATGTACAATTGGTTTATGCATTTTTGAATGATTTTTCGTATAGTCATGTCCATATGTCAATTGTATTGAAGTAATGATGCCATCTGGGGACAAGGCTACGGCGCTCTGGCAATCATTCAATTTTGGGTGCCTTTCAGATGCACATCAGTGGTGCAATGGAAATGAAGTACTTTGTCCACAAGTGCTCCTTTCATGATATTCGGAGAACATCCCAGACTTTACTGGATACCGTGTGCTTTTTTGTCTGGAAAGTAAAGCAAAAGTGAAAAAAGAGTTAACGGGAAAGAAACTTTCATAGATTTCACCAAGACTTTCCCGGACGCAAATTGAAGTTTTCACTTTTCTCATCCCTCCCTCCATACCTATCCCCATGAGAACGTCCCTTTTTCCCATTACTAGTAAAACTTCCATGCGTTATGTCTGGATTAATTTCTAATATTTTTTTTTTTTTTCAAATTTGTCTCAATTTGAGGCGTCCATTAAAAAATTGCCACGTGATAATGATTTTATTGATATGATTCACTTACCTTGCGAATTGCGTGATGTGGAGAGAGTTTGTGTTGGCTTAGATAATCTTAGCATCCAATGTCTCCACTGACTTGGGAACACCTCAAGATGCTATATTGGACACCAATATGGACATTTAACAACTATTTAATAGTGTTAGCATCACGTAAACATTTTCCATCCGCAATATTAACAAAGGCCTTACGTTGACCCGAGTGAAAAATTGAGATAATTGATTGAATGAAAAAACTTTAGGAACTGATTGCGAAAGGGGTAATAATTCAAGTACTTGCGATATTATTGTTCCGACGAGTTTATTCATTCTTTCGTGGGAAAGAAAATAGGAGATAGTTTTGTCAATTTCACACACCAAAAGATTTCAGCGGCTATATGTCAAGAACATTGGGAGGCTATAAAGTTCTCAATGTCAAATTCCTTCAGATTTTCTTCTTGAATCATCTGATCATTTGTAGTGGATTATCAAACATTTGATTGAAGAAAAAATTCTTCTTTCTACTTAATTTTGTTTTGGTTGGACATCATATTAACAAGATTATCATCACCTATGTAGCACCGACACGGCACGCGACACGCGACACGACACGATACGACACCTCATTTCTTAAAAATAGAGAATTTCGACACGTTCCGACACGTTATATATTAAATATATTTTTATATATAAATACATAAATAAATAATAATAAAAATAGCCTAGAATTAATTTACACGAAAAATATTAAATAATATCATTCATTATTTTAATTTGTTACAATAATACACAAAACTTAGAGGAAAAAAACATTGTTTAAAGAAAAATGCTGAAATGATATTTTTAAATTTATTTATTTATCATATATAACATTTTTTATTACTTCTTTCATAGTAAAAGACTTTAAAAAAATAAAACAATTCTAAAATAACAAAACTGGAAAAAAAAATTGACCCTGTGCGTGTATATTTATAGCAATTTTATTACTTATTTTGTGTATATTTATATTTTGACCCCTCAAGTATTAGAAATTTTTAAAATTGACCCTATGCGTGTCGGAATCGCGTGTCGGAATTCTAGACTCGCGTGTCGGAGCGTGTCGGAGAGAGTTGACCACGTGTCGGATTTTTCGACACTCGTTGACCGCATGTCGGATTTTTCGACACTTGTTGACCGCATGTCGGAGCGTGTTGGGACGTGTCGGAGCGTGCCGAACACGTGTCGGAGTATCGGACACGACACGAAGGCTTCCGGAGAGTATCCGTGCTACATAGATCATCACATGTCTGACCCGCAAGAGATAAAATTGATACCACAAAGAATATATCGGAGGCCAACGTAAACAGTTAACAAATACTTGATAGGGTTGGTGTCATACAGACATTTTTTGTTCGCAATTCAATGGAGGTCTCGTGTTGACGCATATTCGAAATGTCGAGGTAATTAATTGAATGAAAAAAAAAAAAAAACCTTAGACACTTGATTGCCAGCACATAGGTAAGAAATTTCATGCACCTAGCGATCTGGTTTTATTTCAATAATAAATATTTTTGGAAGCCATAGATGTAGAATGAAATTGATGATGTTCCTATTAAGGAGTTTTTGCTTCAACCACTCGCAAATTGAATAAGCGCCTCCTCTGAATGTCTTTCTTTTTTCCTTATTCAGCCAGATCCCAAATGCCTGAAATAAAGCAAAATCAAATTAAGCCAAAAATATTTTTTATATATATACAACGCAATTGTTAATAATAATTGTAAACTCGTAAAGTTTTACAAATATTTCCACAGTATTGAAATACTCTGTCATCCATTAATTTTGGTGCTCTTTACTGGCATTATGGTCAGTATTTTATATATTTTCTTCTCTTTTAATAGTCAATAACTTCACGAGTTCAATAATTTTTTTTATTTTCTGAAAAAAGAAAAACTGAAAATCGATATGTTGACAGTTGAGGCCTCCACGTATCAAATTAGATTAGTGCATTTGTAAATTTTAAATTTTTTATGTAGGCTCTTATGTTTGGTCCAAGCATGCCAAGTTATGAGGTTTGAGTGACATTTGAAAACAATTAACCATACAGTTCATTTTATGCTAATTCATTATTTTGAATTACATGTGATCTGAAAATATGTGCACAATACTCATATGTCTAGGTCGGTGGGTAGCACAGACAGGGACATTAGTAATTTTCATAGATTTTGAATTTCATAATTAAAGGACCTCATTAATTGGGGTTGAATTCAAATATATTTTAGATATCATAAACAAGATGTTTACTCACTTACTAATTCTTTTTCTATTTTTTATTCATAAATTTTGGAAAAAGGAAAAAGAAATAATTAATAGGGCTCGTTAATGAGTACACATATATATGGATGTGTTGATACCCGTTTATCCATGGGTATATAATCATCACGTATATACTTTTAAATCTTTCATTTTAGGAATTGGTAAGCAATAATTGAAAATTTCCAGAACGTATTGAATTTTTTCTATCTTTTTGCTTAGTTCCATCTTATTTAGAACAAGAGTTAGCTTCATCAACGACTTGTCATTGGAAATTTCAGCGAGGGCTCAGCTTTAAGCGACGACCGCAGAGTTCAAGCCTTCCTTTTTTTCCCTTTGGCTCCACAAACAGAGTTTTGTTGATCAACCCACTTTGCTTTAATGTCGGTAGAACAACTTTTAGAAAAAGGAATGGGTCCCTTGTCTGCCATTATTAGCATAAGGAGATAAGAAGAAAACAAAACAAAGGTGAAGCGCGCAAGCTTGACGGAGATGGAGACGGAGATGGTAAGGAAGGAGACCCGAAATTCGGAATAATTTCGCCCTTTTTTGCATTAGAATTGCGAAAGGAGTCTTTTCATCTGCACACCAAAAGCAACCAAACCAGATAAGGCTAAGTTCCTCGGCGGTAGATGTGCATTCTAATTATATTACCTTTCCTTTGAGATGAAGCTAGAAACAATGCTGGACCTCTTGACGAAACATATTTCCTATACCTTACCTTGGTAGAAAGAAACAATGAATGTCGCATTACTAATGGTACAAGGAAGACAACAGATGCTGTCCTAATTCTGCGACCTTTTGTTCCAATGGAGGAGGATCTTCCTTATAGCAAAGCTACACCAATTATGTCAAGTAATGACGTTGCTTCTGCTTATTTGCTAGAGCAGTTCATGAAACAAATGTGATGTTGCAGTGATACGGCAGCTTTCAGAACAATAATCAACAGATTCCTACTAATGGCCGAATCCAAGTCATTACCACTTTCTTGGAGTGCTCTCTCAAGAGGTTGGAACATGTCATAACAATGTTGAATATCACATTAGCAGACATGTTAGCTATATTTTCTTTTTAAAAAAATGATGCAAATGGTCTTTGAAATTCAGCTCAACGTGCAATATAGTTCTTGAACTTTAGCCCGATGTGCAATGCTGTTCTTAAACTTTTAATTGTTCGATTTGGTTCATAAACTTTTTGCACATTTTTAATTTAGTCATTGGATAATTGGATTGTCCCTAAACTTAAATTAATGGAAGAACAACATTGATTATTTTGATATAAATGGATTAGAAGATAGTTTTATTTAACAAAACTAGCAAAAGTGCATACTAGTTGCATGTAAAGATTAACGCCCAAAAGATTTTGCAAAATTCAAATTATTAATTCATAAAAAGCTATTTATACGATATGAGGAAATCGTATTCATGTACGTTTATGTGGAAAGAGAGAAACATATCAGAATTTGAATTTTTTTGGTAAAAATTTTTGTAGACAAAAAAATCAAATATTTAAGATCGAAATACACGAGAGAATATAACAAAATTATTAATGTACGTATTGAGCAAGGCCATGCTGATTCCATCACATTGCACATAGTCCAATGGCTTGTCGAGCAGAACTTGGAAATTGGAATCGAGAAAGATCTCCCCAATGGTCATGAGCGAATCAGTCCACTGTAGAAGTTATGGCAAAGCAAAGTGATGACGAGCAATGGAAAGTGAACCATAAAGTCCAAGAAGATAGGCCTTTCACCTACTAAAGATATCATCTTCTGACAAGGGCTTTCACTGACTAAAGACATCATAATCTTTTTTTCTAAAGAAAGTGAAGCGAAAGTGAAAGAGTGATGAGTGGAAAAGACACTAATAAATTCCAACAATTCCAACAAGTTTAAAGACTTTGCACGTTTACGATGGTGGGAAAGAAATTATAACAGATTCCGAGAAGATATCGTTTTCTTTGCACGTCTTTTGATGATGGGAAAGAAGCTATGATAAATTTCAAGAAGGCTCAAACTTTACACAACTTTTGATGGTGCACGTTTTTTGATGATGGAAAAGAAGTTATAATAAATTTAAAAAAGACTCAGACTTTTGCAAGTCATTGTATGGTACACAACTTTTATCGGTGGAAAAAAAACTTTAACGGATGCCAGATATGTCTTTCCTGCCATTGCTAGTAAAATTTCCATGCACGTCTTTTGATGATGGGAAAGAAGCATGATAGATTCCGAGAAGGCTCAGACTTTGCATAGCTTTCGATGATGCATGTCTTTTGATGATGGGAAAGAAGCTATAATAGATTCCAAAATGACTCAGACTTTTGCACGTTATTTGATGGTACACAACTTTTGTCGGTGGAAAAGAAACTTTAATAGATGCCAGGAACATCAAGACTTAAAGTCTTTCCTACCATTGCTAGTAAAATTTCCATGCACGACAAGTCTTGCTTAATATTAATAATACCATAATTTTCCTCCAACTCATTTTGGTTTTAAACATTTTGGGATTTTTTCATTCATTAATCTCTATTATATCTTTTCAAATTTGAGTTTAATAAAAACAAAAAAAAAAAAAAAAAAGCAAAGAGAAAAACTAAAAAGAAGAAATGGCAAAAAGTTTAAAAGGAAAGGGGCAGGATAGAGCACCATTGAAGCACGGCCATGTTTGTGTTGTTGCCGTTAGCACTGCCACTACGGTGACTATTTCCAATTTTACCACCTTACAGTTGCCTTCACAAATAACATCTTTCTTTTAGAAGTTGAGGATAATGACATTGATATTATCCAAACATTTCTTCAGTTTACAATTGAGTACCTATACTTTTCTTTTTTAGTAAAGTACCTCATTTTTTTTTTTCAAATTTGACACAATTTGAGGCGTTTGTTAAATAAATTGCCATGTTATATGATTTTGCCAACTAGGTTCACTCACCTTATAGATTGGATGATGCAGAAAGAAGAAGTGTTGACTTAGACGATTATAGTGTCTAATATACCTAAGTTATATTTAGATGCCATATGTCAAAAAGATTTCAGTGGCTATATGTTAGGCCCATTCAAGGACCATAAAGTTCTCAATGTTGATTTCCTTTAGATTTTCTGCCATAAAGCATTGCTCTTGCCCTTTTTTCTTGGCCAATTCCGTTACTTTTCTCTTTGATCTATTCATCCAAAACTAAAAAAGTAGTGCAGATGGTTTGGCAAAAATCAAATTGAACCAATCTGAACACCAGTTCACTTGCTAAACTAGTGAAACATACTGATTTTCAAAATTGGATCCACTTGGGTTTAGAGTTTAACGGGTACGGAACTGGGCTTTAGGCTACTGTTGCACATGGAGGAACTCGAGCACTCAACTCCACAGATCACCGGCATTTCACTTTACACATAGGCCGAACGATTCATGAGTTCAATCAACAACATTACATACCTAAAATTGTTTGCTCATGGCATCATCACCGGTTCACGCATAGTCCAACCTCTTGGATAGCAAACTAGCAATCTAACTGGTTCTCTGACCGGCCCAAGTTTGAAAACATTGGTGCAAAACATTGGTTCTCTAACCGGCCCAAGTTTGAAAACAAGTAGATATGACTATCTTATATGAATTGAGTCGTAATGCAGATGATAGCAAAGTGATTATAACCGATAAACATTGATGCTCCTCAATCGAATGACATCTGGTAGACCTTCATAGTGCTCCAAATGGGGTTGATGCTCAACCTCCATGGTACATTACTTCTGTCGTTGCTCTAGTTGAAGCTATGACAGATGCTTGACCTTTCCCTTTAATTTTTTGTATTCAACGGTAAATCTAAAGAAGAGCATGGCATGCTATCGAGAGGTCTTAGGACTTTGTTAGACTTAAGAAGAGATCTAATCGCTGCAATCAAAAGAAATGAAATCCATCAACCATTGGATTTTGTTATAAAGCAAAAACCATAAAATGATGCAGTGCAATATATTTAGCTACGCGGTGGCGATTTGATTTGTCACATACAGTTTTGGTTAACACAGTTTTTATGAGCACGAGAAAAAAATATAGTTGCAATATATGGAAGCAAATTACTTGACATCATCTCCAATGAGTTTGCTAAGAATTTATTGCACAACGGCATCAAGCAGATGCTAGCCCATATAATAAATCATGAACGCAATTCATCCTATGAGGTATAAGAAAGAATGCACATCAGTAAAGTCATTTTCCCACAACCAAAAGCTGTGGAAAGCTATTTATCACTGAAATTAAAAAACCAGTCTTGATATTCAGAGGCTCTCCTATTTCTTTCTTCAAAACGAAACAGTAACCTACTAAAATGAATCAACCTTAAACACAGCACAACATAAACAAGGAGTAACAAAAACTACTTACTGTTTGATGTTGGGTTCTAAAGTCCAACAAAAGGAAGTTCTCCAGTAGAACCTAAAAACAGGAGCTTGTCATAGTTTCATGGAGATTTTGAACAGAAATTACAAGACCTATGGAACATCGGATGGAAAGCCAATGAATGTATGTTGCAAGAGGCAGTCTCGGATATTGTGGACCTGAATATCCATGCACGGTGATGAACAAGGCATTACTGCAGGATGAGCTTGGCATCTAATTTGCAACAACAAGAGAGAGAATGTCGATCATCATAGCAGCATAGGCTATGTTCTCCATGATAGCTACTACCCAATCAACTCTTTGACCCAACAATTGAGATTAAAATGTAGGGTGACAAGTTCATCTTCAGAATAGCAGATTAGTATTGCAGCACTCAATTAAGTTGGACCAATAACTGAGAATGAACCAGTCACTGTACATAGACTGCTTCTGATGTCCTTGCTGGCACCAAGACGAGCCGAGAGTTGCCAAAAGCGTTATCTGTACATTCTTTCTGAATCATTGATTTCGAAAGTTCGATGGCTATGTTTAGGACTAACGAGGAATGAGATGGATCAGTCCGCTATTGGTTAACTTAGTTAATAGATGTAAGCAGAGTTTGTTTGATTAAATCTATACAAATACTCGAAACTTTGAACCTGTGAAGAAAAAGACTGGAAATCAAGTTATCTTGACAATTCGAATAAGAACTTCTGACCTTTAAATGATTGATGAGGCTTGTATTCACTGTCAATTTCATGTATATCCTTGAAGGATCTGTCTCCAACTGCAATATCCTCCAATTCACTGATGGCTTCTATTTGGTCAAGCTGCATAGCAATGCCTTCATCCTTAGAGCTTCCTTCTAGAAAATCATTATCTTCCATATCCAATAAGTCCATAAATGTTTCTATCTTTTTCTTCCTCCCTCTATAACCAATAAGGCTTAGGACCTTTTTTTTCAAAATAACCGGCAGACAAATCTCATTCAACTCCGCATTTTCATAAGCTCCTGTCAAGAACACGCTAAACCTTATATCCTTCTTAGAGACATGGAAATGCCAAAATGCTTCAATAGGAGTCTCATCAGCTTCTGAGGCATCACAAATTTTCATTAGAAGTTGGTGAGGTGGTTGGTTACCACCCTCTTTTCCATTGTGCAACTCAGTATCTCATGCATCATCGCAATGGCCCTCTTATTGAATTGTTTTGATCGAGCTTGAAGGCCACATGCATCGGTATAAGGAGATAAGTAAGACCTTTTCCGAAAATGCTCGATCTTCCCTCCATATCTATCCACCTTCCTGTGACTGGTAGGAAACTTCAAAAGAAAAGATAGGGAAAGCAACCCTGGAGTATGAGAGGCAGATTCTGATACCCCAATACAGCTTTCTCCAACCCTGTGATAGCCCAAGCAGGATTCCATTCTACAAGCTCAAGATAATCAACTTCATCCGGAGATTTAACCACTTTGAAGTGCCGCGGATACTCACGTACCCACTTGCTCCTTAAATCAGCTGGCAAACCAAACTCTCTCTTGAAATAAGCAATTCTGTCCAGTGGGAGCTGCTTATCGATCGATATCATCAACATCCTAGTCACATATTCTGCGGTCATGCCAGAGTGTTCCCTAATCAATCTCTCCTCTTTCTTCTTTAGTCATTCCACACCACAATACACCCTTCTGATCCTTACATGACTCAAAACAGTTTCGGTGACTTCCGAATAAAATCCACTGTACTGTGTGGCTTGGGCAAATTAATAGGTTTCCAGTATTGACCCATCGACCTCACAGGGATCATCATCTCAGGTTTCTTCTTCAACATTTCCATCAGAACCAACACCTTAGACACCATTTATGCTTCTTGTCGGCGATTTCGAGATCATACGCTCTCTTATTCTTGCTGATCATGAATCTGAGCTGCGACCAGTTACGTAAAATCTCGCCAAAACTCGAGTTTCTTCTTCAGGTAGGTGAACGCACCAGCAAGATGACGATGAATCCAAACTCTCTTGCCACACTCCATTCATTCGGTTAGGCTACGTTTCTAACAACAAATTGAAGACGGGTCATCTCAAGATGCTAATGCCTTTGCTCCAAATTCAAGAAATAGGCCCAAGAAAATCAAATTGCCTCATTCAGGAGCGACGTCGAACAGCTAACGTGCAACGTAACGAGGAAAAACATGACCCCAAAACGAAAAGTATACGGTAAGATCGCTGTAAATGCACCATCATCGGCATCAGTTTTGACTTCAGCAGAAGCCGGTAAGAAGAACAAGCAAGGCGCGAAGAAGAGCGAACGTGCATTCTAATAGGACGGAAACAACCCACCTGTCGTTTTGTTCCGTTAGCATTTGCATTTCTGGTCGTGATAAAAAAAAAATGAAATTTTAATTCAAATAATTAAAAACGCTCGATGGTCTTCTAAATGGTGATAATACATGAAAAATCTGATTTGAACTCATCATGAAGTTTAGTAAAAGAAACAAGTTGAAACATATCAAAACCAAACATTGAATTTTGTAATTCGCAGGCAGTTAAAAACATATTCTTGTTATATATATAAATCCAAAAGAATTTTGTCAAAATAATAAATTGCTTAGGATAATCTGTGCCAGAGATTACTGATTGTTTTAACTTTTAAGACTGGTTTGCTCGTTCTATAAATTTTAGGCGGAATGATTCAATATTAATTAAAAATCCCAAAATTTCAAGCATTAAAATTTAAAACTTTATGTTATCTTGTAAACCCCCCCGATTAGGTGCTCCATATAAGCCGCCCTTCATTAAATAATCAAATTGCAAGTTGATTCATATCCTCTTATGATTTCCTTGCAAAAGGTGCGGAGTTTTAGAACAATGCAGTTCAACAAAAGATTGATCATAATATCAGTTTCAACTTTACTCAGCTCTGTTTAAGAAAATTAAAATTCGAGTGAGATTGAGGCAAGTACAAAACAAGCCAAAGCTACTTGGGTCATTCGACGCAAAAGAAAGAAAATCAAACCAAATTTAGTCTCTTCCCTTATAAAAATGGAATTTATGAATTCTTAAAAGTTTTCTATAAGTTAAACCCTTAAAAGTTTTCTATAAGCTAAAACCTCTTTTTTTTAAAAAGAAAAGAAAAGAAAAGAAAAATAAATCAAGAGTCTATTTTCTCGTTAAAAGAAAAAAAAAATCGAATAGCGGATTCCAAACCATTACTCAACTGGAGTTAAAAAATATGAAGAGAAAACATGAAAAGAAAGAGATGGCAATCAAAATCGAAATGATGAGAATAATAGAAGAAACACACATGCGTATGCACATTCATTTAAAAGATAAGATGATTCTTATTCCACCTAAACAGTAATAAATTAATTCACAACATCATCTCTCTCTTTCATAGATTCACATAAGAGTTTTCCTCCCTAATTTTGCAGCATCATTCCATTCATAACATCTCTCTCTTTCATAGATTCACATAAGAGGTTTCATCCCTAATTTTGCAGCATCATTCCATTCATAACATTCATCAAACTCTCCGGTGTCTCCATTTAGCTTAAAAGGACCATTGGGCAAGATTCCCAAATACACTTGGTGCAAAGATCTCTAATTTGCTTGCGCGCGCGCGCGCGCACACACACACATATATATATATATATATATCAAATCAGTGAAATTGACCAGGACATGCAAAGCCGCAAAAGAACAAAGTCATCCCAAATAAATTGGGTTTAAATGAGAATTCCCACCTGCTCGTTATATCATGGACTCCGAGATCGGCATCCTTAGATTTGCAATGAACTCTTAGAGTAGTTCCAACTGGTAAATTGTTTTGGAACACAACATGAGTCTTGCCCCAAACATCTCCTATACAACCAGTTAGAGCAAAGAACAAAAAAGCAAGAGCTTAGCTGATGAATTCATCATTGAGGCCTATGATTGCTCCAACATCAACATCATTCAACTATTTATGGACGAAGAATGGAGGATATCGACATCGCCAGCTTGCCACAACCATATTAGCGTTTCCATTTCTTCTTTGTTACTTTGGGAAAAGAATTGCCTCACAAGACCAGCTACAAATGAAGTATGTATCTTATGTATAGCTTAATTAAAGGAAAGAAAATTGGGATTTGCTGGCATAACGGTCTTTAAGCTAATGAAAATAATAGCATATTATGAATCATAAATTCTGAAACAAATAAGTCCAATAACAATTTATAATTATTTGCTGTTTGATTTTTTGTGGTTTAGAACAGACTATTATTCTCACAATAAATTAAAAACTATCACCCAATCATTTCTCAAGAAAAATTAAACACTTAGCCGTACATATTATCTAGAAAAGGAAACAATTACACTTTCCATATCCCAGCAATCAGTGATCTTTCTGATATTAGGCAACGAGAGTAGCATTGAGAACTAACTCTAGCTTGATGTATTAAAATTCAAAACTTGTACGGGTCCTTTTTTTGGAAAAAGAAGACAGACAATCTTTCTAGTTTATAAGAGTCCAAAATGCCATTCCCTGGAAAGTCATCTCTTCCATCGCCTTTTGCATCCTAATCTTCGATGAGCAGGGTGACATCTGTGATCACCTTCAATGTCACCTCTAATGACATCGCAGCATCCTAGAGGCATACAATGAGCTCCTAAGCACTTGTTCATTTCCTTTCTCTGCAATGGACACTTTGTCACCCTTGTCAGAGCTTGTCCCTGAATTCCATTTGCTCGACGACGAACCATTCATAAATGACCTGAAATATTTTCTCTAAATGTGATGGTGACCCAAAAGATTGGTCGACTACAGTCACCTTTGTGTATCGAATGCAATAAATATTGCAATCTGCTGCTCCTATATATGTTAAGCCAATCGAATTTGAACAACACAACCCTCAATGCTATTAGGAACTCAGTCGAGCATGTGCTATTGAGAGGTCATAGGACTTGGTCAGGCTTCATAAGAGATTTAATCACCCCAATCGAAAGAAAAATATTTCGAAGTCATATCAAATAACTCCCATAGTAATGACTATCGACCTTGTTATAAGCAAAACACAAAAAATAATATAGTGCAATATATTTTTAGCTATACATAATAGCAGTTCGGTTTAACACATAAAGTTTTTCGATATCATAGTTTTTTTGGGCACAAGAGGAAATGTAGTTGCAATATTTGAAAGCAAATTACTAAACATCATCTCCAATGAGTTTGTTGAGGATTTTCTTTTGATAAGCAAAAAAAGTTTATTGGCAAAATGGCATCAAACGGATGCTATCCTGTGTAATAAATCATGAACGTAATTCATGTTATCCATGAGGAATAAGATAGAATGCAAATTAGTAATGTCATTTCCACACCACCAAAAGCTGTGGAAAGCCATTTATCATTCAAAGTTAAAAACCAGTCTTCCTAATTTACGAATGGTCTCATATTTCTTTCTTCCATACAAAAAGTAAGCTAATGAAATGCATCAACTATAAAGACAGCCCAACATAGACAAAGAGTAACGATAAACCATTTACCGTTTGATGTTGGGTTCTAAAATCCGACAAAAGGAAACTCTCTAGTACAACGTCCCAAAACATGAGCGTGACGTAGTTTCGTAGAGATTCAGAACAGAAATTGCAAGGCCTATGGAAGAGGCGATCGGATAGAAAGCAAATGAAAGTAATGTTGCAAAAGGCAGCCTTAGATATTTCAGACCTGAATATCCATTCAAAGCGATGAACAAGGCATTTCTGCAGGGTAAGTATATTTTCCGGTCGTGGATTCAGTCATTGCTCTCCTCCGAGTGGATTTTCGTGGAAATAGAAAACTTGCAGATCGCCTAGATCGCCTGGTTGATTCCGAAACCATCAACTCATGCGAGTCATGGTCTTTCAGCTAGATTCCGAATTGCGGCAAAAATTGGCACAATTGCTCTCGCGTTTAATTGAGATAGCTGAGGAATTTAACATCGCAGTCTACGTAACCAACCAAAGTATCGGTCACATATCATTTCTCCCACGTATTCGTGCATCCCTTAAAAGATCTTATTCAGTTTAGCCCTCGCATCACGACTTTGTTTTTAATTCATTTGTTTCAGTCGTGGCTCATCCAGGGGGGCACGTTCGATGCAGCCACAATTAGGTTGATGTTTAGGAAAGGCAAAGGCGAGCAGGGCGTTCGCAAGGTGTTCGATGCCCCAAACCTACCAGAAGCTGAAGCTATATCCATATTGCGCCGGATCTTCTGCTAACTGTACACTATCGAAATTTACTTGATTATTCTGCGGAAACCAAACGAAATATCTAGAAGCTAGATCAAAATCTGAGAGAGTACACATGGATAGGTGGAGACCAGGTTTTACGCATGATATTTACAGTATACCTTGGAGATCCAAGAACAAGTCGAATAAGAATCTCGTCCAGAGGAATTAACCGAAAAATTGGACATCGAGAATACCACTAAGCAGGATTGGTGGTTTACCGAGAGCTCGCATGTCAAGACTGAGATTTGTTCCATGAGTGTTTAACTTTAACGTACTTTTTTTTTTTTAAGATAACACCAGGAGGCATATATGATCTCTCCTCATTTGGACCATCTCACAAGTAATAAAATTCTAGAGCTTCTTTCTCTGGAATTTCTCTTTTGAGCGAGGAAGGCTGACATGAGTAGAGAATAAGTGAGTTTGAGTTGGAAAAAATATATGATCTAGGTTTTACGAGGGCGGAGATACTTATAATGTACTTGACGTTACTTGGAGATTCACGAGCATGTTAATAAAAATCTTGTGCAAAGGAATATAAAAAGAAAAAAAGAGAAATTGAGAATACCTCTAAGCAAGACTAGTAGATTAACTGCATGGCCTCTACTATGTACAGAATGCACAACTATTAATACCATCACTTAATTTACTTATAAATTTTATTTTACTGGAAACTCACCATGTCAATACCGAAAATTGTTCATGGACGTTTAACTTAATAAACATGCATTTTTTAGACGACACTAGGAAGCTCACTATGTCAAGACTGAGATTTGTTCCATGGGCATTTAGCCTAATAAACACACATTTTTTCAAATAACACTAGGAGGCATATGTCATGGCCCACGTCTTCTAAACGTAGTCCGTAACTAATCCATGAACGGGGCAAACCTGATGGTGTTTAAGTACTAGCAATTTCTTAAGTATTATAAAAAACTCCCTCAGGAGGGTAGCGATAATGTAATTGGACACTTCTGTAATAAATGAGGGTAGTTGGATAAATGAGGAAATGTAATCTACCATCGGGTTAAGAAGAGATCTACGTACCTGTATTTATAAAGCTTACTCCTCTCACTTAGATCCATCTTTCAAGTAATACAATTCCAGAACTTCTAGAGTTTTTCTCTACAATCCTTTTGAGTGTGAGTGAGCAAAACTGACTCTGGAGAGAAAAATGAATTCCTAAGACTGCCCAACAGTACGACAATTGAGAGTGAAGCCCAACAGTACGAGAGTCGAGAGTGAATTGTTGGGATCAATTAAAGAATTTCCAAAAGAGGTTTATTGCCATGTTTTCAATAAAGGAAGGAAAAGCACAACTGTATCCAACAATTACAATAAAAAAAGAAGCTACCAATGGAGTAACTTATTTTGTTTGGCGAATGTTGCCATTCGTGAGTAGCTTATTTTGTTGGGCAAATGTTGCCATTCGATGTATTATTCAAAGTGGCACATCAGTGGTTAGGAAATGCAAAGAAGAAAACAAAATAGCCCGCAACAAAAGCATGTCACGATCTGTGATTCTCCCATACCACACAGGCTATTTAAAACATACCTGATGCAAAGGACTAAATAGGTATCAGCGACCAAAACAATAAGGCCAATTGAAGTGCCCTCTTTTTTATCCACAATTTGACATTAGTTAAGTCTATGTTAGACATTCTATGATTGTCTGTTATTGAAGTTCAGATGACCCTTCATAAGGCATTGTGCTAACTTGATTTCCATATGGGAACTAGCATGCTCCCAAGTTATTTTGGTCCAACGTACTAGGATATCAGTAACACAATAGACAACTAAGCAGAAAAACACAACATTAGATCAACTCTACATGATGCCTAGATGAAGTGCCAAACCACAAACCATATTCGGTTTTGTAAAGGCTTGGTTTTATAAGCAACATATACAGCTGCATAGAACAATGTCATCTCAAACTCCAACATAGAGCAACTGAGCATTAGAGTTGAAAAGGTGATGGGTTATAAGAAACAAGGGAAGGCCATAATAACTAATGGCCTGGCCTAAAAAAGGGCCATAAACCATAAGACTCAATACTGTGAGGACCAGTTCGCAGCACTCCCAACTCTAGGCATGCTGGACTCCTTCTTAGTCTCCTCATCCACTTTGAATGTAGCGCCGCACACTTGGCCAGAGCTGTCCACCCTAGGAACCGGCTTCACCTCATTCAGTGGGTGTTCATAACTCCTCAAACCTCCAGTGCTAGTAAAAAGCATCCTGAGTTGGAAAAGAAGGCAACATTAAAAGATGAACGGTTAGGAAGAGCACAACATTAAAAGGTGAATGATTTGGCACTCGAAAACCATTGACAGAGCAACATTGTAGGTGAAAATGCACATGTCAAAACATGCATACAGAGACAAAGAATACCATTTTAACCCCTTCCAACTCATGCCAAACCTCATGCATCTTTCCTTTCTATAAGTCTTCCCATATGTTGTTACCCAACAATATAACATTCTCCTGTTAACTCTGCTTAATATCAGCAGAGCTCATCCATCCTCACATTTCACATTCCAATGCATGGAGGAAACTCCAGTGAAACCGCATAAAAATCTGTAAAAATAATTACCCTTAGGGAATGGTGCGAAAGATTTCCCACAACCCTTCTTCACGACTTCTGTATCATCCGAGAGAACAAGATTGCCTTCAGAATCATTTCCCCAGAAGAAAGGAACACTTCCATCAACATCCTGCATGATTAAGAGAACAGAAAGGATTAGACAGATCATAGGGAAGGGAGAGAATGCAAACAATATCCCAGAACGAAACCATGAAAATCATTATTACTTACAGAGGCCACAAAAGCGGTTTTACAAGAGCTGTCAAAGAGCACAAAAGCATACTTCCCACTGATGTCTTTCACAACTTGATCAGCAGGGTAAGGCCCCCGATCCCTCAGAGTTCTATAAGCTTCAATGACGATAATGACCTCATTGGCAGTCTTGTTCAATCCATATTGCTGCTTGAGAAGAGCAACATTCTCTATGTGCCCTTGAAACAAGCAGAAGATGTCATCGACAACAGCAAACAATCTGCCACAGCAGGTAAGGCATGTCAAATATCCATGTGTGATGACCTAATTGAGGAGAGCGGTACCAAAACTCCCATGAACTAACAATACAATGAATTTCATTTTCCGGCTTTTGAAATGAACCGAAGACTCAAGTACCATTGTCTCCTTTAGGCTGATACTTTCAACCTCTAATGCTATCACACTAAATTCCCACCAAAATCAGTTTGATTCGACATTTGCCTCTCTAAAAATTGAAGCCACAAGTCTGTTCTTTTTTTCTCTACGCCACCATTATATATTTTCTACATACCCAGCACCCTCCAAGAATCCTTTGGTTGGGCATGTACCTTTCTGATCAAAAAGGTTAAATTCTCAGACGAAAAACAAACACTCCTAACAAGGAAACCAAAGTCGAATAAAGACAGAGCAACTAAGATACCAATCCTATTTTGTCCTTACACAACACCACATTATAAACAGAATAAAACTTTGCAAAAATAAAAAATAAAAAAACAAGAAAGCATGTAACTTTGGGCTTTTGGATAATATTCCACACGCCCCCACAGCAACCCATAGATAGTCCACCCTGTAAAAAGCAAGTCGAAAACTAATAGCGCCATCATCGGGCACGAGTGGACGAGTGGTGACACGATGCTGAAGATCAAAGGAAACAAGATCATCGATCCGGATGCGATCTAGCAAAGGAAGCAAGCACACCAAGATCCGCGACCACGATCCCCCCCGATCTCAAATCCGATCGAAAAAAGAAACGACCCAAAGGACCCTCCAAAAATGGGATCGAGGAGATCTTCGGGCACGCACGCGAAAACGAATCCCGAAATGCGAACGAATAAAATGGGCGGGAGGCAATGACGGGGGACGAGACCTGGGGAGAAGCGGGTTCTGGCGCTCGAGGGAGTAGGCCAGCAGGCCGGAGGTGCCGAGGTTGACGGTGACGGCGCCGGGGTGGGCGGAGGCGAAGTGCCGGCCGAGGGCGCCGTCCTTGAGCGCCGGCGCCGCCCCGGAGTGCGGGCTCTGCAGCGCCTCCGGGCCCTTCGCCACCGACTTCTCGAACACCGCCAACATCTTTCGTGTCTCCCCGGTAGTCTCGACTGGACAACGACGGCGACAGCGACGATCGATCAGTCGGTCGGTGGTCGGTCGGATCGCGGGGCGAATTGGGTGCGAGGGAGCGGAGGAGAGAGAAGCGAACGACGGGAAGGAAGAGAGAGAAAGAGAGATGGAGATGGCGGAATGGAACTGCACAGACAATGGCGAACGTGGGGACTGTGAAGAAGGTGTTGTGGTGGCGATTAAAGAAGACGACGATGGAGCCGGGTGAATTCCCGAAACTGCCCCTCGTTCTTTCCGGTAATTGCGCTCCACCGATTTGGTTTATCCTTTTCGTTTACCATTTGCCGTTATCCACGTGGCGCCGATAAAACGCCAAATTACGCAAGTAATTATAAATTCTGATTAATGTTTTAGCCGCCCCACGTTCCCGTTCGACACACTGCGCACACCGACCTTCTATCTTGAAATCCCAAACCTGCCTAACAAATTGATTAATTTATTTCAAGAATCGATTAATTTATTTTGTTTTTTCTTTTTTTTTCATTTTTATGTTTATTTTAAGTTAAGCAAAATGAACGTCAACGCTATAACAAAAATTTTCATTTGTATAACAACAATAATTCATAAAAGATAAACACTTGAGATAAATAAATAATAAAAAGTTCAAATCAAATAATTGAATACATCATATTTTAGTCGATTCTTATTTAAATATTCAAAGAAATGATTTCAATTATTTTGAAATCAAGAATTAAAATAATAATCGTGAGAATCTGAAAGCGGACTAATTTTATCACTAGTTTGGTCCGGTTTCCAATCTGATCTGGATTCATGGTCATCCATAATTTCAAAACCACGGGAACTCACTGTTTTTGCACTTTACACCGACCAAAGAAAAATCTAAAATAAACAAACCCAAAAGAAAATCTAAAATAAGAGTTCTCGGAGGTAGAATCCTCCTTTCTTTCTTTTTTTTCACGGTAATAATAAAAAGAAGACGAGGGTAACCCGGTCTCTGAAAAAGTAATGGACACGTGGCAGCTGAAGAAAATGCCAAAATAAAAAAAAGGTTTAATTGCGGTGTTAAATAAATTTTGACCAAATCTCGTAGTCCGAGTCCCCGTGATTGGGCCACGCGGCAAATCTTGTCTGACAACCGTCTTATATCTTAAACCGTCCGATTATTAGAAAAAAATTTTAAAAAAAGGACCAGAGCTCATCCGGATGACGGTGGTGACGTGGCACGTGGACTTCGCTAGATGGGCCGAGCGTTATTCTTCGCGTGATATGCTGGGCAAAACCGCAACGGTCCATTGAATCCGGTGGCGGAAAATGAGTTAAATAAGAAATTCCTTTTGCTCGTCAAAAAATAAATAAATAAATAAATTCATTTTGATGATTAAAGAAAACGATTAAAAAAATATTGATAGTGACGTGAGAGAAATAAATGCAAAAAGAAACTATAGACAAAGAAAAAAAAAAGAAGAAAATCTTAGCTTAAGAAAAATGAAAACTGAGGGGGACATTGCACAGAGGTCAATGGTCGAGATCTAATCTTGGGTTTTGTTCTCCCGTCCCTTGGATTCTTTGTGCTTCTTCTTCTAAAGGCAATAAAAAGAAGCAGCTTCTCTAGCATTCCTTGTGGCAGGACAACGCCAATTAGGGGTGATTCGTCCTTGACGTGACTCCTGATTCCAATTTTCAAAAACCAGGAATCAAGAATCAAAGTTGCTGGCTTCGGAACCGCTAATTCTAGTTTAGTCCTAAGAAACAGACCGATTTTTATTTTATCCAAGAAAATCGAGATTTTATAACAGAAACGAGCATCGGGTTATGCTGAGCTTGTTTATCTAAAATGACATTATTTCTTTTTTTATTCTTCAGAATAAAAAGATTTCTTTATTCTAAAGCTATTCCCTAGCCATTGATTTATGCAAAGAATAAAAAAAAATTAACCTATGTGCATAAATGGATTTCCGTTCTTCTTTCGTTCCGTGGCACATAAAAATAAAGAAATCGAAATGTTACCAAATAGGCCCTAAAAAATATTGTTTCTTATAAAAGAGCTAGGGCCCTCTAGGAATTCTTGATGGTGGTAGTACGTTGGTGCCGTTTGTTTCAATATTGTTATTTGAACAAAGAGCACGTCACAACTTTTCCTCTTTTATAATGACGATGTGGATGGTTGCCACTACAAAGGAGGGAATCTATAATGGGTAGCCTTTTCATTGTTCGAATGGCGAGATGAGACATGCGAAGCGGCACGATCCTACTATGGTGTTCTTATCTTGAGCTCAACCAACTATATATTGCTACATGAGAACTATTCAAAGAAAATGCAAATATTTCCGACTTCAATGTGAATTTCATCCATCTCATCTTGGAGAAACCATAAATGAGAATAATATATCTACAAAAAAGAAAAAGAAAAATTAATTTGTAGAAACAATGACTACGTGTAGAAACTAGCTTCTTGTACTAACTGTTTCTTCCAGATGGATTCCTACCTGATCAGCACAGCACTCCATTTCCATCGCTGGTGCTGAATTCAGAGTTAGTGCCAAAGTGGTCCCGGGTCCATTGCCAAAAGAGTTAAACAAGTCGAAAACCTCAATGGCTTATTCGCACATTGTATATGACAAAATGAAAAAAGAAAAGCCAACCCATTCCAAAGTAATGGATCTAGCTCTCGGTTCTAATTTACGAAGGGCCGGTTCTCCTCACTCAAGGAGCGATTACTTCTATTGCACCTATAAAAAAAAAAAAAAATCAGTTGGTGCATTGAAAAGAGAAGGGATATATGCACTGAAAGTCCTAAAATTGATCACAAAAGTGCAATTATAAAATTTACAAAAAGTGCAATTAAATCATAAAACTTATATAATTGATACAATCAAATCATTCCGTTAAGTTCATCCATTCAAACTAATGGAAAATGCTAATGTATTTTTTAAAATATCTTTCCTTTCCTACATGGCAATGACGTCACCTAATAACAAAGATATTAATTAAATAAATTGAAAAAGTATTTAAAAAAACACGAAAAAGGAAAAACAAATTAACCTATAAACCGCCCTTGTTATTGTTGCCCCCATCGTCGGCTAGGGGTGGGGCCTCAACCAAGGCCAGCAACCCTTGATGGCTGTAAGCAAGGGACTGGCTATTGGATGTATGCCCTAAAGCTATCATATAATATTTATATATTAGGAATTTTAGTTGTACTATCATTATTATTATTTAATTAATAGCAATAACATATTCATTCATTTGTCCAATTATTTTATATTTACGAATAATTTCATAAGATCAATTACAACTAGACATATTCTTAAGACGTTAATAATATATGTGATGGGTTCATAATTAAATTGAATCTTTAAATTGTTCCCAGTCAATGAATTATTGAGTGGATATTAATAATCCTGTTGAGGTCGGTGTGTTTTAAACTTTACTATTAAGTATTAGATACTCAAAGGAATGATGAGTCGCAAGTCATTGGGTATTATGATGCCTAAGTCAGAACACGAATATTTGTATTAGACAAATTCATTGAACGTCACGCATATAGAACGATTAGCGACATGGAAGCTTTTAGCGTGGTCAATGTCTAATTGTTCATGCTTTGGTCTTTTATAAATAATCCTTAAACCTGAGACACAATGTTAACTTATGTGTCGAATAATTATAGTTCATAAGTGCACGTAATGCCAAGTCTTTGATCCATATTTACACATGATGGTCATACTTTATTCATATACGAAGTTACACGTATACGCAATATGGAATCTGTCTCCTTGTTACATGCAAAGTATAATAATGATGTCTTATGCGATCTAATTATGATAATGCATTGAAATCCTTAATCAGAGTTATAATCGAGAATAAATTGTTTATGTCTTGAATAAAATGCACGTCAATTAGATTTGTACATATGATCGAATTTGTGACTAGACAAAATTCAATGGTTTTTATTCGATTGAGACATAGTAAGATAAAATGATAGAATTACACTGTAGCCAAAGCTAACAAGTTCATTATATTCTGAAAATATTGACACTATCTGGGTAACCATGACAATCATGACTCGTAGGACCCAAAGACAATCATGACTCGTAGGACCCAAAGATTAATCGGGACAATTAATTCTTTTAGGAGTATTAATGTGTCAGTATAAGTTTTACTACCAACTTAGTGATAAACCTAGAGATGTCACACACCATAAACAATTAAAATAACGTAAAACAAGGGAGAAATAATGTTACAAATGTGTTTGCAATTATTGAGATCGAATTGAGTTGACCTAAAATTAAATTAAATGAGATTTAATTTAATTTGTATTATAGTCATGATCCTACTTGCATATGATGCACACGCATACCCAAAGTGAATATATGTTAATGTATTCCAATTGCACACATAAAGATTATGTCATTTTTTTTAAAAAAAATTATATTTTTTTATAAAAAAGGGATTGATTAATTAATTATTTATTCATTTATTTAATTAATTAATCAATGTGCACACGGTCAACAATTGTTGCTGACCATGTGCAACGCACATCACATATGTGGTCTTTAAAAATAATAATTATATAAAAAAAATAGGGAAGCTTCGTGCATGGTTGTTGACCATCATGCATGAAGCATCGTGCATGAACAATCAACAACGATTGTTGATCATGGGATGGTTTCCCACACGTAGCAACAATTACTGATTCTCACGATTAGTAACCTTTGCTGATTCAAGAGGGCATTTTCAAATGCCGTATAAAGGAGGGCATATGCAACGGTTGCTAAAAAGAGGGAAAAAAGACGTGTGTTTTTGTGTGTTGGTACGTGAGAAAAAAAAAGGATTCTCTCTTATTCGGGCTGTAGCTAAAACATCAAGGATACGAAAGATTGTCTCCACGAGATTGCTAGAACAATCATAGTGGTAATTATCTGAAAGTTCTCTCTTCCATTTGACATCCAATGATGGTGTGTCTGAACTAGAGGCCCGACGTTTGTGGGGGTCAAACTAAAGAACATCCGAACCAGTTTGTTTAAAGTGTGCTTCAAGAGGTAATTTGTTTAACTCCCATTTATATTCGGATTTTTTATTAAAATGCACGAACAATACCTCCGGAGAATCATGTATAGAAATATATCATCTTTGTTAATGCTATTTTTATGTTAATTTTGCTTATACATAATTCATGAAACCCCAACAGTGGTATCGGAGCCAACCTTAGGCGTTTTTGTGCGTTTAATTGATTTATAGCTCATAGATATTTTTGCATTCCAATGGCCAATTTACTTTTGTTAAGAGAATATCTTGTTCTTATGTGGCTTATAGAAGTTGATTAATTTATGAGATAAATTTAATCAACTAAGCAAAAATTGAAACTAAATCAATTTTGAATCAAAATCCGTAACTTGTTATACTTTGTGTTTATATTCTGTGAATGATTCTCGATTCTGAATTTAAAGATGACAACACAACTTCCATTTGGAATCACGCTCGTGAAATTTGTTTTATCGATTTTGATTTCTTGACATGGTTTGCATTGTTCGGCTTTAAATTTAATTAAATGCATAATTATATTTATAACTTTCGAAGCTTTAAATTTTGAATTTATTGCTCGCAAGGAAGGGTGGTGATCACAGAAAAATCCCTAATCATTATGATTGTTGTATGGAGGAATATATGATGATTACAGGTATTTTTTTTGTTATAATTATTAAATGGAGGCTGCATCATTCCTTTTATATTTATTTTCATGATATGTAATTTTAGCATAGTTTAG